>OY744612.1:49574425-49723439 GCA_963556255.1 Allolobophora icterica
GGCCTATAATTATACACTGCCGTCACATTATAATATGACGGGCAAATACTCTAGTTTAAATAATAATAATCTAATTCAGGCCGGGATTTGCCTCCGCAGAGTTTCTCTTGAAGCGGCGCTATGCTAATTTACGATCATGATTGGCGCAATACGATTCGCATAATTCTCTAATTACTTTTCGTGGTAATTAGTATTCGCTGTATAAATTGGCTGTTGTTGATAAGCCCCTTGATCAACAAGTTAGTGTAGGTTCTCCAGATTCACTTCTATCGTTCGTTTCTGACGGGGATTTTGTTCTAATTGGAGTTCGTTCGGTTTGTTGTTGTTCGATAGTGTAGTGATTAGCGTGCATGGTCTGTCAATCGAGAGGACAGAGTTCTAATCCCTGCCAGGGCAAAAATTTGTTTCGAGGTTTTGCCCCACCTGCGCCCCCAAGCCAACTCAACTATGATGAGTACACTGACCGTACACTGTGGGTGGGAAGATGTGAACGGCGAGGGAGAGGACTGGCCACCCGTCTTCATATGCCGAGACTAAGAAACTGAAGTTGCGAACACTTTGAACCCATGGTTGCCTCTCAGGCTAGCTTAAGAGACTGCATGGCCTTCTTCTTCTTCTTCTTATTCGGTGTGTTCCGATGCTTGCCTCAGAATCTTAGATTATATCTAAATCGTTTAGTATAGAAGGAAATTAAATGCAGTAGGGCTGAGTAGGCCTATAACAGGAGACAGTCGAGTAAAATATAACTTGTTGTTTAAACCCGTTTTAGAAACGTGGAATCGGGCGATTAAATGAAAGCAAGTTTCCTGGATGCGTGGCCTAAGTAAATTGGCCGTTTAAACCAGTTAAGCTCGTTCGTTTCAGCACAGAATGTGGTTTCAGCCTGTTCGCCACCTAAGTAAATTAGTTTAAGCCCGCTTGAAGCCATTATTTCAAAAGAGCAGCCGTTTGCGGTATATTTAAATTTACGTTGAATTAAGTGTGAAATGAACTTCTTCTGGAATGTCGTCATTTGTAAACAGTGACGTCATTGCCCATTAATATTCATTAGTTGAAAGCGACCAATGAGAGGAGCGTAAGAAAAAGTTCACTTCATGACTTCGTGACTTTTCTGGTTTTTTCTCTTCATATTATTAACAGCAGAATGGGATAGAATTGGGTAAAATAAGATACATAAGATTAGAGTATAGTAGAATGGGGAGTATCTGAATAGAGTGGAGCAGAGCAGAATAGAGTATAGAATAAAGTATGATGGAGTTTAGCAGAATAGAGTATAATAATATATTAGAGTACAATAGAGTCGAATGTAGTGTAGAGTAAAGTGAAATAACAATATAGATTATAGAATATAGAGGATATAAATTGAGATGGACTGCACATGATATCAGCACAGAAGGACTTTCGCTTTATGAAAAAAATAACTTAATCGAAATTCGATCTATGTACTTCACAGAAATTCAATCGATAGACTATGACCAATCAGTCAATCAATCGAAATTTATATAGCACCCTTCAAAAATGTCTAATCAGAGGCGCTCTCGATCCAGGCCAAGCGCAAAAAGCAGCCTTGAGGAGCTGATAGAACGGTGAGGGAAGGACCCGAGGGAGGCGACGCACCTCCAGAGGAAGACCGTTCCACGTCGCAAGGCATTGCAAGTTATTGACGTAATTAGTCAGAACTCATAAGTCTTTGCGCCCTGAAACCTCATCAGTCGACATGACTACTAATTATTATTAGCATTAATTAATTATTGTCGTTATTAATCAGATACAAAAGTAGCCAGTAACATCATATTATGTTTTCTTGAAGTACATGACAAAAACAAGCTGCAGCCACCTAGCGGTTGGAGTGAGAGGTGATGACGTCAAACAGTGACGTTATCGGTAAGGATGGTAAACATCAGATGCGCCACCTAGTAGTGAGAGTGTGAGTGTGTATAAGTTCCCTAAGTTAAACTCTGTCACTGCGCAGAATGCCGCTAGTGTCAGGTAGTGCCAGGTTAAATCCTAGAGAAAGTAGGAGGGCAACGTCTACGGCCTTGACAGCCATAAGATATCGTTAAACACTGGAAACTATAGTAAGTTCCCTAAGTTGATGATTCCAACGATGTCACGTGATGTAGCAGCGACACCTACGAGCGGCTGATGAAACCAGTTCCTTCGCGGCGACGACGTCAAACAGCGACGTCGGCGGTGACGTAAACAGCAAAGACACCTAGCGCCACCTACTGTCGAGAGTACGAATCTGTTCTTTTAGGGGCCATGACGTTGACCAAACCGGAAGAGTACGGTCGGTATCGGTGGCCCCCGCCGCACAGACTGTTTCTGTAGACACCGGAAACGGAAGTGACGACAGCATCGACATCTGGCGACGCGGCGGATGTGAGACTTCCGTTGGGAGCGGCGAGAGTCGTGGGGGAGAAGGGGTTGAGTGGTGGGAAGGGAGAGAGGGCGGCCGAGGGGAGGGTGGGGAGTCGGAGGAGGGACGTGTAGAGGGCCTGGAGGGATTTTTCGGCCGGGGTGAAGCAACAGGGAAACTGAGGAAGACGGGTTAACAGTGGACGACGAAGTACAAGAGACGCCCGCAAGAGGTCACTGTCTTTGTCTTTATCTATGCGAAAGAAATAGAACAAGTTATTCCAATGTGCAACGAACATACAGAGAGACAGACAGGTGGACAGACAGACAGACAGAGCGATCGACATACATACAGGCACTGTCAGGCAGACATACAGGCAGAGAAATCGCCATACAGAGAGACAGACAGGCGAGCAATAGGCAGACAAACAGACATACAGGCAGACAGGTAGGCACACAGACAGGCGGACAGGCAGACAGACATACAGAGAGATAGACATACATACAGACAGACGGACAAACATACAGACAGAAAGATAGACATACATACAGACCGGTGGATAGGAAGGCAGCCAAGAAGACAAGCAGACATACAGATAGACAAACAGAAAGACAGAAGCGACCATCGACTGACTATTGATCTTTCTATCCATTCTGCCATTCATCCATTCTTCTCTTCAGTCCATCCTTCCTTTCGTCCTTTCTTCGACTACTTGCCTGCCTCTCCATCCATCCATCCGTAAGTCTCCCCCAATCAAGTACAAATATCAATCAATCAATCAATCAATCAATCAATCAATCAATCAATCAATCAATCAATCAATCCATTGATTTGAAGAGGTTGCCTTAGCAAGACGTTTTTTTTATCGGACTTGGTCAATGGCTATTTGACAGACTGACCAAGCAATTGGTCAACTGGTCAAGCGACCAACGAATTGAACAGTCTGCTGATCCTCCAAATACATTTCGCTCTAAAGAAGAACGAAATACCAATTACACAATTAGCTCTGCCTACCCCATTGTTTATTCTAAACAATGAACCAGTGAAGGACATCAAGCGCTATATCATTTGCACTTAATATATAACTTAGTGATTGCGCAGACGCTATATTGTCATCATGAATTGCAATTGTAATTGGTAACTTCTATTGCGCCGGTGTCTAACGCACAAGGCATCAACCAATGGCACACCAAAACTAAGCCATAATCAGTTTGGTTTTGGTGCGCCATCCGTTGATGCTTTGTGCACTAGACACCGGCGCAATAGAAGTTACCAATTACAATTAACCACACGAAAAGCCACGGCAGATTCATAGAACTCGCTTAACCACACGAATTCAATCAATTTATTGTGGCTGATAAAAGCGTTTCGATGGTGTCTGTTATAATAAAATTGGTTATCCACCATATACATAGGCTGCCTCTCTGTCTTACGCGGACTGCGTGATCTTCTGGATATTGGCCTGATTACTTCTTGGTTTTGTTGCGCATTAGACACCGGCGCAATAGAAGTTACTAATTACAATTACAGTTAAAATTACATTTACAGTTAAAATTACATTTACAGTTAAAATTGCATTTACAGTTAAAATTACAGTCGAAGTTATTCGTGCTGTCTGCCTACCTGCATTGCTGCGCAGATGGTTCTTAATGCAGTCATCCTGGTTCCCTGTGTTGCAGTCGTCGAAGTAAGACTGGTGCGACGAAGAGGAGGAGGAAGAGGGAATGCAGGAAGCCGACAGGGAACCAGGATGCGTCTGGAAGAGACTGTCGAAACCCTCGCGACAGGGTAGACTGAAGAACATGGCCGCCGGATGGGAACCAAGGCCATCCCTGAAATACACCGGGGCACAATAAATGCCTCATCTACATTGCATGTTCGTTTGCATGCTATGTAACAGATCCGATGTGATGTAATCATTGTAATGTATGCATGTATGTAATGTATTTATATCTGTTTGTATGTGTATGTATTTTGTTATGCATGTAGGCCTATGTATGTATTTTGTTATATATGCATGTAGGAATGTAGGAATCTATGTAAGTTTGTATGTATGTATGTATGGATATATGTATGTATGCATTTTATTATGCACGTATGGATATGGATATATGTATGTGTGTATATGTGTATAATTATGTGTATGAACGTATGCATAAATAGTAGACGTACCAGTCGTACCTGTCTAAATCGGTGAGACGTGATGAATCCCGAAATCCCTTTGCAAATGGATTGCTATCGATTTTCAGTTTCGTTATCTACAAAAGATAAACAACAAGATACTTCGTTTTTAAACATTCCATCATAGACAGATGGTACAGAAATTACAGGTACCACAGATCATATTACAAGTATCACAGATATTACAGGTATTGCAGGTATTGGGCTACAGTTAGGCGCCTATAGTTACAGGAATTATAGGTGTTACAGGTAAATGAAATGTGCATAATATGGACAGGGATCTGTGGGTAACAGGAGAATATTTCTCTTCCCAGATCATCTGAAGATGATTCAGGTAAGTACATCGAATGCATACAAAGGCAGTGCCTAGTTACAAAGCGACGTGGATCCTAGTTAGTATAGTGGTAAGTATCCCCGCCTGTCACGCGGGAGACCGGGGTTCAATTCCCCGACTGGGAGACCAAACTTTTTAATTAATGCTGAATAATTGTTTTAATCCCTCTTATTTCATTTAAAGATGCCTAGTCTAACAATGGAAGCCACAGCGCTATTAATTTACTTAAATCAAGTTCGTAATTAAGCAAAATCAAACGCTAGTGCCGATTAATAAGGTCGGGTCAACGGCCAATCTGTAGAAGATTCTTTATATCTAAGCCAAATACGGACTGTATTGCTTGCTCGAGATTCAAATTGGTATGCAAACCGGCACCGTCACGAACATAGGTTCATGGGACGTACGCTTTAACCAATGTGTTTGCTGTTGTGGAGCCTATATCTGTGAGAATATTAGCAAGCATGTATGAAGAAACAAACGTATGCTGAACTTAACGTGAGTCAGGATGGCCGAGCGGTCCAAGGCGCTGCGTTCAGGTCGCAGTCCAATTCTCTGGGCGTGGGTTCAAATCCCACTTCTGACAAAACAACTATTTTTACACGACTGTCGCAATCAACACCGGTAGTATACTGATCTGCATAGTCACCTGATCACAGCTCAATTTCAGTGCGACATCGGTGGATGCCTTATGCATATGACACCAGCGTAATAAAAGCTACAATTAACACTAATTAGTAATAAACGGATGCTTCATCGTTTGAAAGGAACGTCTTTGAATCGAAAGGTCACGTAACAGTCTTTTTCAAAAGACGATCTCCAGGTTTTAAGGGAGAAACTATTTATCATTTAGCGATCAATGCAAAGTCAGGCCTGTTTTCCATCGCGTTTACACTAGGGGGCGCGACATTCTAGTTGTTAACCTACCGGACTGTTAACCCAAATGATTGTGGTTCAAATCCCCGCCAGGGCAGAAATTTGTGTCGCGATTTCTGCTCCACCTGCACCTAACCGACGCTCTGTTCAAGATTATGAACGGTAAACCCGACATGATGTGGCTATTAGAGATGCGGGGGTTTTGGGGTTCGAATTTACTTCGTCATGATATTATCTTGCCAAAACCAGCGTGTTAATAGAAAATAATTCAATTAGCACTTTCGTTTCAGTTAGCACAGTCCAATTAAAATGGCAGGCCTTCAGTGTTCGAAAACAACGGATCTTGTCAGAAGTGGGATTTGAACCCACGCCCAGAGAACTGGACTGCGACCTGAACGCAGCGCCTTAGACCGCTCGGCCATCCTGACTCACGTTAACTTCAGCATACGTTTAGTTCTACATACATGCTTGCTAATAGTCTCACAGTTATAGATCGGCTACACAATAGCTACATTGGTTACAGCGCACGTCCCATACACCTATGTACGTGACGGTGCCGTTTCGCATACCAGTTTGAATCTCTGGCTAACATAGTCTGTACACGGAAACCATAAATGCTGATCCTTAGTAGATTTGTCTGAACTTACAAGTTGGTTTTGATAGGCGGTTACGGCGATGAATATCGTTTCTGGGAAGATGAAGGTCTTGTATTCCTCCGCCTCGTGATGCGGTTGTCCGTTCATCTCGTCTGCCGCCATCTTGCGAACAAGTCGCACGCGCGGTTGATACTTGTGCATAGAATTGAGAATGATCTAAAGAAAAGTAAATCCACAATCGTAACTGTAATAGCAAATTCATATAGCGCCACTTAAGAGAGAAACAAAGAAACCTTAGAACCTTAGGAAACAAAACCACGATCGAACAGAACGACTTCAAGTGCTTGTGGAAATTAGGCAAAGACTAACAAGCTCAAGCCGCAGCTTGCAACTCCGCCACTACCCTGCCCGCGATAGGGCGCGGCCCAATCCCTGAGAAAAGAGGAGGGCGACGCTAATCATCTTTGTTATGACTTAGCGTCGTTAAACAGCAAGTAACCGCAGCTTGCAAGGTAGCTTATTCCAAAAAGACGGATCGGCTGCAGAAAAACTGAACTAAGGAATGGAATTAGTTTTTAAAGGTCAAATAAGCATTGAGACATAAACTCTTAAAGCGCCATTAAACATGCGCCCGATTACACACACACACACACACACACACACACTAGATAGTGTGTAGGCGTGTCGTAATCATATCGTATCGTAAGTTAAAGGTGGAGTAGTTTCTGTTGAACGACGCTGTGCCACGAAAAGGATGATTGGCGTCGCCCTCCTCCTTATCCAGGCTTGGGAGTGACGCCTCGGAATTGAACCTCCATTTGATATCACTGGACAACCCTCTGACTCGACGCAGCACTTGTGAATAATCTAGTGTCCAAGAAATGTTACATTTACGATTACGATTGGCCCTCGTAATTCTTCCTATCTAAAACCACTCGGCTGACTAGAATCGTTGGTCACTTACGTGTCCACTCTTGTCCAGCAGGTTGTTGGTCAGTTTGATCTTCTCGAAGGAGATGGTCTGCTTGACCAGCTGGTCACCGGTGAACGGGGAATCGGGGTGAAGGTAAAGGCGGGTGGGTAGCGGAGGGTCAGCCTTTCCAGCGACGAGCCACGAGGATCTGTGGTAGGCGTAGCGATAGCGTTTATTGTCCACTGGAACGATATCCATGAGAACGGAGTATTTGGCGGAAGGATCCAGGGCTCCGGAGAAACTTATCCGCAGAGTTGGAAACATTCTCCTGTACGAAACAAACGTTAATTCATTCATTAGGTCATTAGTTCATTCATTCATTCATTCATTCATTCATTCATTCATTCATTCATTCATTCTTTCACTAGTTCGTCTCACTTGCTGTCTCTCTCTCACTCATTCATTTATTTATTCGTTCTTTCATTCATTCGTTCATTCATTCAATCATTCATTCGTTCATTCATTCATTCATTCATTTGTTCATTAGTTCGGGCTCTCTCTCTCTCACTCAGTCAGTCAGTCAGTCAGTCAGTCAGTCAGTCAGTCAGTCAGTCAGTCAGTCAGTCAGTCAGTCAGTCAGTCAGTCAGTCAGTCAGTCACACAGTCATTAACCCATTTACTCATTAGCTCATTAACTCATTCGTTCATTCGTTCGTTCGTTTATTAATTCTTTCATTCTTTCATGGATCATTTAATTCATTCCTTCATTCATTCTTTCTTTCATACTTTTATTCATTCATTCGTTTCGTTAATTCACTTCTGCATTCTTTCGGTTTTCTATTCGTTCGTTCATTTATTCATTCATTCATTCATTCATTCATTCATTCATTCTTCCGTTCTTTCGTTCGTTCAGTCAGGTATCTTCATCTTTAAATAGCTTGCTTGCAATTTGTACAGATGATTAATTTATTATTAAATTTTATTCTTTTTCTGGGCCTCTATCAAAGTATCTTTATCTTTACCTTTGTTTTATCGTTACCTCTATCTTTATCGTTATATATACCCATACCTTTATCTATATCATGATCTTCATTGTTATCTCTATCAAACTCACCTTCCGGATTTCGTGATGATCATTTCCGTTCCAAGTTCGTAGAACTTATCCCAGAGTTCCTTCGTCTCCAGGCGACACGTGACTCCCGACAGAACCCGACTTCCGGAATCCGTTGAACATCTGCTCGTGACTTCCGCTTCCGGTACTCTTCCCGGTATGGAAACTATTTCCGGTGACGCAAGACGCACGTGATCACCTGTGACGACACAGCAACAGAATTAGTGAGGTTTACACACAATATTCATTGTTAAATTGTTAATCGTAATCGTTGTCGGAAACTTATAAAGCGCTGCTTCAATCCTGGGCTAATCTAATCTAATCCAATCCAATCCAATCTAATCTAATGACTTCTATTGCGCCCTTATCATATTGTCCAAGACCTCGGTCGATGACTCGATGGTCGCTTTAAGTTAAATCGCAATTAAAAATTATATAATCTATTGAAAAAGCTGGGGTCTAAATTCGATAGATAGGGCAACAGCTTACTCACGAGCGCTGCGTCAAGTCAGAGAGTGTATACGCGTAGGTTAGAGAAATAGAAGGTATGTAATAACCAGGTTAAGTATACAGATAAAACATGAGGTAAATTTTTTATTTTCTATTCCATATATTGCGCTCATAAAATTATTTAGAGCTATACCTATATGTTCAGTCACGTCTTCGAAAATGAACTTTGAAAGGAGCTAAATAAGTTAAGGGTAAGAGTTGAAGAGATGCGTCATGTTGAATTAAATTACGTGGCATTACGTAAGTTTACGTTGCAACATCGCATTAATGCCGTTTCATTTATTCATATATATATATATATATATATATATATATCGACATTTTTTACTTTTGGCGCTAAATATTCGATCGATTACAACATTTCCATATACATTACATTTTCGTTATATAACATTAGCATTAGGTATACCCTACATTAAATTTAACTAAGTCACATTAAATCACATTGCTGAACGTTAAAGAACATTAAAGAGCATTACAGAACATTGCAGACCATCGCAAGACCTATAGTGCCTTACATTGCGGCACATTAAATAATTCCACTTACATTATTTTGCATTACATTAAACAATGTATGATTACAGTCTACGTAAGAAATGTAAACTCACCGGTGGGAGTGTGTGGTGGTAGTGGTGAAGTCGTTGGACTCGTGTAAGCCGTAACACTCGGATTCGAATCCTGGTCGCAGTCACCAGGCGTGACGACGTCGTTCCCATCAGTGACGATGCTCTGGCTGCTGATGCAGGCCCGCGGTCGCCCTTGGAGATCCGGCTCCAGCGCCTGGTGATGATGGGGATGCGGAAGTTGCGTGGTACTGCTGCAGGGTGTCCCATTCCAATCGCATCTCTTCCTTCCTATCAGCGCCTCGATGGAGAACGCGGACGCCTTGGACGACAACCCAGCGACCTTTGACCCCGGAGTCGCGGCGGGGTGAGGTGGCGACGATAGGGTGGAGTCTTCCTTACGACCGGAAGTGGATAGGGATGACGACGGGAATTTCCCTACCTCGTCGTCGTCGTCATCGTCCTCATCGTCGTTGTCCTCGGCGTTGACGTCCTCTGTGTTTGGGGACAGACGTCCGCAGAGGAACTGGTTGACCTCTGCCTCGAGCAGACGGCCCCTGACCTTGACCTCCAGATCGTCGACGATGCTTTCGGTGCCGTCGTCCGAGTTCACTTCCGCCATATCGACGAGCATCGATGACTGATCCTCTGACCACATCTCAAGGATTGTGACCACTTCCGGTTCCGCTGTGACCCGCTGTTAACTTTGACCTCTGACCTCTCAGAAATGGAATCCAATTCAAATTAAGTCTTACCTCTTCATACTCTACGACGATTCCTCGTACTATATTCAATATATGCAATTATCTGTAGTTAATTTAACGCAGTATTTCAAGATTTATTCAAAGTGGCGTGCGAAACCGACCAAGTTCTATCACGTTCTAACGTATTCTAGAACGTGTTCTAATGGTTGGAATAGAACATCTCGGTCGTTTTGAACAGAATGACTTTTTTAGCCTAGTGTAAATGTGAAATTGTAATCGTAACTCTAAACGGAAATTAATAAATGTAAAATTTTACTATTTTCCTAATTTTAATCAGTCAAGGGCTCTAAATCTAATCACTATGATTTAATCTAATCCAATCCTAGCTTCTATAGCGCTTCTGTATCCAACGGAACCTCAGGAACACGCGATGTATACGCGACAGCCTGTTCCAACGTTCCACTCTGGTTGTGTTCCGAGAAGATGCGCTCGTAGCATCTCCGGGATGCAACTGACTTTTAATAGAGATGCTCTCTTCCGCTCCATCGGTTGCTGAGACTGGAGGAATGGAGCAAGGGAGGAAGGGTCGTCAAGACGGAACGCAGGCGTCACCATGGTAACCTCCATCGACTCGACACATCTGTCGCCCGTCAACCGCGCCGGCGGCCGCTGATTGGCTGCGCCGGGCGGAGGCGTCGACCAATGGCATGCAGGGGGGCGGGGTCAGCGGAATTGGCGAGAATGTAGGTGCCGAGGAGAATAGGGATGGAGTTGATAGGAATGGATTAGGAGTGGCGCTTGCATCAATCGGACTGCGAATGGAATTTACGACGAGCACAACTCTTCGGCTGCGGATGCTCGCGATGCTGAGGATGATGATGATGATGATACTTCAAGAGATGCCATAGTCGCAGACTGAGACACATATATACACTTATACATATTTGCACATATATATATATATATATATGCAAACTTATGCATGTATATAAATATACAGAAATGTATGTACAAATGCACATCTACATATACCTTAATATACATACACACATAGGCCTATACATGTCCACATATATATATATGTGTGTGTGTGCAAAAAAAACACATGTACGTATGCATATAGGTATATATATGTACTTTGTAGGTATATATATATATATGTATATACCTACAAAGTGAGACTAAGAGACGGACAGAGCGACGGACATCGTAACCGGATGGAAAGAAGGACAAAAGAGTTTTTAACACAGACAAAAGTTATGGATCGAACTCACAACCTCCGCATCTCTCATAAGCACGCCACGTCCTTTCGGACTTAGGCCCCCTACTGTCATTATAAGTACGGCGCGCTAACCGATTGCGCCACCGGAACAGCTGATAGAAATTGTTTCACGAGGTGAATTATAAGCCAGCGAAGGACGAAGGTTCAAACTTCGAACTCACGAGCGATGTTACAAGCTTCTCCATGGCACTGATTCGTGTACATCGAACTAGAAATAATTCTTAAACCATCTGACAGGTTTGAGGCACGGACTGGAGTTTTAGTTGCACTGTAGCTGTATGTCTGTCTGTCTGTCTGTCTGCCTGTCTGTCTGTCTGTCTGTCAGTCTGTCTGTCTGTCTGTCTGTCTGTCTGTCTGTCTGTCTGTCTGTCTGTCTGTCTGTCTGTCTGTCTGTCTGTCTGTCTGTCTGTCTGTCTGTCTGATTGATTGATTGATTGATTGATTTACTGGCTCATTCATTCATTCATTCATTCATCAATTCATTCATTTATTCATTCATTCATTGGATGATTCATTAACTGATTCATTGACTGATTGACTGATTGACTGACTGACTGACTGATTGATTGACTGATTGACTGATTGACTGATTGACTGACTGGACTGACTGACTGACTGACTGACTGACTGACTGACTGACTGACTGACTGACTGACTGACTGACTGACTGACTGACTGACTGACTGACTGACTGACTGACTGATTGACTGATTGATTGTATTCTGTATATTGCAATTATTGGAATCATTACGGGCTCACAAAAGACATATTGAGAGTGCATGAGAGAGCTCTGTATTCCCGTCTTCAGCCAGCCAGGTCGTCGATCCTTACGCTTTCCAGCTAGTGGGGACTTGCTGGTGCCGCGCTCCCGTACATCGATGCGGAATGCACCGTGTCTCCTAATGCATTGGACCATTGTACTGAAACAGTCTTCCATTGAATCTGGTAGGTGGCTGCGTTTAGCGCCTTCGTGAGGTTCTTGTGGGGCGCTATATAATAAATTGCCATATATATATATATATATATATATACAATAGTGTATATATACAATATATATATACATATATATATATATATATATATATATATATATATATATATATATATATATATATATATATATATATATATATAGGCCCTACATGAATACACACAAAATGAATCTGAGGCGTAAAGTAAGGGTATACGGTTGGTAAGCAAGTAAGAGGAGTATTGGATTTGCGTTATTTTATCATTCCTTACTACAACTACCTTGCCTTACCTGGAAGATCAGTTCTTGCCTGGTGCCTGGTCCTTGCTATACCTCGTCTGAACCACGAGTAAGGCTGAAATGCGTGATTACATGGTTGTGTTGTAAGGAATGTGCTTTTGAGATGACCATCCCTGGTCAATGTAAAGGATCAGTCACGTTACTCAGTTACATTATACTCGGTAACATTACTCGGTGACACTACTCGATTACATTACTTTAATTACATTATTCAGTCACCTTACTTGGTTACATTACTCGGTTACATTACTCGATTACACTACTCGTTTAACTCGATTACACTACTCCATCACATTACTCGTTTACATTACTCGTTTACATTACTCGGTTACATTACTCGGTTGCATTACTCGCTCACATTACTCGGCTTCATTATATTGTTGTATTGTTCAGTTGCATCACTAAATTACATTACCCAACGCTTGTATGCACTTATCTCGGGTTTCAACCTGACTTCCTCTCCAACGGATTGTGACTTTGATTGAGATTTCAATCAAATCGTCATGGACATTATGATTAAGGCGCTACAGAAGTCATTAGATTAGATTAGATTTGATCAGATCAAATTGTTTGAAAAGGAAAGCCGTAAATCGGCGACGTCATTAATTAATTATTAAATTAATTATAAATTAAAGATCTGTCGTAAACGAGAGGGGGAACGATGGCGGGCTTAACCATCTCTCTGGGAGGTTGATGCTAGCTAGGGCTGCGGATGTTGGTGAAGCTGCTGTCGCGTCTCCAGCCGTTCGTTAGCCGTGACGTGGTCATCAATCGTCCGGTGACTTGACCACTGGTCACTGTAGCGGTCAATAGTGAGCGGTCAGCGGTTGCAAGAATGCAGTTATTGTTGCCATGAGTCAAAACACTGCACATCTTTCCCTCGAGGGATAATAGCCACAGTACGAGATGGCTCCCTACCCCGCCCCTCCCGCGGGGGTGATCTACCGTTCGCTCTGGATCCGATGACCGCCCGTCACTGACCGCAGAGTGGACACGCCGGTCAGCTGGTCAGTGTCCGTCGCCTAGTTATCAAATTGTCTGCGGCAAGTTGGATCTGTCAGCGAAGGATGACCAGCCAGCGGACGGTCGGATAAGGCCGTCGCATTATGTCCACTTACGAGTGACCTGGTCAAGACGGCTGACCCGTCTGGTCAAGTTTAACTGGACGCAACTCAATTAGAAAGCGTTGCGCCATTAGTCTATTTACGATAATTGCTTCGTGCCACTTTCTCGCCATGCGATCGAGTCAGGTCTCTTTCTCTCTCTCGGGCCTTAGAAATACCAGGGGGTGGTAGAAACGCTTTACCACCCGCCTCCAGTGGTGCCTCCCATGGTGGCAGACTGCTAAAGAGCCGGCCTTTCACCTCTGGTTCCGGGTTCGATTCTCGCGTTGAACTGAGGCCATGTTGTCATGTGTTGTGTAATCCTACGAAGGGAGAGGGGGCTATGTTAACCGGTTGCTGATTATTGTAACCTTTGCGCTTCAGCCAGAGGTTCGTGCAACTCTGAGTGTGTTATTTTGAGGCGGTATTGTCAGATTTCTTTTTATATTGTGTTCTGATGTATTGTGTAGTACTGTATTGCTACACTTTGCAATGTAATTAACTCTATTATTATTATTACTAGGCTATTATTATTTGTACTAGATGCTTGCTCGTCCTAAGATGGTTTAAAAAGAATTTGAAAATGTATTTTCCAATATGAGTCATTAAAAGAAAAGCGTACGGCAACATAAGAAAAATTAAGGCGTGGTTCTAGTCCGTCGCCAGGTGAAGAGCAGTTGGATATCCAAATGTTTAAAAGCCAACGAGAAAGAGTGAGTTTTTGAAGCGTTTCTAGAGGAAAGAGAAAGAGTTAGAGCATCAGAAAAGCATTTCTATAGTCAGTTCCATTCCTAAGGGTCAGCAGCATGGAATGCACTATTGAGTCCTTGACCGTTCTGCATCCAGGGTCAATCGAAAGACTCTTCCCTGAGACGGCTACTGTGTAGCGACCTTCAGCAAGTCCTTCACTCACAGCTATACTCAGCGCCATCGATGTTCTGTCGTATATGGTCACGTGCGCACTTCTCAACTTTGGAAGGAGGGCAATATCAAAATACAGTTGTATTGCATTGTATTTTATAGGCATACATATGGTATTATACTCTGCGGATGTCTCTTATATACACGAAAATGAAAAGATCTATAATTGTAAATAGGCTTAGAAATTTGTATAGCAACACTTCGAGAGAAAAACCAGTCAAGGCAGCCGTGTGTATGATGCCGAATGTGACCACGAAGTAAAACAATGCACGGACTTCAACACTTTAACGAAGATAGTGTATGTACGGGTCTACTAAACGTGACTGGGAAACCAATACAGCCGATCGTTGAAGTGTTAAATCACCGGTGGCGTGCAACTGGCTCAAATACGCTCTGAGAAAGACAGACTGGAATCGAATGTTGGGACAAAAGTATGTGATGAGTCATCAGCGCAATTGTAATTGTGATGGAAAACTGTTATCTGACATTTTAAAGTATAAAGTATCACTGTATCAGTCACCTCAAATGCATAGAGGAGCGTCAGTCGAAAAAACTTGAGCCCATATGAGTGAGAAAGAATTTGGTTTAGGAGGCACTCTAAAGCTCCGCTCGTATAGTCCGCTAGTTTAGGTAGTGCCAGTCCCAAGCCTGGAGATGGGAGGAGGGCGATGTCAACAGCCCTGCATGGCAGCCACGCAGTTGAACCCTGGAAACTACACTACACGGCTCTCGCTAAAAAACTTACTGCATAAGATTGCGCATATCTAGGTTTGAATGCATATGCGTGGGTGAGAGTGAATGCGTGAGAGTGATGACAGTGAATAATAAGAGTGAATGCGTGAGACTGAATGCGTGAGACTGAATGAGTGAGGAGTGTACGTGACTGAGTGGGTTAGTGAGTTAGCGTCTGAACGAGGGAGTCGTGAGAGTGAGTAAGTGAGTTAGTGAGGGATGGAGGGAGTGTATGAGGGAGTGTATGTGTGAGTGTATGAGTGAGTGAGTGAGTGAGTGAGTGAGTGAGTGAGTGAGTGAGTGAGTGAGTGAGTGAGTGAGTGAGTGAGTGAGTGAGTGAGTGAGTGAGTGAGTGAGTGAGTGAGTGAGTGAGTGAGTGAGTGAGTGAGTGAGTGAGTGAGTGAGTGAGTGAGTGAGTGAGTGAGTGAGTGAGTGAGTGAGTGAGGGAGTGAGGGAGTGAGTGAGTGAGTGAGTGAGTGAGTGAGTGATGGGTGAGTGAGAACGGCCTATATATAGTGTACTCTTCTAGAGAATAATATTAGAAACGTCAACTAAAACCGTATAATTATCAGTATGAGAATTGTAGAAAAAAGACTCGGGGGGTTGGACCTTGATTCATGTGGAGTTTGGGTGTGAAATGAAGACTTTACTATGGGGTCCTAAGAAAGACTAGGGGGTTGAACCCCCCAACCCCCTGACAATTCTCACTCTGATAATTATATTATCAGATTGTCCTCAGTGAAACTTTTCTCCTGCATGGCATATATATACCTGCCTTCGAACGCGTTTCTCTCAAACTCACGATATGTGAGGGTTTTCTCATCAGTCTCATGCAGCCTCATATGCTTGGAAAACAACAAATGAACAGCCAGCAACGCGTTCATATAGACGCGTCTAAAGGTTAATAATGGGTGTGCTGAAAAGCTGTCTTCGGACTTAGCATCTGTTTGTCTGCCTGTCTGTCTGTCTGTCAGTCCGTCTGTCTCGCTGAGACGCTGGCTAACTCTTACTCTCGCTCACTCACTTACTCACTCGCTCGCTCACACGCTCACTCACTCTCGCTCACACGCTCACTCACTCTCGCTCATTAATTCACTCACTCACGCACTCATTCACTCTAACTAACTCACACGCTCGCTCGCTCGCTCGCTCGCTCACTCACGCACTCAATCACTCAATCACATATTAAATGTTTACATATACGTTTATATATACATACGTATATATACATAATGTATGTGTATAGGCTTACATAAATGTATATATATATATATATATATATATATAACAGTCACCACTACATATATATATATATATATATATATATATATATATATATATATATATATATATATATATATATATATATATATATATATATATATATATATATATATATATTTCGAGAGACCTAGAGACCGACAGAGAGGGAGAGAGGGCTTATACACATTATCTTCTGACTAGTAAAATATGGTAGGGGATAAGTTATAAATCCCGTCGGCTACTCGCCGATTACGAACCCGATATGAGTCGCAGTGATTCCGGGCGTATATCGTCGTCGTCGGCGAGCGAAGCGTCGGCGGTGGCGGGCGGTGGGCCTCGTCGCCGCCGTCGTCCTCGTCGTCGGCCGAGCCCCCAAAGTGCCGGACCGCGTTACCACCGCCATCTGTACGTCGCACCATATCGGATATACGAGTCCATAATTAGTCGACTTTCATTAGGAACTCGTCAGATTTCGAAGGCGATAAAATCCGACTGCCGGATCGCTGGTCACTGCAGCGGCCGTCAGCCGTATGTGTAGCCGCTGCAGCGCGAGGGGGTCGGACGTACGGACGGACGGACGGCGGCCGTATCGGTATTATGACGGTCGCAACGTTGGGCCGATTCGCTCGTCAAATCGTTGCCGATCGCGTAGAGATATCGGTTTTCCGCGAACGTCGTGAAAATTCGTTTCGTTTTGCATCTGATAGATGTCGTTTCATTAGCTTTTCGCGGCCCCCGAACGCAAGAACGGGCGTCGAAACGAGCGATTGTGTTCGGCGAGTTGTCCGTTTGCCGCCTGCCTGCACTTGGCGAAGAACGCGTCCCCTCGGCTTCGCGCGCTGGCGTAGTACAGGGTGGGCCGATTTTCCCAGCGCGGGTCCCGTATTATCGGGCGCAATTTGCGAAGATGATTAAACAGATGGAACCTTATGTGTTTAGCGTCGGTGGAGAAACGCAACAGGAACAAAGAAAGGGAAAAACATCCCTGGGTAAAACGCCTCATAATAACGGCCCTTGTGTAGCCTTCGATCCACATGTTCGTATATCGATCCAATCTCTGTATAGGATGTTCGAGTGCGAGTGTAAGTAAGCAGGCATGCAAGCAAGCAAGCTAGCGAGTAAATAAGTAAGTACGTCGGAAGGTTATTAAGTACCTAGGTTGTTAAAGGCAAAGCTGATACCCTTGTATACAGGCTTAGGCTACATGTATAGCTATACTCTGTCCCCTTCAATCATGGGCGGCGATTCTGGAGGTCGAGGGGGACAAAATCCCTCACCTTTAATAGTGGGGGACTCAGTATACAGTTGTTCCCCAAAAAATTGAAGAAGCACCAAAAAGGTCAACAAATATTTTCGCGCTGAATTTTTCAACCTCTTTTTTGACCAGATCAGTTCAGAAGTGCCTCTGTTCCCCACACCTGTCAAACAAATCAAACAAGATCGCCGCCTCTGCCTTCAATAAATTATGTTCTAAATGCTTCTGCTAGGCTCATCGCTCGACTCCCCCGGTTTGCCCATATCTCTGCTTATATGCTTGATGTCCTTCACTGGCTCCCCATTGCTGCGCGCATCCGTTATAAGATCCTCCTCCTTGTCTCCAAATCTCAGCAGAGTACTGCCCCTAAATATCTCTCGAACTATATATCTGCAAAAGCCGCTATCTGCATCTTCTTCTCGCTCGTTGCGCTCTGCGAATCGGCTCGATCTCTTTGTTCCCAGGACCAAAACTGCCTAGGCCCAGCATCGGGCGTTTGCTGTATAGTGGTTCCCACGATCTGGAATGACCTTCACCCTCTGCTCAGGGCCAAACTAATGACTGGTTTTTCCTCATCGGTCTCGCGTTCCTTAAAGGCATTTCTGTTTTCCCGGGGCTTCTGTGCTGAGATCTCCTCTGAATAGTTATTCTGCGAGAGGCGCTTTATAAATTTCTGGACACAATGAAATATTTATAGAACTGGAATACAATGAAAATTAAGATTAAATAGTGCCTCCTTTGAAGATCTCTAACGTTGCTAGGTAGACAGGAAAGTAACACCTGGTAATTGATCAATTGTACTATTACAACCCAAACTGTATGTTCAGCGTCAGGCCTACTCATGAAGTATAATAGGCCTAAACGGTTTTAAAGAATCGAATGAAGATCTACGAAAAAATTATATAAAGTGAACTTAAATTTAAAAAAATATAAATTTCAAAGACATCAACAGTCTCTGTAACCATATGATGTTGTTAAACCTTTTGGTTTAAATTAATATATTTTTAACTAGCCTACATTCGAACAAGGGCATAATATGTGCCGAAAAACGAAATAAGGTGAGAATAAGATCAACATCAACAACCCTGACATCCATAGGATGTCGTTTAAACACAGAGTAATAAAATTATCTGTTTAGACACCTTTTAAACGCTGTCGAACAACGCCATATATTCGTCAACTGCGGTTGAACGCTAGATCCGTTCCTCATGGAACAAGGGTAAGGTTGGAGTCAGCGGTCCTGACATCCATAAGATGTCGTTAAGCTCTTGAAAGTTGAAAACCAACCAAGAGATACGTAAGCTCCTTGTGCCTTGATAAGGTGAGGTCGACGTTAACGGCTTTGACAGCCGCGAGAGATAATGTTAACACCGTATGTATCGTGAGGTCAACATGAGTAGGGGTTAGAACCGTTTATAGGTCTCCAATTATTCAGTACACGCATAAATGATTTTAATTAGCGGCTCGAGTAAAATTAATAATGATAATGATAACAATAATAATAACATGACCTAACAATAACAATAATAAAAATGACAACAACAATAATAATAATAATATTATTATTATTATGATTATTATTATTAAAAATAATAATAATAATAATGATAATAACAATAAAAATAAGACGCAGTGGAGGCATGAAAGCTGAAAACAACCTGGACCACCATCGCAACCCATCCTAACTTGTTCGGATTCTAAGACAATGAAAAATTAGAATAGAGCTGGCGAGGATTTGAATCCCAACCTCTCGACTGAGAGTCCAGCATGCTAACCACTATAGTATCGCTCACCCTACAAGCACTAACCACAAAACAGTTTCTTGTAACTATTTTTCAACAGATTACATAAAGCTGCATTCCAGCAACGTCAGACCATTTGTAGCTATTGGTCAATAGTGTCAATAGCACAGGAAAACACGTAACATAACAAAAAATTATATAGCGCCCCTATAACAGCCTTCCAGAGGCACTGTCAAGCTGAACCGAATCGTCTGCACATGTCGATAACTGTTGGCAGTGTCAGCACAAACATGTCAGCACTGCCACTGCCAAAACACCAGCAATCAACTGTAAGCACAGAATTATTAGCACAATATCGGCACTAAATCGCCAGCACAGTACAATCAGTACCACTACTTGTACCACTAGCACAGTACCACTACTGATAGCACAAACGTTTATTAGCAAGTGACTGACAGTAACAAACTGTCAGCAAAGTTCTGCCATCAAACAACTGCCACCAAAGCAGACGATCTTGACGATATACTCATTTCTACGAGCAGATCTCATGAACTCAAATGCATAGGCCTAGTGGGTAAATGTCTCAGGACCATTATAATTCACTTTTGGGGAACAGCCTGTAACCTACATGTACTTTTCACTCCTTGCTGTTGTGATATTTTGTCTGTTGTATCAAAAATAATAGTTCCAGTGTTTGACGACTTCTCATGGCTGCCGTTGACCATTTTGTCTTATAAGACAGAGGTTCTTAACCGGTGTCGGTGTCTTAACCGAATCGACCGGGAGTGTGTCGCGTAAACATCGTGTGTCGTTGGTGTGTCGCGAAAAATTGGTGTGTCGCGAATTCTCTCACCCTACGTCCGTCATTCTTGCATTGCACTTACTTACTTACAGTTTAGCGGACGTAGGCTGTGAGAATTCGTAGCACTCTATACTATTCTAGTATATCACAGTCTGGAATGGCCATGATGTTTACTTTATACAGTATAGGCCCATACACGTTTGCGACCGCGCGGATGTAAACTTTTACCCATTACTGTAACATTCGAAATGGATAGCCCTAAATTTCTCAGAATAAAACGAAAATTTTCCGATTCTACAACTAACCTCTTTTGGACTGTATACTCTCTGGAAAACCCATCTGATTTGATTTGGCCTCCTCGAAACCTGACTCGGACCTCTTTTGGACTACTCTCTGAAGGACCCCCTCTGATTTGATTTGACCTTCTGGAAACCGAACTCGGACCTCTTTTGGACGACTCTCTGGAGACCCCTCTCTGATTTGACGTAGCGCCCGTGATAGGCTGGTGCCCTACGCTTGGCCTTCGAGTTGCGCTTTAGAAGTTTGGAGATTACGATTACTGATGATGCGAAATCAGATTTTGGTAGCAATGAGACGAATTCTAGCACCAACAGTAGTGAATGCGAAAATGCTGCTGCTGCCACTGCTAGTTTTATAATAGTAAACCATGCAATCATGAAAAACATGAAAAATAAGAAATCTAGACTGAAGGATATGCACAAGCAATCCTCAAAAACTCAGTTCTGGGCTAAGACGTACAAAGAAGAACATTACAAAACACTGGCGAGCAAAGCAATCAAAGAGTAGGTTTCATTTCATAGTTCCTACTTATATGAGCAAGGTTTTTTCAGATGATCATTTTAAAGAACCAAAAACGAAACAAACTGGTCAGAGAGAAAAATCTAGGAGCAAAAATCCCACTAAATTTTACTAAGTTAAAGTAGAAACCACAAAGGACTCAACATGAACGTTTTCATTCATTGCAAATGTTAACAATTTAAAATTTTAAGTATATAACTAGTTTAACTTTAACATTTTTAACATTATTCACACACTGCGATAGCGTGGTGTGTCGCCAAATTTGTTTGCAGGTTTAGGTGTGTCGTGTCAAAAAGGGTTAAGAATCACTGTTACGAGACATTTTTGTCTTATATGTACAATGTTTTAAGAGAAATAAAGAGATACTGAATGATTGAACGCCGATGATAAATTATAATTTCAGTAGCAACAGTTTTAAAGGTATCTAAAGTGAGCGTTATAGTTCACGGATTAGAAGTAGTTTCCGGTGTTTAACGACATCTTATGGCTACCAGGTCGTTAACGTCGACTTTACTTACCTTGCATTATTTGAAACTAGATCTTCAAATTATCCAGTTTTAACGACAACTTATGGCATCGAAAGCCGTTGATGCCGTTAGGAGAAATTCATTAAAATTTTTCACTGTTAAGATTGGGAAGGCTAATTAGCAATTGTTTTCCAGGGTTTAATGTCATATATACAATAAAGGCTATCCTATTACGAAAAAGTATCAACTGGTCGGTTAGTTGCTGTTTAACGACGTTGTGTCGTAATAAATATATTTAAGTTGCCCGCCTCTTTTATCAAGATTGCAATGTAGTTTAGCACTAACTACAGGCAGTGATGGATTTCTAGCAAGAATTATTGTTTTCGTTATTTAAGGACCTTTTTTTGGCTGCCATGGCCGTTGCAGTCGAACATTTTACATAGCCGAATTATTCTTATCAACGATCAAATCAAATCAAATCAGTCTTTATTGTTCCTTGAACAGTGCACGTATCATCATAATATGTGAAATATTAAAGCAATGATGTTAATACATTCATTCATTTGATATGTAACGTTTGAGAGTAACATTAGAACCTTCGCTGTTATACTTTCTAAATAGTGAGTTAATAGGCCTACTGTATGTTAAGCACTATGACTGAATTAGCACATATATCTGGTTTGGCACTCCTCAGCAACTTCTAAAACTCGACTTTGCTGTGCTGTCTCAAAGGTTTCCGCTTTTAACTTTCTCGTCTAGCGTTCGTGATCTAGGAGTGACCCTTGACAATTCTCTGACCTTTACTGAACACATTTCCAAACTCACTCGCACTTCCTATTTTCACCTAAGGCGCCTCAGGGCTATCCGTCGCTCTCTCTCATCTCCAATTTTCACTTCAATTGTCCATGCATTTGTCTGCTCTAGACTTGACTATTGCAATTCCCTCCTCATTGGTCTTCCTAAAGTCCGTCTTGCTCCTCTTCAGTCCGTTCTCAATGCTGCTGCTAGATTAATTGCCCGTCTTCCTCGATTCTCTCATATCACCACCTTTATGACAGAAGAACTCCACTGGCTCCCGCTTTCTGCCCGCATCCAATTTAAGGTCCTCATCCTTGTGTGTAAGGCTCAACTTGGTTTCGCTCCAAAATATTTATGTGACTTAATTCATCGCCCTCACTCTGCTGCTTTTCTTCGTCCTCTTCGTTCATCTGACCGCTTGGACCTCCTCGTTCCCCGTGTCAGGACTTCTCTGGCTCAATCTAGGTCTTTTGCCTCCATTGGCCCTGCTCTTTGGAATGAGCTTCCTCCGTACGTTCGTTCTTCTATTCTCTCAGGTAACGTCTCTTCCTCTTTTAAGTTTCTTAAAACTTGCTTTTTCTCTCGGGGTCTCTCGCACTGGGAGCGCTTCTGAATGGCCCTCCCGCTAGAAGCGCTTTATAAATATCCAAATACAATACAATACAATACATTTTGCACTGGACCGGGAACAAGGGCGACCCAAAAGGGGCGTAAGCCCCGCTATATTAGGGTAACCCACATTCCATCTACATATTGATGGCAAATGCATTATTTTATCATTGGTTTACAGCACCGCTCATTAAGCAGCTATTTCACAGTTAATTAGCAAGTTAACAGACATTTAGCAATCAGTTAGCAAAGTTGACATCAATAACGCGGTTGACGATTATATAATTCAGTTGCAAAAGTTTTAAAGGTGTCGAAAGTGAGAGTAATATTTAACGGATAAGTTGTAGTTTCCGGTGTTTAATGACATCTTTAGCCTGCCATGGCAGGGACGTCGACCATTTTACCTTAGTTACCTGCGTTCAATGGTTCTGTGATCGTAACAAGTTCGTTTCTGGCACAGATTTGTATATATAATTTAAGTAGCAACAGTTTTAAAGGTGTAGAAAGTGAGCGTAATATTTCAAATCACAGCACCACAAAAACAATTATTAAAGCTATGGATTATGAATCAGACAACAGTTTAGTAATGAAGACTGCAACAGATTAATGGGTGTTAGTATAAAGTATACGATGTAAAACAAGTAAGTATCAACGGCTAAAATAGTTAATAAATGCTTTATAGAGCAGTCAGGAGATAAAGTTTTTCACATTCTTTTTATCAGATAATGTGAATTTGTGTGCTTATTAAGTTATTTAACGGATAAGTAGTTTTAGGGTGGATAGCGTAATGTAACACTCATGGCCAGAAGAGCATTAGAACACGGTTCGATACCCGAAACCCCCTCTAGGGCGGCGCCTTGCATGGCTGCCAAACCGTGTGTTTAATTAAGATCTTGATTGTATACTGTCGTGTTTCAGTGTAATCTTACTGCGTCTGTCAGTTTGAAATAATAAAGAATATAATAAAAACTAGAGTATTTACCCGTCATATTATGACGGCAGTGTATATAGGCCTATATGCATCGTTGGTTAAAATGCTCTGATCGCCGTCGTCAAGACGCAGTAGGCCTACTGACGTCACAAACGGTTTCTGTTTCACAATAGAACAGAAACCGTTTGTGACGTAGCGTTTATCGACAGACACACGCTCTATGGATATTATATATATATATATATATAGGCTAGATTATTATTAGTTTATGATGTTTAACGACATTTTATGGTTGCCAGGGCCGTTGACATCAATCTTTGATGCCTTACCCACAATTGACGAGATGAGGACCGAGTTCAGCTTCTGGACCAGAACTTTTAAGCCGTGGCATGGTGGCCGAGAGATTAAGTGTTACATGGGTTTCAATTGTATATTCGTTTATTGAGACAATCTAGTTGCTTGTTACAAGAGTAGGCCTAATTGGAAGCGTAGGTTAAACAGGTAATCATTAGTTTCGGGTCTCAGTGCTTAGTAGATGTTTTATATAGCATGCAGTCGCCCTTGAAGATCCGGCTTCAGCGCCTGGTGATGATTGGGATGCGGAAGTTGCGTGGTACTACTGCAGAATGTCCCATTCCAATCGCATCTCTTCCTTCCTATCAGCGCTTCGATGGAGAACGCGGACGCCTTGGACGACAACCCGGCGTGGACAAACCTTAATCCGTCTGTTTAACTGATTTGATTAATGATTATGTCTTCTTTGAGCAACGGTAATAGGCTTCTTCTATCGCCTTCGCTAGGTGGACGGGCACAACTGTGGTTACGTACGTCGTGCGATACGGTGTTATTCATTATTTTTCGCAATCGCTAGATGTCGCTTTATTTGAAAAATGACAAGTAAGTAAATACATTCTTTATATTTACCGACTGCAAGACGCACTCCGGTGTACATACAACATATAAACATATAGACAACTGTATTCAAGTCAATTTGAATAGAGCATTCTACATATTAAAGTTTGTTTCATTGATTATCAGCTATTGGTAAAACTCGGTCATGAGAACGGGGCCGTAGAGAATATGCCCAACGGTTTGAAATGTTGAATCTATTGTGATATTATGTCTGTGCCATTGATTCTTAGCATTTGCAGGTTTTAATTCATTTTGTTGCATAAAATCGTTAATATATTTTCTGTGCCGTAAAATTTTAGGGAACGCAACGTTGCGGTTTTATTAGTTTCACATTTGACTTCAGATTCAATGCTAATGTTCCATTAGTGAGTTGTGTTGTACGTTACTAACAGTCTGTAGGCCCACGTCTTGATCAATTTATTTTAATCAAGGGTGACTAAAAGCAATTTACACTTAACAGGGCTTATAGGAATAACGGTAAGACTAATTGTATCGTATTGAAATCGACGAATTTCAATACCATCAATGGTAGCTGAGCGAATTAACTTTACAAGGTACTATCGAAACACATCGCTACGAGAGTGCTACGAGAGTATAGATGATTGAGTGTCAATTGTGTGATCAGTGTGCAATGCGCTGAAATTTACGTAGGGCTACTTTTCTGGCAGGTTATAGACGCTTTGAAAATATTTTAATTACATTCAGAATGTGCTCCCATGTATACACTGATTAGTAGTGGGATGTAGGGAGGTACTTGTTCTCTTTTCTTAGGTCGTTAAGAAGGCGGTGGATGAATTACAAGGTCATTGACACAATATAATTGCATCACAGGACTTATTGCTCGCTTCCCAGCTGATGCAAATATCGAATTCCTAGGTGAACAGGTTAGCACAATTTGCCCATATTTGATTCACAAACCACAAATCCAGATGTATAACTCGCTACTCTAAAGCTAAGCGCAGGACACCAGCTTATTCATGAATGCTGTGTATTGTCTGAGATATCAAGTCAAAACCCAAGTCTGGTTGCCTTAGAGCCCATAGCAGAGAAGCAGCTAAGACAGGTTTTGTTGAGGACGAGAAAGCTTGGAAAGCAAAGGACTGGATGGGTAGGTATTCATGAAGAGGTGGGGCTTAATTTCAAAAGTCCGCTTAGCAGGTTCAAATCTGCAATCAGTAGAATTACAAACCCAGTTCGCTACTGAACAGACCACCATGCAACATTCATGTATACATATCTATGTATAGTCTATATTTTTATGTATACTTACACAAAAATATTTGCGTATACACTTGTATACACATAAACGTTAAGTAAATAGAAAGTATTCTGCTTGATATGGTTTTCCAGAAGCAGTGTGTGTCACTGACGAAGATGGATTTAGCGGTTGTGGAGGATGGAACCATCGTTCATCCTTCAACCAATCAATCGTCGGTGAATGCAGCGGTTCTTGTGCGGGATCCGGCTTCTCCATCTGCTCAGAACAGGACCTCCGTCTCAGCAGCCGAGTTCTTGTTATCTGGTGATGGAAAATCAGTCAGTTCTGTGAACATCGGCGGCATAGAAGGTTCACGCTCCGATCATTCGCTAACAGCTTCTCAGCTGAAGGGAGAAATAGGGATCTTTCTAGAACCTTTGCCAACTGCGTCGAGTTTACCTAACAGTTCAGACTCTGTCTGGCATGGTTCTCTTGACCAAGGAGACGGCGATTCAGATCTCAGGATTCAGATTCAGTCATCGTGCTCGATAGACATGAATGTCTTTGAGCAGATGAGCTCTTTGTCAGGTAAACACACTGTTACCGGTTCTGGTAGCTGCGATGAATTGGTCGGTGAAACTACTATTGAAGGTGAACAAACTGTTACAGGTTCTGGTAAGTTTGATAGATCCAGTTGTGCAACTGTGACCAAAGGTAAACAAACTGTTACCGGTACCAGTAACTGTGCTGAAACTATGATGGAAGGTAAGCAAACTGTTATCAGTGCTAGTAGCACCATGGAATCCGTATGTGCAGCCATGACCAAAGGTAAACAAGCTGCTACTGGTTCTAGTATGTGCGATGTATTCATTGCTGAAACTGCGACAGAAGCTTGCGAAGCTGTTGATAGCGTATCAACAACACATCTGATAGGTAGAGAGGTAAAAGCTCAAGAATTTACCTGCGCTATTGACACCGTATCGACATCTACAACCAGAGATCTCAACGAGAGTAACGTAGATTGTCATCCGACTCGTAACACATTCCCCGAATGTGATAGCACACAACCACTTGAGGTTTCTGCTTGTCAGCATCCATCTAACGAGGCTGGGGATATGAGAGACGTCAATGAAATTATAAACCATGTGTCAGATTTGAAAGACGAGTGCAATTTATCAGGTAGTTCACCGCCAGCCAAGAAAATGAACACTTCGGAACATTCTGAGCCGGAAACTAGAAATGCTGATATCTCTGAGGTGCAGGCACCACTGGCGAGATTGGTTGAAGGCTCGCAGTGCATTTCCTCAGGAGTGCAGCCATTGGCAAGTGCAGCGAGGTCTCACATCGCAGATACTACAGAAGGAGACGACCAAGCCAAGGATGTCGCATGCGCTGGTGCAAGAAATGTTTCTGAGAATACAAAAGCTGAAACTTCATGTGAGAAGACCGACCTTTCTTCATGGCATGACTGCTTGGCCGGTGGGGATTCCACGAGGAGCGATGCCGACTCCATTTGTGGAAAAACCGAGCCAAAGCTCAACGACTTTGAAGAAAAGGAGAGTGGTGGTTCAGGAGAAAACTCCCGGACAAAGAGTAACAATCAGGAACTATCTCGGGATGAGGAAAGGTGCGTCGATGATGAAAGTAAAATGGACTTGGATGAAACTGAAGCAGATCCACGTATCAGCGTGGATAGTGGTGCGATCGAA
This sequence comes from Allolobophora icterica, assembly GCA_963556255.1. Taxonomy (NCBI): domain Eukaryota; kingdom Metazoa; phylum Annelida; class Clitellata; order Crassiclitellata; family Lumbricidae; genus Allolobophora; species Allolobophora icterica. The sequence continues at coordinate 49,602,383 of OY744612.1, forward strand.
AGTGATAGTTCAACTAAGGAACGATTGTCCGATTGGAGCCCTTCCAGCATTCCGACTCTCCAGGCAAGGGGCAACAACCAGCCACACATGGAGAAACGAAAGCCGTTTACTTCCAGCAAATTCCAACCAGCCACAAAACAAGGTCCTAAGGACAGGTGGGGTAACGAGAGGCAACGGGGGTGGCAGGGTTCGCCAAGTCAAGACCCCGTCTCCAAACGACCTATGTTGGGTGATATTGTCTCCGAGGCAGAATCTGGCAGGAAAAGGGTTCCGCTGCTTGCGGAGCCCAACGAAGGTGGAAATGGATTTTACCGACACCAGGCGGTCAATGACGGAGACCAGCAGAGACCGTGGAACAATGGTCCTGAGCACAGACCACCGTTTAGCAACCCGCACTGGAACAACCCTCCTCCTCCTCCGGGTTACATGAGTTCATTCGATAACGGCATGCCACACCCAGCACCTCCTATGTCATTACCTCCTCCTGGTATGCCCCCTACGAGTATGCCCCCTCCTGGAATGCCCCCTCCCGGAATGCCCCCTCCTGGTATGCCCCCGCCTGGTGTGCCCCCACCTGGTATGCTCCCTCCTGGTATGCCCCATCCTGGTATACCGCATCCGGGTATGCCCCCTCCTGGTATGCCAGTACCACAACCTGGCATGCTGATACCACCGTCAGGCAGCATGCCAGGACCTCCACTTGTAGGTGGTATGTTTATGCCACCACCTCCATTGGTTGGCATGGAACCGCCTGGTGGTATGTCATGGAATGCTGGCATGCCTCCACCTCCTAACGCCATGCCGCAGCCTTTTAGCGTACCACCTCCCAGTTTCATGCCTCCGCCCAACATGCTGCCACCCGGTTGCATGGTGCCACCAGGTTCAGTTGCACCACCATTTGGCATGCCGCCTACCAGCATGTTGCCACCGCAGTGCAACACGACACAGTTTCCACCACCTGGCATGATCGCGGCCCCACAGTACATCGGTCAGTACCACAACTACGGTGCCACCCCTCTACCAGGCAACTATTCTGGTATGCCAGTCCAGCCAGACCAGTCTTACCCAGAGTGGAATGACTGGTGGCAGAGATATTCCCAGTGGATGCAACAATGCAACTCCACGACAGCTGCTCCGACATGGACATCCGAGGCCCCTATTGCCACGGCAACCATGCTGCCAACCTCTGACGCTGTGCCCTCTTCGACCTCGCAGCTGGAACGTTCACCCCAAACAAACAAATCGAAGCGCAGTTCCTCGAAGATGGCTGCATCTTCTAAGCAGAAAAGCACTCAAGGGGAGATGGAGTCGGTTGCTTCGATCTCTCTGCCACCGTCTAAACCCAAGCTGAACTGGATCGAAACAAAACCGCCGAAACCTTCGTCGCACAATCGACTTCCAAATCTGACGTCGCTGGTGGCCCATTTTAATCCAAAGTCGAAGCGAAGAACGTCGCCAACAAAAGAAGGTTAATAGTACTGTTCGCTAGTTAGTTATGAATCATACACATAGTGCTTTTTATAAATCTCTCAGCCACACTCACCAGCAATTAAGCCATGTATTACCTCCACAAAGCAGTATAGGTGCAACGTCAGGAGTCAATGGTTTCTTTTTATTTTCTCTGAGCACTGCTAAAAAAGTCAAGAAAATTTTAAGTATTTTGAATTTTTAATAGAAAAAAAATAATATAAATTAAAAACAGCGAGTAACCCACATATTCCTCTGCACAGTGGTATATTATGTGCAACTCCCTTGCTGCAAGGAGTCGTTAGTGTCCATCTGTTTTCTCTGCGGTTAAAAAATTAATTATTTAAAATAAAATTTATTTAAACTAAAATACTTGAAAATAATTTTTTGCTAGAAATAACATCTTCCAAAAACAAGGTTTCAAGTTGGCCATGAGACATGTGCGATGTCAAATGCCTTCTCTAAGTGTCTTTCTGTTCTAAAACAGCAATGGTATAGTGGTTAACATGCTAGACTGGCAGCATAGGGTTTAGGGGTTCAAATTGCCAAGAGGGCAAGGCTATATATTGCAACATATTCATTCTACCAGTGCTGCCATTATAGTCGGCTACAAAACTGAGTGCATTGGCCACACACTGCCAGTTGGAAGACCAGATGGTGAGGTGAGGAGTCTGGCCACATGCCATCATATGCTGAGGCTAAGAAAATGAAGTCGCTAGCACTCATACCCATGGCTTCTTAGGATTTATGCAATACATTACAACTGCATTAGCCATTCTTGCAAAGTTTAGAAGTGTACTCATGACCATGCGACAGAATGTTGATGTCGCCGAGCAATTGTGTGTGAAGGACTTGCTCGAGGTTCCTACCGAGATGGTATTGAGCAATTTTGTGTGAAGGACTTGTTTGTATTTGGACTTTTATAAAGTGTGTTTTAGGAACACCTAAAAAGCGTTGTGTAGGAACCAAGCTCAAGGTTCCTACACAGTAGCCACCTTAAGGGAGGCTTGAACCCATGCTCTTTGTGTTAATTTATTTTATTTATTTATTCCGGATATTTCTATAGCGCCTCTCGAAGTCAACTACTATTCAGAGGCGCTCCCGACTACAGCATTTGATACTGTGCCGGAATTTTCACGCCGAAGCGCCACGAGCAATTGCGAGTGAAGGACTTGCCCAAGGTCCGTACGCAGCGGCTAGAGTGGGATTCAAACCTGCAACCCTCTGGTCACAAGGCGCCGAACTTACCACTGAGCCACCACGCCCCAACCTAACCAATTAGCTACCATGGATTTATGTGTTGGATTTTCTTTTTAGCTGAAGCAAAAGATTCTGACAGTTCAGAAAACATGCTGTGGATTGGAAATCTTCCGGTCGGCACTCGCGCCATCGAATTACGCAGCACAATCAGTGAATACGGAAAGGTAATTGTAATCATTCACTTATATGGAGCCGGTTGTTACTGCAGAAGTGCACTATGCTTGAGCAACAGCTTATTTATTAAAAGGTGCTATATAAATGTGTTTGGATTGAAAGGTGATGTTGTTTGATTGTTGCTACCAAGTCATATTAATAAAACATGAATTAAGCTGATACTTGCATGTAGGTATGTGTGTGCATGTATGTATGTGTGTATGTGTGTGTGCATTTGTGTGCTTGTATGTGTGTGTGTATGTGCTTCTATGTGTGTATTATGTGTGTGTATGTGTATGTATGTTAGTGCTTGTATGTATGTATATGTGCATGTATGTGTGTTTGTATGTATATATTGTGTGTATGTAAGTTCATGTTTGTATTTCTGTGTGTATGTAAGCATATGTATTTATGTATGTATATATCTATGTATGTGTGTGTATTTATGTATGATTATGTGTATATGTATGTGTGTATGTATGTGTGTATGTATATATGTATGTATGTGTATTTGCATGTGTGTGTAATACTATGTATGTGTGTATGTATATATATTTATGTGTGTATGAACATGACATTGTGTATGTGTGTTACAGTATGTATGTATATGCAACAGACATGGTATACACACACTTCATAACATGAATTCTGATACAACAAAGTCAGGACATGGATCTGAAGCTATACATATGTGTCAGTACACTTGTTATTGCACCTTCAACTTACCTATCGAGGTGGCACTGTTGATGTTCGGCAAGAGATGTTGTGGTATTTTAGCCATTTCTTTTCCTCCAAAACATATATTGCTTCAAAATTTTTCTTACGATTTAAAAAATGCACTACATAAATGCCGTGCGGTTACATTACGTTTAGGTGAGCAACTGCAAAGTTGGAGCGCTGAAATCCCAGAAGGATGCTGGATTGTTTGCTCTCGTTACCATGGAAACAGCTGAGGATGCGGAATTTTGCATCCAGAAGCTGAACAACTCGATCTACAGTGGTCAGAGTATTATCGTCAAAAAGGTGTTTGGATTTTTATCTCTTTGTGTCTTATCTAGTAACTTCGATAATTTTATTTTGAAAATCAAATGGATGATTGATTGATTGAGCACAAGATCATCATCATCATCCGTTCCTGATGTCATTTAGTGGCGATGGGTACGAATGCATGATCTCCATTGTCCTTGGTCATTTGTCAAGTCCAGTGCTTCTCTCATTGTTAGTACAAATGATCTTATCATCATCATCATCTTTCTGGAGCATTGCCATTTCCACAACGTTCAGCCAGCCGTCTCTCTTCCTTTCCGTAGACGCTTGAAACCCTTTCTTTTTGCTGGTTCTGGCAGTGATGCGGGTCGAGAGCACCACTGATTTGAGTGGTGCTATATAAGTGTTCATTTACAATTACAATTGGCAGCCTAGGGAGTGGAAGGCTGAGTCGACCTAGAGGGGGTTTACGGGTATCGAACTGCAACTTTTCAGGATCTAATGCTCTGCAGGCCAGAGTGTTACCATTCATCTGTTCCCGTCCCCATGCGTAATAATAATAGTGGCTCGTAATAAATGCACTAATAATATTAATATTATTTTTAAAATATGTATATTTACTAATTTTGGTTCTGTTTTAGTTCCAGAAAGACTGAATTGAAAAGATCGAACAGTGTGTAGGTACGTCATTACAAGAATTCAGCAGCCAAGTGAACGGATCACGTTCGATCTTTCCTTGTGATGTTGATCAATAATGAAGATCGAGTTGCTGCTTGGCATGAACAGCGAGAAGACCAAAGTGGAAATGGTCCTTGACAGAGACAGAGTTGATGAGCATGTGTTTTATTTGGCAGCTGGGGGATTCTCCGTGAGGGTTGCCTCTGGATTTGGTTACATTGCTGTGGGAATCATGTGCTGAACTGATTAGTCAGCTGAACAGGCCTCTATGTGACAAACGTTATTGATATTATTAAATATTATTTATTATCATTATTACTATTATTATTTTATTTTTAATATTACTGTTATTTTATTTTACTGTTATTATTATTGTTATTTTTATAAAATTATTATTATTATTATTATTATTGCTATTATTTTAATTTTACTACTACTAATACTATTATTATTTGTATTGTTACTATTACGCATTATTGAAGCAGCGTTGGCTTTGAATAGTTGCGAATGAAGTAGTTGGTGAACATCCTTTTCACAGCAATCGGTGGAAGCAACAGGACATTGGTGGAAACATCGCCAGTGGTCTGGTTCAGTGTCATGTAACGTAACTATGTCTTCAACCTAGTTGGTCATAATAGTCTCTTCCATGGAGGAAGAGACACTTGCTAAGCACAGACCACTGGCACCTGTCGAGTCCTAGGAGGCACGGTATGGGAAGTTGGCCCGGTTGTGGCTTGTGCCATGAATTGATGCCTTGTGGATTAGATGTTGGTGCCGTAGAAGTTACTGATTAGTAATAACTATAAATGGATATCTTTAGACTATATAAGTAATTTATCTTTGGAAGCATAAATCCACTTGTGAACTTCGCAAAAAGTGGCCAGGCTTTAAGCCTTGCAGTGATTTATCTACTAGTCGCACTATGTTACAAGCACACAATTATTTCCGCAGTTACCGTAAACCCAGACACTAAACAAGGAGGGAAGTAATATGGGATGGGGTAGGGTGAATTGCTGGAGAGTGAAGGCAGCAAGGGGTAGGCATGGTTTTGTAACCGGACCCCACTAGGGTGAAACCAGTGTGTCGGTGGGTGCTGTTAAAGTATTTGATTTATTAACATTGAATTGTTGAGCAGCGTAGCCTACATTTCTGCTTTGGAGTTGATTTCTGGTACACCATAGACAATGTGGATCGATAGGATAGGCCTCGATATGTTTGTTAAAAGCCTCAATGGAGAATTCCGTCTCTGGCTATTTACCACATAACCAGTTCTCATTTACAAAGTCTGTTTTCTACTAGCCACAACTTTTAAGATTGTTAACACCTGTGGAGGTGTATCAAATCTATAACTAATATAATTATTGTGCTCTGTTAAGTTATAATGGTGTAAAGATACAATTGGGAGACTTTCTGAGATATGTGTTATATCGGGATTGTGTTTGAATGAAGTTATATTCTAATATATTAAACTTAATTAAAATTGAGATGCACGTGTCCCAAGCTATATCCAAAGTTTCGTTATAGCAGTGCATGTTACAAGGAGTTTCTGGTGTAAATAATATATTTACATAAAATCCATCAGTTCTTGTTTTATTTTGGTTCCTGTCACTCAGTCGGAGGCCGGTGTTGTCCTTAGACAAGTATTGATCACTCTGAGGCCGGTGTTGTCCTTAGACAATTATTGATCACTCTGAGGCCGGTGTTGTCCTTAGACAAGTATTGATCACTCTGAGGCCGGTGTTGTCCTTAGACAAGTATTGATCACTCTGAGGCCGGTGTTGTCCTTAGACAAGTATTGATCACGCCGAGGCCGGTGTTGTCCTTAGACAATTATTGATCACTCTGAGGCCGGTGTTGTCCTTAGACAATTATTGATCACTCTGAGGCCGGTGTTGTCCTTAGACAATTATTTATCACTCTGAGGCCGGTGTTGTCCTTAGACAATTATTGATCACTCTGAGGCCGGTGTTGTCCTTAGACAAGTATTGATCACTCTGAGGCCGGTGTTGTCCTTAGACAATTATTGATCACTCTGAGGCCGGTGTTGTCCTTAGACAATTATTGATCACTCTGAGGCCGGTGTTGTCCTTAGACAATTATTGATCACTCTGAGGCCGGTGTTGTCCTTAGACAATTATTGATCACTCTGAGGCCGGTGTTGTCCTTAGACAATTATTGATCACTCTGAGGCCGGTGTTGTCCTTAGACAATTATTGATCACTCTGAGGCCGGTGTTGTCCTTAGACAATTATTGATCACTCTGAGGCCGGTGTTGTCCTTAGACAAGTATTGATCACTCTGAGGCCGGTGTTGTCCTTAGACAAGTATTGATCACTCTGAGGCCGGTGTTGTCCTTACAGAATTATTGAACACTCCGAGGCCAGTGTTACCTTGCACAATTGTTGAATAGTAGAGATTGTTTGAAGTAGGAGATATATCCAGGGCAAAATTTCTTCATCATGAGCTCAAGGCAGACCTAAAGTGTCATGGATTGATAACATAAAGTCTTGGACTGGATTATCATTCGAACGATAATTGAAAGAGATAAGAAACAAGTGCATGGTGTAAATTAGTACGTGGTCCGGTCAATTCATCGGATCGAGGATGGTTGAAAACAAGACAAGTCTAACAGAACATACTATTTTCCTTAGTTCTTAGTATTTAACGACACCTATTGGCTGTTAAAGAACTTTGATGTTAACTTGACCACAGATGGAGTAGAAACAGAAACTATTGTTTTAACGACATTGACGATATAAACAGCATTTGAAAGTACGATTTAAAGGTGTCTAAAAGCATGACATTTGTGGTAGTTCTCTGTGTCAGGCGACATCTATTGGCTGTCACAGAGTTTTGACGTTGACTTCAACACATAGGTCTACACATAGACATCTTATATTAACTATTATATGATATCCATATATATATATATATATATATATATATATATATATATATATATATATATATATATATATCTTATCTTATCTTATCTTATCTTAAATGATTATTTATAAAGCGCCTCTCACAGCATAGACTATTCAGAGGCACTTCCAGCGTGTCAGCCCCGAGGGAAAAGAAAGGTCTTTAGGCAGCGGAGAGAAGAAGGCGAGATCCCAAGCAATATCTTGCTACGGAGAGAGGGGGGCAGGTCATTCCAAAGGGAAGGGCCAAGGATGGCAAAAGCACGATGCTGAGCCATCGAAGTCCTTGCACGAGGGACAAGCAGATCAAGGCGGTCAGCAGACCGAAGAGGGCGGGAAGACAGAGCAGATAGAGGTTTGCGCATTAGGTCGCAGAGGTATTTAGGAGCTTTTCCCAGTTGAGTCCTAGAGACCAGGAGAAGAACCTTGTATTGGATGCGGGAAGCAACAGGAAGCCAGTGAAGTAAATCAGTCATAAAGGTAGTTATGTGAGAGAAGCGAGGAAAACGGGCAATGAGCCTGGCAGCCGCATTCAGAACAGACTGCAGAGAGAAAGGCGCGCTTTAGGGAGCCCAGCAAACAATGAATTGCAATAGTCAATGCGGCAGCAAATGAAGGCATGGACCATAGTAGTGAACACTGAAGGAGAAACTGATCTTCTTACAGCCCTCAAACGCCTCAGATGATAGAAACAGAAACGTGTCAGGTGGGAGAGGTGTTCAGAAAACGAGAGGTATATATATATCTATATGGATATATATATATATATATATATATATATATATATATATATATATATATATATATATATATATATATATATATATATATATATAGCGACAGACTCTAGATTTTACTTATTATTATTATTAATCCAAAGTTTAGCAACCTTTGTTGCCATAATAATATGTTAAGCTGTGTTTTAAATTAAAGTGTTATCCATTTTATTAGTTTCACGACATAGCCTAAATAGCACTGGAAAGTACGGTTTAAAGGTGTCTAAAACATGATCTTAACGGTACCTGTGGTTGTCCGTGTCAAGCGATGTCTTTTGGCTGTCAAAACTGACGTTGACTTCAACACATGCAGAGGCGAGCAGACAATCAAGTTGGATGGATCCATAGTTTAACATCTTATGGGAACAAAGGCCGTTGACATCTTAATGGCAACAAAGGCCGTTGACGTCTTTATGGGCAGCGACTACATGACGTTGTCCGCGCAACCAGGCTTGCCCGCCTTCTCTATGCCTCCTCGGTCTGGTGGGCTTCGCAAATGCTGGCCAGCGCACTCGCCTTTGCGCCTTTGTTAAGAAACTAATACGGCTCAATTACCTGCCAGCTGGCGCCGCTCCCTTTGACGCCCTCTGTGACCGAACTGACTCCACTCTCTTTTTGGCTGTCCTTAACAATCCTAGTCATATTCTCCCTGTCAAGACCAGCACCTATTCGCTCCGCCCCGTCCGCATAACCGTGAGGTCCCCAGGGCTGATACACTCTAGAAAACATTTTAGCATTAGGATGCTCCACTTAGGAATTTGAACATTAATTGGATTTAAATTATTTTTTCTTTTCCTTTTATTTAGGTTGCTTGATATTAACCCGTTTGTTAGCCGCAGTGCGTTTGCAGGCGGAGCATTAAAGTCCATACTTACTTACTTTAAATTATTTTTGGCATATTACAGCTCGACAATCAAGGTACGGTAACGAGATTGACAACATAAATAGCATTGGAAAGGACTATCAAGGTAACGAGATTGACAACATAAATAACATTGGAAAGAACCATTTAAAGGTGTCTAAAGACATGAGTATTAGCCGTAGTTTTAAGCGGTTAGCGAGTTCTTTTGGCTGTCAAAGCTTTGACTTGGATGGACCTCATTTAATAACGGTGCGAAGAAGTACTATCAATTTCGATTGATGGATCCAGAGATACCTTATGAACAAAGGCCGTTAATTGACGTCGCCATAAATTACTTTGGGAAAATACGTAGATTTGTTTTGTATTTAGTGACATAATTATATTGGCTGTCAAAGACCTTTGACGTTGACTTCTACGTCTATACAGAGGAGATCAGACTCAATTTAACGAGATTGACGACTTATAAATAGCATTCGATAGAGCGATTTGAAGGTGTTTACTCACAACACGCTATTAGCCGCAGTATTGAGTAATTAGTGACAGCTTGTGGTTACCATTAACGTCGCTCACCTCAGCGCACATACATAAACCCTTTAGCGATTGGTTACCAATAGTTTAACGACACCTTTGGTATCAAATACTGTCTACATTTATAGGAACAAATTTGTGAAGTGACTGAAGTCTTAACCGTAGCATAATTATGCAAAAACACATACACCAGTTGCCAGAAATAATAGAATTAGACTGGATTGTGATGTTTTTATAGGATCCACAGTTTATCTTATGACAACAAAGGCCGCTGATGTCGGCAGTGATGGGCAATAGTTAACTAAAAAGTTGCTAACTTTTAGTTTAACTAAAAAAAATTTAGTTAAGGAAGAAGTTTAACTAAAAAATAGTTTAGTTAAAACCATAGTTTAACTAAAAAAATTTAGTTGCTAACTAAAAAGTTTAACTTAAAAAATCAGCAATATGCAACTATTTTTCCACAGTGAACATTGAACACTGTCAGCAAAAAACATTTTAACACTGCATGGTTTTAGCATTAACAGCCTGTGTTCTCAAATTCATACACTACTTACAGTACACATGTAACTGTATGCCAGAAAAGCACACATTGCATAGTTTGAAGGTGAAATTGCCATTGACGCTTTGCATTATTACAGTTCATTTAACGTCTTTTATTGTGAAGCTGTTTGTCGTAAAAAGTTGGAAAAAAGTTGGAAAAAGTTTAACTACTTTTTTTTAGTTTAGTTAACTACTTTCCAAAATCAGTTGCCAACTTTAGTTAAACTATTTTTTTTAGTTGGAAAATAGTTTTAGTTTAACGCCGTGTATTGCAGGCTGTCTGTTCTGTTAGTAGTTAAGATTTATCGCATAACATGTAGGCCTACATGTACAGCGCAGTGCGTTTGCAGGCGCTTAATTAAAGAATAAATATTATTATTATTATATTATTTAAAAAAATAGTTTAGTGCCCATCACTGGATGTCGGCAAAAGTTATTTTGGCATCATACAGCCTTTTGTATTTAGCGACATCAATTGGCTGCCAAAGAACTTTGACGTTATCTTCAACATATCCGCCGTGAAAAGGCACTATCTCTAACGATATTGGCGACATAAATAGCAAGAGAAAGACAGATTTAAAGGTTCTAAAAACCCGAATGTTAGCCGTAGTTTTCAGGGTTTAGCGACATCTTTTGGCTGTCAAAACTTTGACGTGGACTTCAGTTCATAACGATACGATCAAGAACTATAAATTTGGAAGGATGGATCCAGAATTTAACGATATCTTATGACAACAAAGGCCGTTGACGTCGACAGAAATTACAATGGCATAATCGTATCTGAGAATTTATAAAAACGTCGCTCACATTGCTGACATAATTATCTCTGCTATTCAGAGGCGCTCACAGCATGACAGTCCAGAGGGAGATAAGGTATAATAGGCCTACAACCTCTTCGTATTTAGTGACATCTATTGGCTATCAAAGACCTTTGACGATCAGTGATTTCGTTAACGCCTGAATTCATGGTGTAGGACGCATCACATCACAAAATTTGGAATCCAAGCAAAATTGATAAGAGTCATGGACTCTACACCCTTCCAATTTTTAGAGTCCCATAGGGCCATAGCAACTGTCCAAAAATTCCGAACTTCTGGCGAACTTCTTTCAAACTGCTTATTATTCACCATAGGTTGCCTCTCTGTGTTATGGACTGATTCTCTGGATAGGCCTACTGATCTGATTACAGCTTGGTTTGTGTGTGCCATCGGTTGATGCCTTGTGCATTAGACACCGGCGCAATAGAAGTTACTAACTAATTATATAAATTATTATGTAAATGTATCTGTCCTTGTAGTATTTTCAATCATAGGTCAGTGATCTATAATATTATTGATCGAAGACCAATAGGGCTCTAAGATTATCAATATCATCAATCAAATGCTGATTTAGAATTATCAAGTAGGCCCAAATGCCTATGAGGGACGCGATGGTGTAGCGGTATGTAATGTGCCTTGTAACCGGAGGGTCGCAGGTTCGAATCTACCTCAAGCCACTGCGTAGCGACCTTGAGCAAGTTGCTCACCCAAAATTGTCTGTGAGGAAGGCAACGGGAAACCACCTAACTCATCTCATCCCGGATGGCGTAAAGCCAATGGTCCTGCCTTCGGGCAGAGAACTCATCATCATGATGAATAAACGAATATATATATATATATATATATATATATATATATATATATATATATATATATATATATATATATATATATATATATATATATATATATATATATATATATATATATATGATGATATATATATATATATATATAATGATATATATATATATATCATCATGAATCAAAGGCCTATGATCTAGGATTATCAATCAAAGGTGTCCTAATATTTCCTCAAACGGGTTTGGTACCCCACAACGTTGGGAACGATTACTAAACGATGGTAATCGTTCTGGTTAAATGCTTAATCGGCGTCGCAGGCGAGCAGTTTCCAATTACACGGTTCGTCGTTTTCAAGCGTCTGGTGTTGATAAAGGCATGTTGACGTAGGCGGGTGACGTAACGCCATTGTGTTCCGAACGATCGCTTGTCATATTGTTTATGTTGGAGACAAAACTAACGAGAAAATGATGGAGCTGCGGAGCTATTGCCACTGCGAAAATGTTTTGTTGAAAATTACGAAATTCTCGTATTTATCCACAGAATGTATACATGTGTATGTGTGCATTCATGTGTATTTGTGTGTATATATATGTATGTGTGTATGTATGTGTGTCTGTATGCCATTGTATGTATGTGTGAACGTAGCCTGTGTATGTATGACATTCAATGTATGTGTATGTATGTCTACGTATGTGTATGTATATGTGTATGCCATTGTATGTAAGTGTATGTATTTGTGTAGGCCTATGTATGTGTGTGAATGTATGTATGTATGTATGTATGTGAATGTATGTATGTATGTATGTGTGTGTGAATGTATGTATGTGTGTATGTATGTGTGTGAATGTGTGTACCTATGGGGTGATTTTATCCTGAAGTTGTTTCATCTCTCATACACTCGACTGGGGCCACAGAAGGCGTTCCTTGATCTTCCCCAGGAAACAACCATTAGTATAAAGAGTCACCGACTTCCTTTACCTGGCCTCGGCATACAAGGACGGGTGGACAGTCTTCTCTCTCTCACCGTCTGATCGTCGTACTAACAGTGTATCTGCAAGTCGTCATTGCATTTCATTATGCATCTGAGTTCACTAGGGGGCGCAAGGTGAAGCAACAAATTTTGAAACATCCTTTTCCAGGCGGGGATTTAATCCTAGACCTTAGGGGTTGATAGTCTAGCACGCTAACCACTATATCACGCACTCTAGAGCGTCAGAGAAAAGAGAGCGAGAAGCGAAACACATGTGGCGCATTTAAAAAAAGCAAATGGCTGAAAGGGGTCATCATTTCTGAGGAGGCATAGGCCTACCAACATCCCGATCATACCAAATTTTCCATTCTTTCGTATCCCAGTGTCAAGGACTGGATGCGCCAACGGTTTGGCTAAGCAGGACTTACACCTACTACAGCGGACCACGGCTGTAACGATAGGTTTCCTTTCGAGCTGTGGTCTCTTCCACGAGACTCGTCCACCGCTTTCATCTCTGCTCTAGAGACTGTTCTCTTTCGTCGGCGTTGGGCACGGAGCGCCTCTGAATAGTTTCCTGGAAGGGGCGCTATATAAATGCTTAGTTGATTGATTGATTGATTGATTGATTGATTGATTGATTGATTGATTGATTGATTGATTGATTGATTGATTGATTGATTGATTGATTGATTGATTGATTGATTGATTGATTGATTGATTGATTGATTGATTGATTGATTGATTGATTGATTGATTGATTGATTGATTGATTGATTGATTGATTGATTGATTGATTGATTGATTGATTGATTGATTGATTGATTGATTGATTGATTGATTGATTGATTGATTGATTGATTGATTCCTTATGAATTCCGTAAATTTTCGGTTTCTCCGCCAGTATTACCACTCATCCATCATCACTTTCCCCAGGCTCCGCTATCTATCATCCCTCTCCACTCAAAATTAGTCTCACCTCTCCAAGAATTCCTACTCGGACTCAACTGATCCTCCGCTTCCAATCTCTCTAAACGAAATCCGACTTCAATCAATCAATCAAACAGAATTTATATAGCGCTTCTTAAATATCTGTACTCAGCCTTAGCAGCTCTTCTGCCCCCTCTCCCTAATTATCTCTCTGGCAATCGGACTGAAATTTCCACTGGAAATCTCTGGACAACCCCTCTGACTCGACCCAGCGCTCGTGAGTGATCTGGTGCCTTGCGCTTGGCTAAAAGTAGCGCTTTAGAAATTTGGAGTTTACGATTACGGTTACGATAGTCTACGCATGCGTCATTGAGATGATGAATTATTCAAATCTAATCTCGGAACTTCTATAGCGCCTCTGTCCCTATGCTCAAGGCGTCGGTCGATGGTCGCTACAAAGCGAAATCGTTGTGCAAGCTAACGTCCATGGTTAGACCGATCGAAAGCCAGGAAGAGAATCCGAGAAGACACGGAAACAGCCGAGAAGACACGGAAACAGCCGAGAGGACACGGAAATAGCCGAGAAGACACGGAAACAGCCGAGAAGACACGGAATAGTCGAGGAAAAGATGAGTTTTCAGTTAAGATCTAAAGGCCAGAACAGACTTTGCAGAGTGAACGTTTTCCGGAAGCGAGTTCCAGAGTTTAGGGCCATCAGCGGAAAAGGCGCGCCTAGACAGAGCCGTCCTTGTCCATGGAATCTATCTGAGACTGACAGGGCCGCCTTAACCCTCAGGCTACCAAGGTTTTTTTGCGACATCGGCTACCAAGGGGGGGGGTGGTTACCACCCCCCCCCCCCCCGGAATTTCGTGTTCGGTTTCAAATATCATATCATGTAATATAGCATCTGATTCAGCATTCATTTCTGAAAAGAATGGTATATTTAGTTGTAAAATATATGAATGCATCTCGAAATTATATAGTTTTTAGCAAAGGCACCCGTCCATTTAACGATATCTGATATTATCCCACACAATTTGTACTTTTTAGATAAAAAATATAAATGATGTGGGTTTTGAAAATGAACTATGTATCCAAGAATATTCTAAATATAATGTGGCTTAATTTTCAACAATACAAACTATTCCAAAGTTTGTTTTAGTTACAAGCAAAACCTAAAGGCGTGCAGCTATATCAACATGAAACAAGAAATCATGTAATTTTTCCCAGCAGTCAAATAAGTCAGGGGTCCTTGCAGTTATTGCAAGTTACTTTCATTGTTTTGTGCGAATGCATCCTGCAAACCGGCTTCTTGAACACTTCACAGCACTGCTTCACTCTGTTAGTATTCTGCTTCAACTGTTTATAGCCCTTCCCCATACCCAACCACATCGGTTTACGTTGTGATGTTGCATCAGTGATTTTCACACTGAAAAAGAGTATTATTATTTATTATGATCACTTCCGGTTTTCAAAAGACTAATAACTAAGCAAGCAAATATAGCCCTACATTCCCTCTAAAGAATGGCATAGTTGTATCTCTTCCAGAAAGAATAATGAATACCTTCATAGTCGACAACAGCTAACAGCTGACGAGAGAAATTCCTGATTCCAAAAGTGGTACCTAGGCTATATCGGGTATAACTTTTTTATGGTGTGGGATATCATCACGACTTTTACCTCAAAATGTGCGGAAATGGGCCCCCTACAGCTACCTAAAATGTCAAAATTATATTCCATGTGCAAAAAAAAAATTTTGCAGAAAAACGTAGGGGGGGGGTGGTAACCACCCCCCCCTTGGTAGCCCGAGGGTTAAGGCTAGTGCGGGCCCGGGTGCTGTGATTACCTATATATAGCCATCAGCGCGGGGCCAAATAACAAGTACAATAAAAATGTTAATGTACTTCCGATAATGCGGGCCCCTTAAAACTGCGGGCCCGGGTGCTGCAGCACCCTTAGCACTCCCCCCCCCCCAATGCGGACCTGGAAACTGAGGAGGTAAGAAGGCCGGGTTGAATATACGGAATGATTCAGTCGTTACTATCTGATAAACACTGTTAACAAACTACGTCTTTGAATCTAGGATTATACAAACGACAGACGAAGCAGTAGTAGATGCTGCGGATGATATTAATCGAAAAACTGTTTTTCTCTGACTACAAAATAGTTGCACTACTAAGTTTTGTCCTTCCTCTACAGTTCCGGCAGATTCCCCTCCTCCTTCTTCTGCTCCTCCTCCACTTCCGCTTCCGGTCCATCTCTGTCGCCGCTGCTTAGTCGACAACATCGACTGACGATCACCGACCATCATCTACTCCTGCTCTCCTTCTGTAAATTAAACAAATAAAGACATTTATAATTAATCTTTCCATTAATACTCTTAGTACTACTACTGCTACTATTACCACTACTACTATTACAACAGCAACAACTACTACTACCATTGCTGTTATTATTATTGTAATTATAATTTTTTTACCTGAGGTACATCGTCATTATTATTATCATCATCATCAGTGTCGTTTTTGTCATTGTCATTGCTATTTGTTGTCGTTGTCGATGTTGGTGTTGTAGTTGTTGTTGTATCCAAAGGATTGTAGTTAAGGGGTGAGAATAGAAACGTAAAACGTTGAGTTGGAAGTTTAGGCAATACGTCACTCTGAGCTCCTGTATTCAGTTTAAGTATTGTATGATTATTGTATTGTATTTGTTGAACAATATCTGTCCGTCTGTCCATCAGTTCGTCTGTTACTCTGTCCGACCCGGTGTCCGTCCGTTCATCCTTGTGTATATCTTTGTCGTGTAGATGTTTGGTCATTTAAGTCCTCTCCCGATTGAAGGAGATGCGCAGTAGTAGTTGTAAGGCGCTATATAATGTCAGATTACAATTACAATTATAGTCTGAAACTGCTCATTAGCGACGAGTTTCTCTTTCGATGGTGCTATATAAATTTGAGTTTACAGTTACAAATTGCAGTTACAGTAACTATTACCTTTCCAGCAGATGTATGGAAGGAATCTTCCGCTCTTGGTCTTTCGGAAGCAGAATCCTTGGTGACGACCTCGCTTGACCTGTTGCTTAGCAACGATTTCCGGGTTGAGTAGACCCTCGCTCGCCAACTGCACAAACAAGAGCAGAGGATGAGCAGGAAGTTATATAGCGCTACTCTGCGGAAAGCCTTCATCAGCGTGCCTCCCCCTCCCACGGAAGAGATACCAATCCCCGTCATGAAGACTCCGCCGGGTGATGTTCACAACTTCACATATCCTTAACCCCACCTGGACAAACCTCAGATCAACAAAGGACAGCCTGCTGTGGTCTCCGATCCTTTTTATCAACGCAAGGTCAAGGTGAAAGGGTGAGGGGAAAAGGTCAAGAGACTCTGAACTTGCATCCGTCTGGGAACCGTCGGCTGCTTCCACGTGTGTGCGTGATGCTTCTAGCTTCTAACTTTTCAACATTGACCTCTTTGCCATGACCCTCTCACCTTGACCTTTTTACCTTGACCTTTAGACCATGCCCTTTTAACTTGACCTTTTCACCTTGACCCTTTCACCATGACCTTTTCACGTTGACCTCCTTGCCTGACTAGCTTGATTTCGGACTCTGAAAAACAAGTGGAGGTCAATGTCGTAGGGCGAAACTGTCAAAGAAACATCTGTGCTTATAAGTTTCCTTTTAGAGGCGCTATAGAAGCGACTGTTTGATTGACATCTCGCCTCGTTGATTGACAGATAGACGAGTTCTTTGAAGTTCTGCTCCAGGTTTCTTGTTTCCAGCCACGTCGCTCTTCTCTCTTCATCCTCCTCCGACTTCTCCATCTGCAATTCATTCTTACTCATCTTAGACAAGGTAAGGTATGGTAAGTGCTGCAAGGTAAGGTAAGGCAAGGCAGGGTATAAGTTTATGTAAGGTAAGATAAGGTCAGATCAGGTCGGGTCAGGTAAGGTATGGTATGGTAACTGTTGCAAGGTAAGGTAAGGCAAGGTAAAATAATATTGCATCATAAGGTAATGTCAGACAAGAAGGTAGGTAGGGTTAGGTAAGGTATGGTAAGTGTATGTATGTTTTTGGTAAGGTATGGTAAGGTATAACAAGTTGTGGTGAAGTAATCGCTCATTTTAAAGTTATTAATTACAAGTAGTTGCCATCATCATCGTCGTAGTCGTTATTATCAGTGTCGGTCATTATCATCATCGTGACAGTCGTTATCATCATCGTCGTAGTCGTTATCATCATCGTCGTCGCACGTATTTGAGTGCATATTGCTTAAGATTAGTAATTTGTCTCACCCGTGAGGGGGCGCCGTCGTCAACCGGAAGACCGGAAGTCGTCGGCGGAAGTAGACAGAAAAGGACGGCAAAAGCGATTGGGAAGAGGAACAAGAGTCTCCGATTGTCCATCTTCATAGTCATCAACATCCTCAAGAATCCTCTTCTATTATGCGCCAGTAATTCAACTCTGAAAAACGCAACCGTTAAATCTTCGTTTGTGGGTAGATAAGAACTGCAATTAACAAAATGTCATATGTTGTTTACATTGTTTATTAATATCGTCATCATCACCACCATTCATGACACCAGTCAAAAATCTACAGTGTAGGAACTAATAAGGCTGGTAAGTTGCTGTTTAACGACGTTGTGTCATAAGAAAGATGATTTTTTATCGTCGTCCTCCTACTTTCTCCAGGCATGGGACTGGCACTACAAAAGCCAGTGAACGAAATTAACGACTCTATATAGCGTTTCAAAGAAACGATTTAAAGTTGTTTAAACACAGCATGTCAGAACATGTTTTTGGGCATGTGCAGCGGAAGAGTGGAGATTGTCTGGAGAAGGAGGTGTGTCCAGGGCACAATTTCTTCATCAAGGGCATGAATTGATAACATAAAGTCGTGGACTGGATTATCATTCGAATGATTATTGAAAGAGATAAGAAGCAGGAGTGCATGGCGTAAATTAGTCCATGGTGCGGCCAATTTTCAGATCGAGTACTGTTAAAAACAAAGACAAGACAAAGAGAACATAATGTTTGCCGTAGTGCTTAGCATATTTCGCGAAGTTCGCTTCAACACACAGGTCTACAGAGGAGAACAAATTCAACAAAGCTATCGGTTAACAAGATTGACGATATAAATAGCACTGGAATCAACGATTTAAAGGTGTCTAAAACATGATTATTAGTTCTCAGTGTCAAGCGACATCTATTGGCTGTCAAAGAACTCTGACGTTGACTTTAACAGATATAATATGTTATGACATAGTCTTGAGACGAGTTATTTTATTATTATTATTATTCCAAAGTTTAACGTCGTCGTATGACATCAAAGGCCGTTGACGACAATTTAAATCATACGCAATATGGTATAATGAATTTATAGCATCGGAAAGACACCATTTAGAGGTATCAAAACAAATTTACAATGTCATTAGTGTTCATTGTTTAGCAACATAAGATAACTAGTGCTCACTATGTCTATCTATGATAGGTCTACGTGTACTGTGATAAGACATTCTAAACATCATTTCGTAGCAATTATCATACACAAGAAATTATAAATGTACCAAAGAATCTTGATGAAAATTCTCAATGCATATGAGATCCTTAATCTATTTATTTGAATCAGGAAAAAACTTTTATTACAAGTTTATAAGACATGTAAATTTGGCATTCATGAGATTAAAAATATCAATCGATACAATCAACTAAAAATAAAGATGCAAAAATTCACTACCCAGTTTAACGAGATTGGAGTTATAAATCGCATTGGAAAGACCGATTTAAAGGTGTCTAAGAACATGATATTAGTCGTAGTTCTCAGTTTCGAGCGAAATATTTTGGCTGTCAAAACTTTGACATATTAAGCTTTGACAGATTAAGCTTTGCATATTAAGACGCGTTTCACAATTTCCTTACAGCCTCATAAAGGTGCGAACAAGAACTAAGTTTGGAAGGACGGATGCAGTGTTTAACGACATCTTATCAATCAATCAACCAATCAATCAATCAACTAAGCATTTATATAGCGCACATTCCAGGAAACACTTCAGAGGCGCTCCCAGCCCAACAACGCAGACGTTCTTGACGTCGACATAAACTATTATGGCATAATCCCATCGTATCATATCTGAGAATTTATAAAGCGCCGCTCACATTATATGCTATTCAGGGACACTCTCAGCGTGACAGCCTCGACCTCGAGGGTGATAAGGCACAATACAACCTATTTTAGCGACATCTGTTGGCAGTCAAAGGCCTTTGATGTTGAGTTAGACAGCAACATAGTAATGTCTCGTTTAACGAAATTAACGACATAAATAGCATTGGAATACACGATTTAAAGGTGTCTAAAAACCTGATTATTGACTGTAATTGTCAATGTTTAGTGACATCTGTTGGCTGTCAAAGCTTTGGCGTGACCGCAATTCATAACCGTGCGAAGAATTTCGATGAGTGGATCAAGGTGCTATCAATTTTAACTATACTGACGACGTATATATAAATCGGAAATAGCTAATTTAAAGGTGTCTAAACAAAGCATGCTATTATTGTATTGTATTGTATTGTATTGTATTGTATCTAAACATTTATAAAGCGCCTCTCACAGTATTCGCTAATCAGAGGCGCTCCCAGTGCGAAAGACCCAGTGAATAGAAAGAGGTTTTAAGACAGCGGAACGAGGCACTTGGGCCACCAGCTAATAAAGAGGCACGTGTCAATGGAGGAAGTTGATTCCATAGAGCAGGACCAATGCAAGAAAAGGCTCGAGTTTTGGCCATAGAGGTTCTGGCTCGTGGTACAAGAAGGTCATGTCGATTAAGCGATCGCAATGGACGGAGGGAAGTAGCTGAAATTGGCAGACGAACAATGTCACAGAGGTACTTGGGTGCTAAGCCTGTACAGGACCGAAGGACTAAAGTGAGAACCTTCAGCTGAATCCGAGCAGTAAGGGGAAGCCAATGAAGATGATCGAACATGAAAGAGGAAATATGAGACCAGCGAGGAAGTCGGGCTATTAATCTGGCTGCAGCATTTAAAACAGTCTGGAGGGGGGAAAGACGGACTTTTGGCAGCCCAATCAAAACAGAATTACAGTAGTCAATTCTGGAGCAGATGAAGGCGTGGATGATAGTGGTAAAAACGGAGGAGGAGACAGAGCGTCGGATTGCTCTAAGCCGTCTCAAGTGAAAGTAAGAAGAACGGGTAAGATTAGCAACGTGTTCAGAAAAGGTGAGCATACTGTCAAGGACAACACCAAGGTCACGGACACTAGAGAGAAAAGTGAATGACGGGAATTTCTCAGCAAGAAGTGGGAAGTCTAGTTTGAGGAGCTGTTGACGAGTACCAAACCATATAAGCTGCGTCTTAGTTGGGTTCAAAGAGAGACGATTAGAAGACAGCCAAAGGTGTAAATCACGTGAGAGAGCATCAATACGTCCAGTTAATGCAAGCTGTGCAGAGGGAGTGCCATGAACGAGCGCTTGGGCATCATCTGCATAAAGATGACCAGTTGACAAGTGCTTAGCAAATATAGCGGAAATGTCAGCCGTGTATATGAGGTAAAGGAGAGGGCCTAAGACAGAGCCCTGTGGCACCCCAAATTTAACTCTGACCCAATGGGTTCTGGAGTCTCCGCAGATAACCATTTGCGTACGATCAGCAAGGTAAGACCGGAACCAAAGAAGTGGAAGGCCATGGATGCCACATGAGGTTTCAAGTCGCTGCAATAAGATGTCGTGATCTACCATGTCAAAGGCAGCAGAGACATCAAAGAGTGCTAACAGAGAGAGTTCCGATCGATCAATAGCAGAATAAATGTCAGAAAGTATGGAGAGCAAGACCGTTTCGGTGGAATGATGAGCCCTGTAACCTGATTGACTGGGAGGAAGGAGACTCGACCGTTCAAGGTAAGGGAGAAGCTGCAAAGAAACAAGTCGTTCAAGAGTCTTAGAAAGGAAGGAGAGGTTGGAGATGGGGCGATAGTTTAGGCAGAGGTTAGGATCCAGGTTAGGTTTCTTTAGAGTGGGAAACACAATGGCACGTTTTTGCGAGGGGGAAGATACCCTTCAAGGAGAGACCTATTAAACAAGTAAAGTAAAAATGGAACAATGTCGTCAATAACGTCAGTAATGATAAATGGAGGAAGAGGATCTAGTTCACATGACTTTAAGTTCGAAGAGACAAGCAGGCGGCGCAGGTCGGCTTCTAGGATTGGCTGGAATCCGTCAAACACAGAGTCAGTTGACGAAAACAGAGGCGGAGATGCATCAGCGGTAGAAGCACGAAGGCCATCGATTTTGGTAGAAATCATCGTCAGGAAGTCATTGGCAGAGAAGGTGGGGTCTTCTGGCGGTCGAGAAGAGCGTCCCATAAGACCGGAAATGGATGACCATAGTCTTTTTGGGTTTTTCTCATTTTGTAAGACCAGGTTTTCCCAATAAGCCGCCTCTTTCCGGCGGTAGAGCAATACTGTGATTAGCGACGTCTTGTGGTTTCCATTAACGTCGATCACCTCACCGCACGTATACAAAAGACCTTCGGCAATTGGTTACCAACAGTTTAGCGACACCTTTTGGCATCATAGGCTGTTTACATCGATAGGAAAGAAATTCGTGAAATACCCGAATATTGACGATTAGATTGTGATGGTATGTATATATGATCAACAGTTTAACGACATCTTATGGAAACAAAGGCCGCTGACGTCGGCAGAATTTATTTCGGCATAAGAAAACCTTTTTTTATTTAGCGACATCTATTGGCTGTCAAAGAGCTTTGCGGTTGTGGGCCCTTCCAGCTGGAACAGCCTCCCTCAAGGCTTTAGGCTTGTCCTCCTCTCTCTCTCTCTCTCTCTCTCTCCTGCCCAGTTTCGCAAGCGCCTGAAAACATTTCTCTTTGTCAGTGAAGACACTGACCCGGGTTGGGAGCGCCTCTGATTATGAGTGGCGCTATATAAATTCTCGATTACAATTACAATTACAATTACGCTGACTTCTATCAATTATCGAGGCGAGCAGGCACCATGAACGTAACTAGATTGACGACTTATATAATATTTGAAATAAACAATTTAAAGGTGTCTAAACAAACATGCTGATATCCGTAGTACTGAGTGATTAATAACATCTTATTGTTTTCATTAACGTCGATCACCTCACCGCACATACAGAAGACCTTCGGCGATTGGTTACCAACAGTTTAATGACCCCTTTTGGTATCAAAGGCTGTTTACATTGACAGGAAAGAATTTCGTGAAATAGCCGAATTGCCGATTAGATTGTAATGGTATATGTATGATCCACAGTTTAACCACATCTTATGGAAACAAAGACCGCTGACGTCGGCAGACATTTTTTTGGCATAAGAAAACTGTTTGTATTTAGCGACATCTGTTGGCAAAAACCTTTACCTCTGAATTCGAAGTATGTTGTGGCCACTATGCACTATCAACCTAAGTAGATTGACAGCTTGTATAATATTTGAAATAACCAATTTAAAGGTGTCTAAATAAAACATGCGATTAGCCGCAGTTTACGAAGTGATTAGGATCCACAGTTTAGCAACTTTAGCGACATCTTATGACAACGAAGGCCGCTGACGTCGAAAGAAACTATTTGAACGGTTCTCACCGTTCGTATATGGCATATATTACAGCTCTTCGAGCAATTGATTGTTAGTTGCTGTTTAACTACGCTGTGTAATAACGAAGATGACTAGCGTCGCCCTCCTCCTTTCTTCAGGCTTGGGACTGGCACTGCCAGATTACGGGCAGTGGAAGAGTTTGGACTAATAATTCACGCTAACCCTTATTTATAATGCGATATATGAATGTTTTGCAATATATACATACATACATACATACATACATACATACATACATACATACATACATACATACATACATACATGCATATATACATACATACATACATACATACATACATACATACATACATACAGACAGACAGACAGACAGAGACAGAGAGAACAGACAGACAGACATAGAGTGCGTGTGTGTGTGTGTGTGTGTGTGTGTGTGTGTGTGTGTGTGTGTGTGTGTGTGTGTGTGTGTGTGTGTGTGTGTGTGTGTGTGTGTGTGTGTGTGTGTGTGTGTGTGTGTGTGTGTGTGTGTGTGTGTGTGTGTGTGTGTGTGTGTGTGTGTGTGTGTGTGTGTGTGTGTGTGTGTGTGTGTGTGTGTGTGTGTGTGTGTGTGTGTGTGTGTGTGTGTGTGTGTGTGTGTGTGTGTGTGTGTGTGTGTGTGTGATTGTGTGCGTGTGCGTGTGCGTGTGCGTGTGCGTGTGCGTGTGCGTGTGCGTGTGCGTGTGCGTGTGTGTGTGTGTGTGTGTGTGTGTTAGAGATAGAGAAAAAGAGAGACAGACAGACAGACAGACAGACAGAGACAGAGACAGAGACATAGAGACAGAGAGACAGAGACAGAGCTACTTGCAGCTGCTGTACGAGAGCGTATACGGCGTTGGGTTTACAGAAGTATAGATAGAACCAAGAGACTTTCTCTCCCTCTCCCTCTCCATATTCGTCTCCCTCACCCTGTGTTTCTCCCTCTCCCTCTGTGCCTCATTGTGTCTGTATCTAATTTCATTTGCTCTTTTCTTCTGTGTCGTATTCGTATTCCTTTCATTTCGATTTCTCTGATCACGCACAGTGCCGCTGGGGCCGTGTGTCCGAGGGGGTCACAGGGTCGGCGGAGGGCCGCGGGGCCGTGTACCCGAAGAGCCAATTAATTCGTACGTTTCATCCGAGCCACGGAGTCGTGCCAAGGCGATGCAAGTATCGTATAAGTGCGCGGCAGGGATTTTCGTAGATTTAGGAAGCTTAAAGGAGGGCACGGGTCCGGTCAGTGTGCTGTGGACGTGGTCTGCAACTGACCAGCTGGTGTGGACACGTTGATTGCAATTCCTTCAGCAGTCACTCCTCCCCTAGACCCCCTCCAATGAATTAAGACGAGCCGCGAGAGGTCGCCACCGTCGCTCAAAGAAATCGGAAATAAGATTACGCAACCGGTAGCGATATCCGTTTCCGCGCATGCGCACTTGGTTAGGTACGACGCGTCAATTGTTGTGCAGAGGGCGCTAGTGGAACGGAATTCTGGAAATGCTTTTCTATCCTGGCGGTGGATTTGAACCTCCATGCCCTGAACTAGTAGTCCTACAGACTAACCACTCGACTCAATTACCTGCCACCAGTCTATATAAATGATTATAAATATCTAACTACGGTTTCAACTGAAGCGGTCATCAGTTGCTGTCGTGTGCTTTTTGACAAGGGCGCTATAAAAGTCATTTGAGTATATATTTTAATTAATTTATCATATATTAAGAGCGTATTATAACCAGAATTGCTAGTACTGCCAACACAAGGTTGCTTAGAATTGGAGCGGGGCTGCGGGGGAGAGTGGTAAAGGGAAGAGAAGAAAGCAGGATGGGATTTGTAGAATGGGAGTGTTTTCGGTTTTCAGCGGAAGAATAAGGGCATCAGCATTAATATTAGTATTAATATTAGTATTAATATTAGTATTAGTTCAAATATTAGTGTTATTGTTGGTATTTGCATTGATAATTAGTATTAATATACTAATATCAGTATTATTGTATAATAGTATTAGTAGCCTGTTAGTGTTAGTGTTGGAGTGACTGTTAGTAATAGGACTATTATTGGAATTGGTATTAATATTTGCAGGGCTTGTTTTAACGTACAGTGAGACACCAAATGTGCAGCGATAACTTGAAAAGTGCTGCGATGAAAGGCTGTTTGTGTAGGAAATGACTTGTAATTCATACTTATTTATGATTTTTATTATTGACTTCCATCAATATTATTACAGAGGCGAGCAGACATTATCAATGTAACTAGATTGACGACTTATATAATATTTGAAATTAAAGGTGTCTAAATAAAACAAGCGATTAGCCGCAGTTTACGGAGTTATTAGGATCCACAGTTTAGCGTCATCTTATGTCGCTAAACTGCTAAACGCTAAACTTATAATTCATACTTATTTATGATTTTTATTATTGAACAAAAGTGACAAACTGTTATGTCATGTGTTTTACAATTCATTGGTAGAGTTTCATGTAGTAACGGTGATGTGAGTCGAGTTCAAAGCTATTTATAAACCCATACAGTGGCGGACGCCCATTATAGTAGACTCGCCCTCCGGCGTTCACCATGATTGTGCAGTGATAAATTTTACTTAAAACATGCCATGAAATTAGGATTGGTACTGTTATACATATTAATACTACCAGTAGTAGAGACCTGCGGATAGACTTTGGTGAGTCTGTGAGATGGATATTTGTCGTAATTCTGGCCCGATAGAATAGTTGTGGCTTTGATGTCAAGCACAGGGCGGTTCGATACTAGCATCAATGTACACGTCTCTATACTAAAAATTATAATACTAACACCAATACTGCATACTACATGTATATAGTGCTAATATTTATACCAATACTAATAGGCCTACTTTTACTAATATTAAGCTTAATATTAATAATACTACTAATGTTTGTACCAATACTAATAGACCTACTAAAACATACTAAACACTAATACTAACACTGACACTAGTACTACTAGTCTACTACTAATAATAAAAGTACCTATAGGGGGCCTACTGATGGTGATGGTGGCGATGATGCCTCTGTACTACCAATACCACCATTAGCACCGCCGCCACCACCACCACTAGTCCACTACCATCACCACCATCACTACCATCACCATAAGCAGAAGAACCCCACTTTATCCTCCACGGACTCTTAAAACCAATATCTAGAACAGAGGTTTTCAAACTTTTTGGACCAGGGACCCCTATTTTTTTCTAGGTATAGCTCGCGGACCCCCAGCATTTATAAAGCAAAATTTAGGCCCCTATTCTTAAAATTTAATAAACATAACAGGCAGATAGACTATTTCCACAATAGGCCTACACGCTTGCTTATTTATGACGCTGAGGACTAATATAATATAAAAAGTAACACTAAATAAATTGTTATTAACTCCCTGCAATAACTATGGAACACAGTCATTTTTTAAAAGAAATGAATAACATCGGTTTCGCCAAAAGCTAGTAATGTCAGCAAGAGGGATGTGCTTGCTTTGCTTTGCAAAAACTGTCCGTAATTGGTGCTAGTTTGGATAGGCCTAAGCACTGTTTTCTTACGTTTCAGAAAGTTATCCATAATACAAACAGCAAAATTATATAGTTAGCAAATAACAGCGAACGTGAACGAAATAGGGATATGCTTTACAAATCTCTGTATTATCGTTTATCTAAAGGCTAAAACCAGGCGAATTCCACAAATTTCTAATTCTACAAATCCAGAGTAGCCTACACAATCCGGAAATAGACCAGCATATTGCAAATGAAGCCTTCACTGGAGGAACCACTAGAGTCCACTTTTTACATTTTTTAAAGCTAACTATGTCTTGTAATACATAATGCTATAGACTATAGAGCAAGTGTTTTTTTTTCAGAAAACCCAAGTCAGTCCAGAGTTACAATTAGAAGAAAATATAGCGTATATATGTAAAAACAACTAGCCTAGAGTCCTAGCTAGAACTTCGTTGTTTCTTCCATGGAAAAAACAATCAGGCTCACATTCAGTGTTGATTTTCTAAATGAAACACTTGTAGACTTTAAAGTTTGTGTTGTGAATATCTTAAACTTTTTTAAATGGAATCTAGTTGTAGGCCTACTTCTGATGAAGGCTTCAAATGCATCGCGCTTACATTGGGTGCAGAAATGATTGGCAGTCGATTAGCAGAAATTATAGGCCCTATATTAAATTTTATAAAAACACACGTGTTATGAAGCTAGAAATGTAACGTGACCATAAGCCTACATCTTATTTAGGCCTACGTCACTGTAGGCCCTAGTACGCAAAGAATATCAGCAGCATCACAAAACTGGTGTGATCGAATACCCAATTGGATCTTTGTGGATCATACAGTTACAGGCACACTATAACTTATAAGTAGCGTGTGAATTAGAAAACACAGGCTGTTAATGATAACACCATACAGTGTTAAGCATCACATTATTTTCAGAACGCTCTCGCGGACCCCCGCCAAATCCTTCGCGGACCCCCAGGGGTCCGCGGACCACAGTTTGAAAAACTCTGATCTAGAAAGAGCAGACACACACGTAGGCAGAACTCTCATGGACACATCAAAGCCCATTAAACGTGACGCACAGCCAGACACCAACTGCCATGGAACGTGCTCTCTTCTTAATCGGAAACAAATTAAATTCACTTAAGCGATGCACATAAGTAAGAAAAAAGTAAATCGACCAGACTTAACGAACCCAACTGACGTCATAAGTGCTGCGTGTGATGGATAAGGGCGCTAGCGTAATATATAATCTCGTTGAATTGAATAATCAGATTTAGCAGAGAGCAATTTTGTAGCGCAACTTCTGTAGACAGCCACACACATCGCAGACGAGATAGAAGACCAAGTGCAGTTACTATCTGATCAATAACGGCTCCGTTCGTTCGCTCGATGTGTTTGAAAAGGGCGCTATAAAAACAAGCGTAACTCATCGCTTCTGCGGCCTAATGACGTAGCGACGCGCGCGTGGCGCGAGCGGCGGTCGTCTGCTTTGTTTTCTGACGTCAATCGCTTATGAATAATGCATGAGAGGTCGTTTGACACATTCGGACGGCTAGCGGAAGTGACGGATCTCGTTCGCTGGTGGTTGAATTTAGTTGAACTGGCGACACGTTAACCATCTTTGAACCGCACGCATATGCCTGCATGGGGCGTCAAACGCGCATAAGTATGGGGCGCTGAATGCGCAGGAATATGAGGCGCCAAATACGCATGAGTATGGAGCGCCGAATGAGCAGGAGTGTGAGCACTGAGCACGTCGTAACGGGGTCATTTCCTTCAGTGGAATTTTGATTGAGATCCTGGATCCTGACTCGACCGCGTTATACCAGAATTCGTCTCATAAAGAGCAATTTGGCGTGTTACTAAATAAAATTTGCTAGAAAAAATTTCCAGTTACAGTAGACTCTCGCTACACAACACGGCATGCGAGGCAGCCATGGGTATGAAGCGCTAGCGACTTCGCTTTCTTAGCCTCGGCATGTGAGGGCGGGTGGTCAGTTCTCACTCCATCGCCGTCTCATCTTCCTGCCGACACTGTACAGTCAGTGTACTCATTATAGCTACGTTCGCTAGGGCAGAAATCTCGAGAGAAAAAATTGGCCCTGACGGGGTTTGAACTCCGCTCTCTCCAGAGTTCAAAGAGTGACAGACAGACAGACAGACAGACAGACAGACAGACAGACAGACAGACAGACAGACAGACAGGCAGGCAGGCAGGCAGGCAGGCAGAGACAGCCCATCCACATTCTTCCTTCTATCCATCCATCCACCATTACTCCACCCCTCTGATCGTACGACACACAAAAGCATTTGAGAATTTGAACTCCCGATCTCTCGTGGTTTCAAACGGGAGTCCTGCACTCTAACATAATATCGCGCACCAGAATGTCCTGTTCGAAAACAATATTTTTTTAATTGGACTACATTTCGGGATAGGTTTAATTAACAGTCTGGCGGTTTTTTTACAGCAGAGGTCCTGATAAGAATTTAGTCGTCGATACTTTTCTCTTGTTGACTTTCTTAATCAGTTCCTTTAAGGTAATTTGGCATCTAACGCTTCGCTGACTTCCTTCTTTTCACGGTTGAACGGTCGCCTTTGTTTCTGCGCTTGCTGGAGGTTCACGCACTAGTTATTATTCGCCTCAGTTACTTCTCTATCGAGTTTTACCTCTACTCAAGGGATGGGTACTAACTCTTCTTGTACCTCTGTCTGTCCTTCCGTCTGTCTCTGTCTGTATGCCTGCCTACCTGCTTCCTCTACCTTACCTCACTCTCTCTCCGTCCTTGTCCACTGCCGTCCGTCCCTCAGTCCCCCTTCCTCTTCCCTGTTTGACTCTGTGCCTTCTCGCTTTCCTGCCTCCTCTCCTCCATCTATGCCAACCCATCCGTACCTTAATTCCATCCTTTCAGTCTCCCTGTGTCCCTTCGCTAATTCCTCTCAGCATGCATTCTTCCCTCTCTGCCTGTCTGTCTCTGTCCCTCTGTCTCTGTCTGTCTCTGTCTGTCTGTCTGTCTGTGTGTCTGTCTGTCTGTCTGTGTGTCTGTCTGTCTG
Source organism: Allolobophora icterica (assembly GCA_963556255.1). NCBI lineage: Eukaryota > Metazoa > Annelida > Clitellata > Crassiclitellata > Lumbricidae > Allolobophora > Allolobophora icterica. The sequence continues at coordinate 49,632,268 of OY744612.1, forward strand.
TGTGTCTGTCTGTCTGTCTGTCTGTGTCTGTCTGTCTGTCTGTCTGTCTGTCGGACTGTCTCTCTCTCTCTCTCTCTCTCTCTCTCTCTCTCTCTCTCTCTCTCTCTCTCTCTCTCTCTCTCTCTCTCTCTCTCTCTCTCTCTCTCTCTGTCTCTCTCTCTCTCTCTCTCTTGCCTCCCGCAGGTGATGAGTCTGCGTCGCTCGCAGCGTCTGGCGTTGCTACGGCGTTGCTAAGGAAATTGCGTCATCGCTCTCAACCTCGCTTGACGACATCAAGCGATGAATTAGGAAGACGAAAGTAATAACTTCTTTCAATGCCAAGCATATCGACCGAACAGCATACTTTATGCAGATCTATCAGAATTACTATGCATGCGTCCGTAAAAGGCGCTACGCAAATGCTCAGATGCATACATAAATACATAGCCTACCTACGCACATATTTACTCAGATATGATTTCACATGCGCACATACATGAATACATACCCAATTGCATGTATCATGCATACATACATGCATGCATACATACATACATGCATGTATACGTACATACATGCCTGCATATACATACATGCATGTATACATACATACATACACACATGCATACATACATACATGCATGTATGCATGCATACATACATACATACATACATACATACATACATACATACATACATACATACATACATACATACATACATACATACATACATACATACATACATACATACATGCATACATGCATACATAAATACATACATACACTGAGACAAAGGGTCTAACAAAGGAGAGACCTAGCAATTTATACCAATCGGTCTCTGTCTTCTATACGTATTTATGTAAAAAATTAATATCTAATTATTATCGGTTTGCGCGGTTTCATATTTGTCATTTAAATAACAAATATAAACGCGATGGTATAGTGGTTAGCATGCTGGACTGTCAACCGAGAGGTCGGGGCTTCAAATCCCCGACTGGACAGAAATTTGGTTCGAGATTTCTGATCCACCTGCGCCACCTATGATGAGTACACTGACCGTATACTGTCGGTGTGGAGATTAGACGGCAAGAGAGAGGACTGGCAACCCGCTCTCATATGCCGAGGCTGAGAAAATGAAGTCGTTAATACTTCATACCCATGGCACCCTCCACTGCATGCGGGGCTGGCTTAAGGGACTGCTTTTCTTCTATTTTTGTCATCTAGGGCTTCTAGGCCCCTTTATATATGGATTGGTTTGTTGGACAAAGCATTTGTTGCAGCTGCCTGTATTGACAGGTGGCCTACTGTGCAAGAGGAGCCAAGAAAAGCCAATAGCTCAAATTAGCCTTTCACCCTCTTAATTGAACATTACTCAGTGCATGTTCTTTATATACATATATATATCATTACTCAGTGCATGTTCTTTATATATACATATATATATATATATATAAATATATATATATATACATACATAATTAGTACTTAAATGATAGTAATAGCAATAATAATATTATAAATAGTAATTGTGATAATACTATGCATAGATGTATATAATATATGAATATATATATATTTATTCCGGATATTTCTATAGCGCCTCTCGAAGTCAACTACTACTCAGAGGCGCTCCCGACTACAGCATTTGATACTGTGCCGGAATTTTCACGCCGAAGCTCCACGAGCAATTGCGAGTGAAGGACTTGCCCAAGGTCCGTACGCAGCGGCTAGAGTGGGATTCGAACCTGCAACCCTCCGGTCACAAGGCGCCGAACTTACCACTGAGCCACCACGCCCCACGCTATATATATATAGCTTGAATATTTCTCAATCTGATAAACATATATCATTGTATTGTATACACAGATCAATCTGTCTGTTTGTCTGTCGGTTTGTTTGTTTGTTTGTTTATTCTTATGTGTGTGTCTGTCTGCCTATATGTTTGTCAATCTGTTATGCTAATCTCTTTGTTATATATATATATATATATATATATATATTGTTTATTCTCGATCTGTTTTGCGTATATCAACCTTTAGTATGTGTATAAATACACATACCATTGTTTTGTACATATATATCCAATATTGTTGTATTCATGCACGAATCTATTGTTTTTGTTATAAATGTACGCGCGGTCTCCAGGAAATATAGTCTTTGTTCGGACAGCGCGGTCAATAATGATCCAATGTTCGTATACAATACGGGCTGTACGATGACAGAAGGCGCAGGTGCGTTCAATGACAGGAGGGTCACAGGAGTCTTCGATCGCAGATACGGAGACAAAGCATCTCTTCGTCATAGATCTGGCTACACTGAATGCACGAATCGAGCACTTATAGGAATTTATGTAGCGCCATGCTACGAAACCTTCCCCTTGTATACATAAAAACATCCGACGCGATGTTGATGCATTGTGCGCATGCGCGGCGCGTGCATGCGTCTAATCATCTAGTCTCGGACAAGTCCATTAGGGAAGGCGATAGGCACCTGCCCCAGCTGCAGCAGCCTTTATTCGTCCCTATTCCATACCTTCCTCCGTCCGTCCTTTTCATCCTTTAATCCCTCCATTCGCCTTTCTTATGAGGTTATTTGCTGCCTGTCTGAGTCTGTCTGTCTGCCTGTGTGCCTGTCTGCCTGTGTGTCTGTCTGTCTTTCTGCCTGTCTGTCTGTCTGTCTGTCTGCCTGTCTGTCTGTCTGTCTTCCTTCCTGTGTTCCCGTCTATCTGAATGTATGACGGTTTTGCTGTCTATCTGTGTACCTCATGCCTCTCGCCTACCCGTTCCTATTTGCCGGTCCGTACGTCAGTATGTCTGTCTGTTTGCCTGTCTGTCTATCTGTCTGTCTGTCTGTCTGTTTGCCTGTCTGTCTGTCTATCTGTATCTCTGTCTGCCTGTCTGGCTGTCTATATGTCTGGCTGCCTGTTTGCTTGTCTGCCTATTCGTCTGGCTGTCCGTTTGTCTGTGTGTCTGCCTATGAGAGTCGACAATTTGTATAATACAGTTTATAATGCATAATTTATAGAACTGCATGGGAAGAATACAAACGTGTACACATGTGCCTAAATATAGACAAGGCAAGATTCGCTTAAGTAAGGTCAGTGCTGTTTTCTGTCGAAACGCACCGGAACGGCGTTCCAGCATCTTTTTTCCGCTATTAAAACATAATTTAGTTATTTTAATTTAATGTGACGTGAACAATTTCCTTCGGCAGGGTCTCACCGAGGTAAGGTTAGGTAACGTTAGATGAGGAAGGTCCTCTAGCTTAAAGTTCAGGGATGGCAATTTGCCAGGGCAAAAAGTATTTTTGTCAGGACTTTGGAAGAAACCGGTATTAACCAGCAAAAACCCTGGCAAAAACTTGCAGACTGCAGTTATTGGGACCATGACAAATTCTTTTAAAAATGACAAAAAGTAATCAATAATACGGTGCATTTTACTTTGTGTCAGCATTGCTTTCTAAAAATGCTAATCATGTTCTGACAGTTATCAATTTCTCAAAGTGTCAGTCAGCCAGTGTCAGTATCAACATAGGTAACCGTTAATGTGTTGATTATGCGTGACTGCCCAGTTCATCAGTGAGTAAGTCCAATGTTCTATCTTCCCCGTCCAACGCATGAGGACCTCGAAGCATCCGGTAACAGAACACAAGCTTCGTTGCTGTTTCATTGTCCAGGCTATTTCTAATCTTGTTGTGAATAAACCCACCGGTTGCCAAAAACTTGCCAATCAGTCAAAACAAGACGGATAGGCAGCTACGTTCGGGTTTGGTTCCAGGTCGAAACTCCAGGGTCAGGTACTCAGGCAGGTTGACCGTCAGACCGACTCAGACGGTCGTGCGGGCAAGGGTGACAGTTAGAACTGGAGTGGTGGAAGAGACGAGGATAAGGAAAGCTTGCGGGATGGATCCACAGAGACGGTTATTTTGGGGACCTTGAGGAAGTCCTTCATTCACAATCGCATAGCGCCATAGATTGATGCTTGGTCGTTAGGGAGTGGCGCTAAATAAGTGCATAATAACAATAATAATCGATCAGAGAGTAAATGAAATCGAACCCCGTCCTATTCTGAAGAATGTCATAACCGAAACCCGATCGCCATCTTGAATCGATCGATCTAGTATTATTATACGTTAGTAACCTATAAAGCGCCACTGGGTGGATTTCTTGAAGGGGCGCTATAGAAGTTTATAGATGGATGGATGGATGGATGGATGGATGGATGGATGGATGGATGGATGGATGGATGGATGGATGGATGGATGGATGGATGGATGGATGGATGGATGGATGGATGGATGGATGGATGGATGGATGGATGGATGGATGGATGGATGGATGGATGGATGGATGGATGGATGGATGGATGGATGGATGGATGGATGGATGGATGGATGGATGGATGGATGGATAAATAGATGGATGGATAGATGGATAGATGGATAGATAGATAGATAGATAGCGCCGGTGTCCAGTTCACAAGGCATCATCCGATGGCGCACCAAACCCAAGCCGTAATCAGACGAACATTGAGACAATGAGAGGTAAGTACATGAAAGAATAGATGAATCGGTTTTCGTTTGCGGATCAGTATTACATAAGTCGCTTGCGACCAGAAGACTTTGGATTCAGTGATGCAACGATGAGGCTGGGTATCTGAAGTGGCATATGCCATTAGCCGCGCAGGAATTCTAGATGACCAAGTGGTCTGCTACTGACGACCATCTGTCCTGCGCGGATTTAATGGCTTGAGGATGTCCGGGAGCTACGGTTTCTATAGCTCACTATTTCCCGTCCTTAAGGGACTACTCATCGCAAGTTCTCCTACCTACAGATCTATATGCTCCAACTGGACTCTATAATGATCTCCCTCCTGACTTCCGAAAATTCTCCATTCCTCCACCAATACCGCCACTTGCCCACCATCACCTGATTATATGAATCACCCATCAGGCTTTCCACTCTAAACTAAAGTTTCGTCTCTTCATGAGTTCGTATACCCTGTTCCATCCAACTGCTCCGCCTTCCAATCTCTCCCGAAACCCTTCTTAGCAGTGTCTCTGCCTCCTCCTCTCTCTGGTCTCCTGACAACCGGACTTGGACCTTCAATTAGTATCACTGGACAACCCCTCTGACACGACGCAGCACTCGTCAATAATCTGGTGCCCTGGTCTTAACATTTAAGTAGCTCTTTAGAGTTTCAAATTTTACGATTATACGCTTAAGTGCCTACACAAATACATACATACATATATGCATACGTACAAACATACATACATACATACATACATACATACATACATACATACATACATACATACATACATACATACATACATACATACATACATACATAAATGCATACATACATACATACATACATACATACATACATACATACATACATACATACATACAAACATACATACATACATACATACACAATTACACATACATGCATACTGCATAGGCACATCATACCTTTAACGATGTTGCTATTCCTCTTCAAGATCTGCAACACTTCTACACCAGCCTCCAGTTGAGAACGACGGATGCTATATCAACGGGATGACCGGATTGGAATCGGCGTCGATCGCAACTGCAGTTGCTGAGACAGAGAAACGGTCGACTGAGGAGGCATCGAACAGTTCACGTTCATCCCGCGATCAATGACGTCGTTCGCTCCCATTCGAAGGATTGGCCAGCGATGAATTGCCATTGGCTGACGACGTATACGGACACACAGGGCACACACAACACAAACAGACATCAAATACACACAGACAGACGGACAGACAGACGGACAGACAGACAGACAGACGGACAGACAGACGGACGGACAGACGGACAGACAGACGGACGGACGGACGGACAGACAATGAGAAGAAAGAGTACACGAAGGTGGAAGAGAAGAGACATACAGACAGACAGAGACATACAGACACACATACAGACAGACAGACGGACGGACGGACAAGGAGATGTGATTGACGGAAGGACACAGAAACAGTGAATGGCAGACCAAAACCACATAGAAATAGACAAACAACGCGAGACACATACAGAAAGACAGACAGACAGAAAGAGATATAGAGAGACAGTAAGAGACAGGCAGAGACAGATAGACAGAAAGAGACAGGCAGAGACAGATAGAAAGAGAGAGACAGCGCGAGAACATAATCCCAGTACATTATTACTGTATATAACTCTGTATCGCGTTGAGGCGTGAAATATAAAATCGAATCATATCGAGTAATTTAGGGCTTCTTATGACACCCGATGCTATTTGCCTCTTAAAGTAAGCCGTGGCAAGCTGTTTGGAATGTCGCATCGTGCACAAGAAGCCACATCAGGTGAAGGCAGAAGTCCATTCCTCCACAGGCGGCTGGTTCTGCTGATACCCACCACCACTCCCTTCTCCTACTCCGACTCCTCATTCTCTTATCATACTCCTCCGCCTTCTCCTCCTCCCCTCGCTCTTCCTCTTCCTCCAGCTTCTTCCTCTAGGTGCTGCTGCTCCTCCTCCAAATCCTACCCCAAATCCTACCCTTAATTTACCCCTCCTCCTAATCCTCCTTCCTCCAATTTCCGCCTTTATCCTCATTTATTCCCACCACTCCCTCTGACTCTTCCGCCGCCTCTTAAAATGCTACTTCCCTTTTACTCCCCTTCCTCTTCATCCTATTCCTCCTTCTATTCTTTCCTTCGTTTACTCTTCCTTCTTTTACACATTCGAATCCTCGTCTATTATTCGTGCTCTAAATTCTCATCCTCCAAGCCTTTCTCCTCCTTCCCTCCCTCCTCCGTTTGCTCTTGCCCCAAATCCACCTCTTCCTCGCCCCCCTACTGCTTGTTCTCTCATTTCTTCTCCTCATCCTCTTCCTGCTTTTCTTCTTCTTCTTCCTCCTCCTCCTCCTCGTCCTCCTCCTTCTCTTCCTCCTCCTCTTTCTCTTCTTCCTCCTCCTCCTCCTCCTCTTCCTCCTCCTCCCCTCATCTTCTTCTTCCTCGTCCTCGTCCTCTTCTTCTTCCTGCTCTTCCTGCTCCTCCTCCTGCTCTTCCTCCTCTTCCTCCTGCTCTTCCTCCTCTTCCTCCTCCTCCTCTTCCTACTCCCCTCATCTTCTTCTTCCACGTCCTCCTCCTCTTCCTCCTCCTGCTCTTCCTGCTCTTCATCCTCCTCCTGCTCTTCCTCCTCCTCTTCCTCCTCCTCTTCCTCCTCTTCCACTTCCTCCTCCTCCTCTTCCTCTTCCTCTTCCTCTTCCTCCTCCTCCTCTTCCTCTTCCTCCTCTTCCTCTTCCTCCTCCTCCTCTTCCTCTTCCTCCTCCTCCTCTTCCAGCTGATACATTAACAGCAGCGATGATGGCGACGCTCAGAAACAACGATTACATCGTCGACGAAATCATCAAATATTCATAAACGCTATTTGTCATCTCTCTCTCTCTCTCTCTCTCTCTCTCTCTCTCTCTCTCTCTCTCTCTCTCTCTCTCTCTCTCTCTCTCTCTCTCTCTCTCTCTCTCTCTCTCTCTCTCTCTTCTCTCTCTCTCTCTCTCTCTCTCTCTCTCTCTCTCTCTCTCTCTCTCTCTCTCTACGAGAACCACCACCCTCTCATACATACACACATATTCATATATATATATATATATATATATATATATATATATATATATAATATATATATATATATTCATGTATTTCTTAACAATATGTATATATGTATATGTATTCTCTTCCTATATATATATACATATATATATATTAGCAATATGTAATATGTATATTTATAAACAATGAACACACACAAACATGGACATATACAGACACACACGCACACATACACAATCACACACACACACACATGTTTATATATATACATATATATATATGGATCGAGAGACGAAAGATAAAGAGAGAAAGCGAGAGGAAGAGACTCACACTCTGATATAGAATATACTATTGTTGATACTATAATATATTACACTTTAGCATGATACATGTATCTCAAATACGACATAGGCCCTATATATATATATATATAGGGCCTATGTCGTATATATATATATATATATATATATATATATATATAATATATATTATATATATATGCATGTGTACTGAGAATATATGCACAACAAGAGACCAGAGAGGTCATTCGCGATTTATGTTTAAATAAATACATCAATATAATTTTATCTATGCATATATATATATATATATATAAGATTATATATATATACATACATATACATATATGCATAGACACATGGAGGCATGAGAATGGCAAGTGAATGCCACACGATGTGCCGTAGGTAAACGGCACTACGACATCTCGCCACCCACGGGGTTTCCACGATTTGTGGGGGAAGTGGGCGCGGGTGTCGTTGGTGGAAACCGGAAATGCTACGAAAACACTAATCTAACACCATTAGTCCATCTCGTCATGTTTACGCTTGCCTGTGTGTGTGTGTGTGTGTGTGTGTGTGTGTGTGTGTGTGTGTGTGTGTGTGTGTGTGTGTGTGTGTGTGTGTGTGTGTGTGTGTGTGTGTGTGTGTGTGTGTGTGTGTGTGTGTGTGTGTGTGTGTGTGTGTGTGTGTGTGTGTGTGTGTGTGTGTGTGTGTGTGTGTGTGTGTGTGTGTGTGTGTGTGTGTGTGTGTGTGTGTGTGTGTGTGTGTGTGTGTGTGTGTGTGTTTCATTCTTTCATATGGAGAATTTATATAGCGCCTCTTCAAGGCTATCTACTCAGAAGCACTCCCGACCCAACCCCGGCTGAAGAGCACGGTCTTGAGATTTGAATAAAATGTGGCGGAATGGGTGCTTGGGACCAAGCGAAGCGCTACAGGGAGCCCATTCCAGATTGCAGGGCCAGCGATGGAAAAATCACGGCGCTGCCTGAGGGCGGTCCGTGAGCGGGGCACTAGAAGCTCAGCCTGCTTAGAAGAGCGCAGGGAACCACGGCGCTGGATGTTCAGGGTGGAGCGGCAATGCTCTCGCAAATACACAGGGGCCTCACCCACAAGGCAGCGCCACACTAGGGCAGAGACCCGATAGGCAATACGCTGCGGGATAGGAAGCCAATGCAAAACATCCCGCATGTACTCGGTGACATGGCCAAATCTCGGGATGCGACCAGTGTTTGTGCGTATGTGTGTAAGGTAACTCAAGACATCGTGTGTATGACAGAAGAACATACATATATCCAATTATTATGTTATAATACATGGTTACATAATTGTAATTATGCCTATTATTTTAATTGGAATTCATTTGCAGTCATTTCTAGAAATCTAGTCGGAGGCGTCACAGTCTAAGCGATGCTAACTGTCATTAGTAAGCAAAACAACAAGGATCGGAAACCACCAGGGACCGCCTCACGCGCGCACACCGAGCCCAGCCAACAGATTCCTGTCCCTTTGTCCCTATTTTGTCCCTATTTGTACCTTTTGACAGATGACGCAATCTTCAGAGTCTCTAGACCAAGTCGATGGTGTGGAGCGGCTAGTAGTAGCGTCGCGATACACGATAACACCATCGCCCAGCAGTTCTGTCATTGATGGGCGATGACGCGAGCACGTCTATCGTACCGTGGACTATAGTTACAGGACTCGCCTTGTAACGCGGTAAGTATACGGGTTTGAATCTCCACGAAGAGACCGTTATTGTCGAAGAAAATGCGCAGCAGAAACGAAGAGCAGTTCAGACAAGCAGAGAAAAGCAATGCATCGGAAATGATTGGGCAACAAATTCCGAATTTAGACAAAGTAATCCACCGGAAATGACACAGAAGGCGAGTCGACAAACGACGTGGATAGCATATAACAATATACTTAATAACAATACATATACCCTTTGCTAATAAATATGTACCAAAATATATAAATATATATTGGCATTGGAGGAGGAGGACGAGGAGGAGCAGAAGGAGCAGGAGGAGCAGGAGGAGCAGGAGAAGGAGGAGCAGGAGGAGGAGGGAACTAGGAGGGAAGTAGGAGGAGGAGCAGGAGGAGGAATACGTTAGAAGGTGAAGGTACGGTTTAATCTTTATATTCTTTCTCTTCCTCCTTCTCTTCTTTCTGTTTCTCCTCTTCTTCTTCCTCGTTTTTCTTCTACTCTTCTCCTTCTTCTTGTCGGCTACCTGCTCTAATCCCTTCTCCATTCTAATCCTTCCTCCTCCTCTCATTCCTCCTCCGCCTCTTCTTCTTCTTCTTCCTTCTCCTCCTGTTCCTCCTTGTCCTCCTACTCCTGTTCCTCATTCTCCGCTTCCACCTCCTCCTCATCTCTTTCCTTTCCCCCTCTTCTCTACCTCCTCCGCCTCCTCCTTTCAGTCTTACTCCCATTTCTCTTCCTCCTCTTCCTTTTCTTCCTCATTCTCTTCCTCTTCCTTCCTCCTTTTCCTGCTCCTCCTCTCCTGTCTTTCGATCATCGTCTTTCCCTCTCCTCATCCTCCATGCTCATCTTCCCTCCTCCATTACTTCCATGCATGTCGAAGATTCGTTTGTACCGGATTTCGTTGCTAATCCTCCTTCCGGTGTTCAATCTGCCTCTAGTCAGCCATGAAGGAACCGTTAGTAGACGCACTTCCGGTCTGGCGCATAAATTCTGCCGAGATTAAATCCTCTTTCTGTTCGTCACGTGACAATGACTGAGGAATAATGAAGTCATTCAGCGGACTGGAACACCTCATGTCATCGATAATCCGATAATCTAATCTATTGTAATCCAATCTAATCTGATCTAATCCAATCACTTGTTTGGAATACTTCTATTCGGTTCTGTTTTATTCGTTTCTATTATGTTCTATTCTGTCATGATCTATTCTATTCTGTTCTATTCTATTCTGTTCTATTCTATTCTGTTCTGTTCTATTCTGTTCTGTTCTATTCTATTCTGTTCTATTCTATTCTGTTCTTCTCTATTCTGTTCTGTTCTATTCTGTTCTGTTCTATTCTGTTCTGTTCTATTTTGTTCTGTTCTATTTTGTTCTGTTCTATTCTGTTCTGTTCTATTCTGTTCTAATCTATTATGTTCTGTTCTATTCTATTCTGTTCTGTTCTGTTCTGTTCTATTCTATTCTGTTCTATTCTATTCTATTCTATCTTCTAGCATATATGTTGCTTAGATCATGCCAAAGCCTAGCTAGACTACCGAACCGTGTAGTGTATATGTACTAATATTCCGAGTGGCTATAACTTTCGCAGTCACCGTCGTAGAATCAAACCTAATAGCAGACAATTTATGTAGCCCCAGCCAGAGAAAATGCTTAAGGCCATTCGGGCGTAGATTAGAGCAGCGATACAAAAGACAGGACAAAAGCGTACTCTAACGGGAGGCAGTGAAGCAGTCTGTAGGCCATATTTGGATAATGGATGCCATTTTGAGAATAACTAAGACGGTCGACGCTATTACTGACCAAAAATATCGTAGATGCCATTCCAATATTATTCCATCTGCATATATGAACACACATAGATTCGATAATATACGGATATTATTATTTATTAAATGTGGTATTATATATATAAATATATATATATATATATGTATGTGTGCAAATTGCAATAGATAGAATACATAGGCGGTCGTGTAAGCCTGTATTGAAGGGTTGCGAATCTATTCCCTCTTGCATGTAGAAAAAGCCAAAGTTTTTCGTTTGCTTTAGCACATTTCCAGCATTAAAGACATATTTTCAAGGAATAATAATAATAATTATAATTATAACAATAGTAATAATTTGAGAAAACAGGGAACTATGCATTTCTCTATCAACACTTATCTGTAGGCTTACTGTCCAACGCCTTAGCACAATGACTTTTCACAACTTAACACTTTTGCCACTAAACACGACGTCGCAGAAGACCCGCCATACCAGAAAATGTTATCCCTAATTTTGGAAATTCTGAGGAATCATATGTACCTCGGGCAAAATAAATAAAAAATAAAAGTAATAGGAATATAAATATATATATTTAAACACCGTTAATAATACCAATATTAGAGGCAGTGGTAGAGTGGTTGACCATGAAATCCTACTTCGACGTCTTGAACTATCTTGTGGTCTCAGTGGTCTCCCTCTTCTTTGGTTCAAATCTTACCTCTCTGACCGTACTCAGAGGATTGTCCTTGGTGACTCCAGAACTGCCTGGGTTAGAGTTGAGTATGGTGTCCCACAGGGTTCTGTCCTTGGCCCCATTCTGTACTTACTCTACACAGCTGACATACCTTCTATATTTACTAAACACTGTACCTCTGGTCACCTTTATGCAGATGACGTTCAGATCTTTGTCCAAGGCCCATCCTCTCAGCAGATCTCCCTTGTTGGATCCATTCATTCCCTCTCACATGATCTCCACTCTTGGATGTCATCAAATCGACTTAACCTTAACTCTTCTAAGACCCAACTGATCTGGTTTGGCACTAAACAGCAACTTTCTAAACTTGATATCCCACTTCTGTCGTCAATATACCCTGCTTTTTCATTTTCATCCAGTGTTCGGGATTTGGGTGTCACCCTTGATAGTACCATCTCGTTTTCTGAACACCACCTGACACGTTCCTGTTTCTATCATCTGAGGCGTTTGAGGGCTATAAGAAGATCAGTTTCTCCTTCAGTGTTCACTACTATGGTCCATGCCTTCATTTGCTGCCGCATTGACTATTGCAATTCATTGTTTGCTGGGCTCCCTAAAGCGCGCCTTTCATCTCTGCAGTCTGTTCTGAATGCGGCTGCCAGGCTCATTGCCCGTTTTCCTCGCTTCTCTCACATAACTACCTTTATGACTGATGTACTCCACTGGCTTCCTGTTGCTTCCCGCATCCAATACAAGGTTCTTCTCCTGGTCTCTAGGACTCAACTGGGAAAAGCTCCTAAATACCTCTGTGACCTAATGCGCAAACCTCTATCTGCTCTGTCTTCCCGCCCTCTTCGGTCTGCTGACCGCTTTGATCTGCTTGTCCCTCGCGCAAGGACTTCGATGACTCAGCATCGTGCTTTTGCCATCCTTGGCCCTTCCCTTTGGAATGACCTGCCCCCCTCTCTCCGTAGCAAGATATTGCTTGGGATCTCGCCTTCTTCTCTCCGCTGCCTAAAGACCTTTCTTTTCCCTCGGGCTGACACGCTGGGAGCGCCTCTGAATAGTCTATGCTGTGAGAGGCGCTTTATAAATAATCATATAAGATAAGATAAGATAAGAGTAATCCCTTTATTTTGAACTCTTTAAACACCTTTATAACGTTACAAATGAACGCTCAAATAAAGCTGGGTCCAACGTTTGACAAGTTGGCTTCCTTCTATTATGCGAACGTACCAAAGAGATGTTGTTAAACACTGGGGATTTAAAATCGCAGAATTCTAAATCGGTAATGTTATACACTTTGTGGGTTTTCTCTACTGGAGACAATAATAGCGGTATTATTAATAATACTGATAACCACCGGACTGTTAACTCTCATCAGACTCTCATAAGCAGGGGCGTAACTTTGGTCTAAAAAGTGGGGGGTACCAATTTCTTACATACACGAAGCAAGACGGAGATTGCGATCTCTGTGAAGGTACAATAATAAAATATTGATTGGCATTGTTCAAAAAGTGGGGGGTACCGTACCCCCCAGTCCAAAAGTGGGGGGTACGGGTACCCCTCGTACCCCCCACAAATTACGCCTATGCTCATAGGTCTCACCGGACTGTTAACTCTCATCAGACTATGTTGATAATTATAGGGCCTATCTATTTAAAAATTGATGATGATGATGATGATGATGATGATGATGATGATGATGATGATGATGATGAGGAGGAGGAGGAGGAGGAGGAGGAGGAGGAGGAGGAGGAGGAGGAGGAGGAGGAGGACGAGGAGGACGAGGAGGACGAGGAGGAGGAGGAGGACGAGGAGGAGGAGGAGGAGGAGGACGACGATGACGACCATGTTATGCCAGGTGACACATTCCCTACCGATGTACAATATGAGGCGATGCTGTCCAGCTGGCTGAACACTAATAAAATTCAGTGCAGCTCCCGGATAGTAGTCTTACCCACAGGCAATTAACTTGGGAGAAACCTCTGATCGACAAAATCATTTCCGACCTGTACGCCGGACTCCTGGACCTTCCCCGTCAGTCGCGTCTCTGAGCGGTTTCTGGCCGACACGCCGGTGACTGGCTGTGGAAATCTCTCTCTCAGCCCGTGGGGGCTCAGACTGGACGACGAGTCGGTCAGGGTGGCGGTTGGCCTTCGACTGAGGACTCCCCTCTGTGAACCACACAGATGCCCTTGTGGCTCTCCCGTGGCCTATCCGGGTTCTCCTGCCCTCTGGGACCGGGTCGTTCTTCTAGACACGCAAAGTTAAAGACCTAATATTTCGTAGTCTGACCCGCGCTGGCTTCCCTTCCACTAGGGAACCTGTGGGTCTTTTGAGAGCCGATAGCAAGAGCCCGGATGGTCTCACCCTTATTCCGTGACGCTCTGGTCGCAGCCTCATGTGGGATGTGAAGGTGACCGATATAATGTCAGCCTTTTATCTGCCCGATACCTGTCTTATCTAACGACCTTATCTAACGACCTGCCATAAATCCATGGGTTGAAACGGAAGAGGGAAATTGAACGTTAACTAACTACAGAATTTAAGACAACGAACGTCTTTCAATTACAAAAATTACAATTTATCATCATCATCACCGCTACAACAACCATCAATAACATTGTTGTCACGTTGTCACAATGCATCATCATCATCATCATCATTATCATCATCATCATCGTTGTCGTCATCATCATCATCATCATCGTTAACTTTTTCCCTGTTGTTTGTCATTCTCTATGATATGTTACATGGTGTTAACTTCAGTATAATATTACTTTCGTATAAATAATGGTAATAATACATTATTGTGGAGTTAAGTTGCGAGGGTTTACTTCTTATTATTCAGAACTGATTTAATATTTACTGTTCCACTGTTTGTAATTTCTTTGTGATATAATGGATGGCATTAATTGCAAATATAATTATTTCCGTAAACTTCTGAAAGCATAATATTCAGCACTGATTTAACTGTTCCATCGTTTGTCTTTTCTTTGTGATACGATGAATGATGTGAACAGCTATCTATTTCCAGTGATGTAGTCGAGTCCACCTAAGCCGAGTCCGAGTCAAGTCCGAGTCCATCTAAGCCGAGTCCGAGTCGAGTCCGAGTCCTGAAGTGTTCGAGTCCGAGTCCGAGTCCGAGTCACTAAAGATCGAGTCCAAGTCCGAGTCCGAGTCCAAGTCCATCCTCATCAAAATACACTGAACCACGCAATTCAATGCCATAGAAAAATAACTAAAGTTACATAACCATATATGTAGAAAGAATTTTTAACGTAATTTACCCAAATTTCACATTAAAAACACTAAATTAAATAAAGTTTTGTTCGATAATCTGGCACGATCATGAGGACACATAAAAATTCTTCCACTGCTAAACACAAGTTCAGTAGGTAGGAACAGCTAGAACGTAAATACCACAAGTGCAGCCGTGGAATATCACGTCCTCGCTCCTTCTATACACTGGAAAGGGCGAAACGAAAGTTTCTTCTAATTCGAAGCGATAAATTAATAACTCCATGCACAGTTTAGCATTATAATTGAAGATATATCATATATTTACAAATCGACAATCCCTATAGTAATCTGACCCATTCTCTTCAATGTCATGCCCTTCGCGGTGTTCGCCTCTATAAAATTAATGTGCCCGTCCACGCCGATTAGAGACCTTCAGTCTTATACCCCAGCCTATTCATGATACTTGTCTTCACTTAATTAGTTTCTGTTGTCTGCTGGTAGGAACTGGTTGGCGCCAGAATAATTCCAGCTGTTCTGGCCTATGCCTATAGGCCTGTGGATGCCTATACCAGGCCGAATAGAGACCTTCTGTTTTATACCCCAGTCTATTGATGATATTCGTCTTCACCTCATTAGTTTCTATTGTCTGCTAGTAGGAACTGGTTGGCGCCGGAATAGTTCCACCTGTTCTGGCTGATGCTTGTAGCGACAGTCGGCCGGGTATTCACGTCAGTTGAACTCAGTTCTCGCATGAGGGGTGGTCTTGGCCGTGACATAGCAATACAGTTGCCTGTTCTGTCCAGAAATTGTGACTCGGAAAACGAGTCAGCGAGTCAAATTCGAGTCCAGGGGTCGAGTCCGAGTCCAAGTCCGAGTCGTGACAGTCCAAGTCCGAGTCCGAGTCCGAGTCCGCAAAAAATCGGTCTCGAGTCGGACTCGAGTCCTTGGCCGGACTCGAGTACTACATCACTGTCTATTTCACACATTAGCCTTCTTCCTTTCTCGCAAAAGCGTGCAATTGTCTTTCCTGCCTTAAGAAACTCAATCTTGATCTTAGAGTGTGTCAAAAGTTCCGCAATTGTCTAACCACTCTTTCCTATCTGAGACTCTTCAGCGCTTTGTCTTTGTACAGTTTCTCGCTTACCTCGAACAGTCGGGCCTTCCTTCTCCCGTCCAGATTCTACTGAAACTGCTCTCCTATCGCTTCTCTCCGACATCACCTCTGATAAATGTCATGTCTCCCTTCTGGCTGTCTTTGATGTTTCGTTACTTTCGATATATGGTCGACCACGAGATCATCCTACACCGTCTTCAGCTTTCCTTTGGCCTTAGTGGGCCTCCTCTCTCCGTTAGTTTCGCTCCTTCCTGCCGGATCGTTCCCAAGTGGTAACTCCAGAACCCTGTGGGTCCCCGTTAAATTTGGTGTCCCTCAGGGATCTGTGCTGTCCACTTCTGTTTATCAAGTTTACCGCAGACATTCCCTCCCTCTTTCCTACGCACTCGGCGACTGGCCAACTTTGTGCGGATGATTCTCAGGCCCTTGTTCATGACCCACACGCCCAACAACTTATCCTTACTCAATGTATTTATGCCGCTTCTCAGGACCTTCACCTCTGGATGTCCAACTCGTCGTACTCTAAATTCCTCCAAGATTCGTCTGATCTGGTTTGGCGCTCGTCAACAATTCCTTAACCTTGATATCACTCTCCTGGCTGAGCGCTTTCTCGGTTTTACCTTTTCGTCTAGTGTCCGTGACCTTGGCGTTATCCCCGACCTTTCCCGGCCCTGTTATTATCATCTAAGGCGACTCCGAGCTATCAGACGCTCGGTCTCCTCCTTTTCCTTCGGGGCTTCTCGCACTGGGAGCGCCTCTGATGAGGTTGTACTGACAGAGGCACTTTATACATTTTTAAATACAATACAATACATCACAAATTAGCTAGGCCTAGCTATATTTAGAACTGTTCGATCCAATCTCAGAAGTATATTGTCTTGGTGGAATTATGCGCTTGAAACCTGACAATCCCTTACAACCTCACTCATAGGGTCACAGCTGGCTAACATTTTGCCATAAGTAGCAGTGTTAGGGCTGGTACTGGTTGTAAATAACAGTGCCATAGACGCACATTATAGACCATCTACGTAGGGCCACACTGGTCAAAATTTGCCACCAGTGACTCTATGAATGCCGTCGCTAGTTGTAGTGACTTCTTGACCAAATTGGTCCACACTGAGGTCTGCCGCTGACCCCTAGAAGAACAGCCTGTGCACCGTCTAGGGCTTCATAAGGCGAGGAAATAATGCCGGCCCTGCTAGGGGCCGCCCAGCCGTGCCCACAAACGTTGGCCTTCAGAGGCTGAATGTGCATCGCCCAGCCGTAGCCATTGCCTCCTGTGGCTAATAGCTCGCTTTGGGCAACCAATATCGGCCTGCGGGAGTGGCTGTCTCGGACGGGCTACTGCATTCTAGCTCAGTATCTGGAAGGCAATGGACGGGTCCTGGCAGCCATAAAAGTTCTCACGATAATTATTATTACTGACTAACTGCAAAGTAACGCGATGTTGTATTGATTATCAAACAGTGACGTAATAGGTTGCCATAGAGAATTCTGTCTTCGTCAACCAATAGGAAAATTGAATAACGCTCTGAAATCTCTCAGATACTTAAATAGGCAATCTTCAACAGCTAGGCCGGTTTATCCTGCAGTTTCAACACTCGGGATCAGACACGATTGTCTGTAGGTATACATACGATTTATTCTTGCCGTAGTTCTGACAAAATAGTGCCACGAGTGCCAGGAAGTGCCAGTACGTCCCAGTTAAGCCTGTACAAAGGCTTGGGGATCAGGACGACGTGAAGGGCCCTGGCAGCCATAAGACGTCGTCAAACACTGGAAACTACGACTCCCCTTTAGTCCTTACAGTATGCTTATAAATCACATAGTTCTGAATTTAAGGTCGGCATACATCCGCATCGTGTTGTCTCAGATGCTAGCATATTTCCCCAGGTTCGGAGAGACTGCCATGTCCCAATCGTGGCAAACGCGCTTTCTGCGCGAATGGAGCAGCATCACAGGAAGGCGTTGACGTCGTAGACCTACAAAGATTAGCTCGCCGCCATTACGCAGCGTGTAGGTGTGTCCAAAGCCGTATCCAGGCTGTCTGGTATTTTTCATGTTAAAACAATCGTCACATACACAGCATGATGAAAAATCATCTTCCTTCTTACAATTTACTACCATTCTGTCTTTAGTAGGCCTAGCAAAACCCTTCAATTGTGGTAATCGCTCATTTAATAGCTATAGACAACTCTGCCAATCAATACGTGGCTAGGTGATGGGTTCAAATATCCTCCGGGGCTTAGATTCTGCGAGATTTTTGTTCCACTGGCCCCCTATCGTAGGCCTATCCTTCAGCTCCACAGTTAAGAAGTACCGTCCGTGGAGCCTACAGTTTTGGTCGGTGCGGCAAGATCAGATGGCTGTGGAGAAGACTCTGTGTACAGACCTTGCAGGGGCGTTATGTACATTCTGTTTGGTTGGTTGATTGATTGATTGATTGATCGATCGATCGATCGATCGATCGATCGATCGATCGATCGATTGATTGATTGATTGATTGATTGATTGATTGAGGACTGACTAACTAACCTCAGCATTGGGCTAGGAACGAATGAAATTACAAACACGTAATTGAGGTTCAAGAGTTCCCATTAGGTTAGGTCATATATGAGACAAGACTTCTTCTATGCCTCTTCCTTTTCCTCTTACTTTAATAATAATAATGACTCTCGGTAGCTATCCAGTGCGGGAACGCCATCTGCTTTCTTCATTCTTACCATGCTAAGTGCTCACTTTGTTGAAATTATAATAATAGTAGTAGTAGTAATAGAAGAAGTAGTAGTAGTAGTGGAAGTAGGAGTAGCAGTAGTAGTAGTAGTAGTAGTACCCCATTTTTTGTACTGGGGGCACCGCACCCTCACTTTTTAAACAATGTCAGTCAAAACGTTGTTATTGTGCCTTCCCAGAGAACACAGTCTCCGCCTTGCTTCATGTATGTAGACAGAGTGAGGAGTATGTACCACAAAAGTACGAAAGTACTTTAGACAACAGATAAACCGAGAACCAGACGAACTGACTTACAGGGAGACAGACAGACAGACTTTCAGCCGCACAGGTCATTCGACAAACTGACCGCGGTAACCGGCCCGCAGGCCGCAGACGCCACTTGGGCCACGGCTACACTCTTCTTGAAAAGATCTGACATCACCCTCACTCTCCGCCTTATGGTTGTAATCCTAGTCATATCAGGATGTGGAGATGTAGGTGAATTTATGGGGTTTGTGATCTATGATACATACATACATACAATCATAGGCCAACATACATACAAATGTAGACACACACACACACACACACACACACACACACACACACACACACACACAAGACTCTTTTCTACGCTGGTCACGATGCATGTGGCACAGTGGACATTTGTTAGGTTGGCTTAACGACCTTCCTAAATCGCCTTCAGATCGGACCAGGATTCGAACCCAGGTCGATGTTGGAATTTCAACGACGCCGTTCTATTTATAGCCCTCGGAGAAATACTCGACTGTTCGACCGCGTCGTACCCACACCGACGCAGTACCCATCCGCCCATGAAAATACTACGCCTTCATGGACAACAAATAAAACGCATCGCGTACAGTAAGCAGAATCTTGCCCGTGTATTATCCGCAATCGTCATCCTCAGTACCATCATCATCATCGCCATCATCATCATCGTAACTATTACTACATCATTATCATCAACATTATCATCGCCGTCGTCGTCATCGTCATCGTCGTCGCCACTATTACTATTACTACTACTACTTCCACTAACACCACCGCTACTACTACACTACTGGGCAATATTACTGCTACTACTAGTACTACTTCTAATACTATTATCATTTTCTTGCTCTGTTGTGGTTGTTGAAATGTAAATCTTTATAACAGCTAATGCAATGTAAATCTCCAAGATGCAATATAATGTAAATCTCCTAGATGTAATTGTAATGTAAATCGCCTAATTGTAATGCAGTGTAAATCTCCTAAATGTAAATGTAAATCCCGGAAATTTCTCAGCGCCACAGAAAGGCCGCGTCAGGAAGACCAGCCAACATACCGGCGATATATCAAATAAAGTCGGCAACACACTTAGAGTAATTTGATGGACTGAAGTCCGATGTGATGTAATTCAATATCGTCTAAATGTAGCATAGAAGTGCAACCCCTTAAGCTAGCCAGACAGCCAGACGTGAGTATGAACCATGAAGTGTTAGCGACTTCAGTTTTCTTAACCTCGGCATGTGAGAGAGGGTGGCCAGTCCTCTCCCTCACCGTCTGATCTCCTCACCGACAATGAG
This sequence comes from Allolobophora icterica, assembly GCA_963556255.1. Lineage (NCBI taxonomy): Eukaryota > Metazoa > Annelida > Clitellata > Crassiclitellata > Lumbricidae > Allolobophora > Allolobophora icterica. The sequence goes on from OY744612.1 coordinate 49,652,964, forward strand.
CGCGTAACCTTCAAGTCCCCACGGGCTGTTGAACGCAACAATCGTCGGCTGGAGACAGGAACGCAGAGGTGTCTGGTGTTCCTGGAGCCACACAAACTATCGCAGCTTTTATCATCTGCGCCAGATCCGCACTCGCTGTATGCCAAAGCTGCTTCTACCCTGACGCAAGCATTCATGTGCACCAGGGTGGATTATGGTAATGCTGCCTATGCTGCCTATGCGGGCCTCCCTCCTTCCTCGGATTAATCACATTCAATCCGATTTTAACGCTGCAGGTCGGCAATTGATGGGATTCAAAAGTCTGGTCATATATATATATATATATATATATATATAATTTCGAAGTGTGGTTATATATTATGCGGGATGTGCTGCACTCAGTATGGTCATATATATATACACACACACATATTTAGGATATATATATATTTATATATATTTATATTTTATATATATATATAATATTATATATATATATATAATTTGTCGGTGTTGGCCTACTCACTGTGGTTGAGTTGGCTATGGAACTAACATAAAATGCAGTGTAATATTGTGCGGAGTTTAATGCATGCAGTTATAATACACGTGCATTGAAAGTTGCGACTTCCAATTGTGAACGCCCGCTGACATGCATGTTGGAAGTAACAAAAGGCAATAACTAACACCTTCTGTACACTCTTCAGAGGATTTGAGGTGTGCAGCCGACATTTTTTTAAACTCCACTTTGTGCTGACTGGGGTCAGCAAATGGAGCGCTCTGTCATTCTTACTCGATCGGGTGCGGTTTGTCCCACCGGCAAGGTACGGTAACGATGCATAAGGCAATGTAACGTAAGGCAGGGTAATTTAACGTAGGACAAGATAATGTAACGTAAGGCAGGGTAATGCAAGGTAAGATAAGATAATGTAACGCAAGACAAGATAATGTAACGTAAGACATTGTAATGTAACGTAAGACACGATAATGCAACGTAGGACAGGTAATGTAACATAGAACAGGTAATGTAACGTAAGACAAGATAATGTAGCGAAAGGTAAAATAATGTAACGTAGGACAGGTAAAGTAACATAAGACAAGATAATGTAACGTAAAAAGGCAGGGTAATGTAACGTAAGATAAGATCATGTAGCGTAAGACAAGGTAGTGTAACGCAAGACAGGGTAATGTAACGTAAGACAAGGTAGTGTAACGCAGGACAGGTAATGTAACGTAAGACAAGGTGAGACAGGGAAAGGCAGTGCCTCATTCATTACAGACGGCTGTCAACTCTGCAATCTTCAGCGGCAGAAAGGTCTTTGGATCGATCTAACGATTCTCTGGCTGAGGCACCGACCTGACAACGGCAGTTGTTTACAGACCAACGCTCTTCCATTGGTTGCACGACTCAGCAACCAACTCTATGGATTTTACACCGGGAGTCAAACCCCCACCACAGAGGCGAAAGGACCGGCTGTTATTACTCGTTCACTCAATTAATTTTTCAATGATTTCTCTCCATGCAAAAACTCTTTCAGGCCAACGGAACAGCATTGGATATTCCCATTTTTCGTTTTTCCATCTGCTGACGTTGTCCACCACTAATCGGAAAACGATCCGACGATCTCTCACATCCAGTCGCGATACACTACCGACATGGCCTGCTGTTAAGCGCAAAAACTGACTCGTCGTATCGATTCTTACCGCACTCTGTGCGGTTGTTCTGTTGCACCGAGCGCGCCGAAAACAATGCAGATGTATTCCGACGCGGCACTTTACATTATGGATCCGGCGTCCATAGGGGGCGCCACGAAACGCAATTCAACAATCAAGCGGTCAATGTGTGGAGGGCAGGTATGCAGACGGACATGTACGCAGACAGGCACGCAGACAGGCAGGCAGAAGGACAGCCAGACAGACAGACAGGATGACTGAAGGAAGGAGATGAAATGGGACAAAGGAGGAAGCAGGTTGCAGATTTGGAAGAGAAGTCTGGAAGGAAAGTGACGAGAGAGACAGACAGACAGACAGACAGGCAGGCAGACAGAAAGGCAGGGACACATACACAGAGACAGAGACACAGAGACAGACAGAGACAGAGACACAGAGACAGACAGAGACACAGAGAAACAGAGAAAGACAGAGATAGAGAGAAAAAGAGAGGCATGCGATGAAGCAATTATGCACATAGGGAGACTGACAGGGCAACGAAGGAAGGGAGACTAAAATATAGGAAGAGAGCACCTCTAAACAACAACAGAGTAGATTGTTTGTGAGAAAGAGACAGAGAGAGAAAGTGAGATAGACAGAGAGAGACAGAGATAAACAGAGAGATACAGAAAGACAGAGAGAGGCATAAAGAGAAATAAAGAGAGAATAGAGAAAGACAACTAGAAAACAAGAGAAGAGAGAAAGACAAAAAGGCACATAGAGAGATAGATAGAGAGATAGTGGGACAGAGAGATAAAGAGAAAGCAAGAGAGACACAGAGAAAGAAAAAGAAAGAAAAACAACGAGAGAAAGAAAAACAGACAGACAGACAGACAGACAAACAGACAGAGATGGAGGAGCAACGGAGGTCCGACAGAGAGGAGGAGGCAGCGATGAAAGGCCAAGAGGGAGGGGTTTCGATTTTCGCCGGAAGTCGATTCGGACCTGGTTTTACCATGTCTGGTCACACCCCTTCAGAGAACAGTTTCTCGAATCCGTCGAACGACCGCATATAATTGATGAATCACCGAGGCGCGGCGCCACAATCGTGTAAATCGCACGCACACAAATTGCGTTGAGCCCTGCGCCTTCCGACCGAAGCGGTCGGCGTATCCTTGCGCGCTCGGGAATATAGTTCTAATCGCCATCGCCCCAGGATATAAACTCTCATCTACGCCTTAAGTTCCCGAGGAGGAATTCATATAGCACCCGGTATAATGTCGGCATTATGAGAGGGATAGAAGTCTTGGAGAAAACGGGGAAGAGTTATAGGGGGAGGGTGGAATGCGTTCGTGCCCTTTGTAAGTAACCCTCGTTCCATCAAATCCGCAGGAGGTACATAAAGATTGTATGGACGACGCAGTGGGAGACACACAGACATGTATGCGTACAGGCAGTTAGTGGGTTATAGAGACATAGATAGGTAGATAGATAGACCGGCAGATGGATATATTGGTTGATAGATAGATAGATAGATAGATAGATAGATAGATAGATAGATAGATAGATAGATAGATAGACAGACAGACAGACAGACAGACAGACAGACAGACAGACAGACAGGTAGATACACAGATGCACAGACAGACAGACAGACATACAGATAAAATAGATAGATAGACAGATAGATAGAACAAAGTGAAAAGATAGAGGAGAGACGAAAAGCCAGACACACAGGCAGATACAGAGACAGAAACAGAGACAGGTCAGGACTATATACAAGGACAGAACGATCCACAAAGGCAGGCACAGGCACAGATCGAGGCAGTAACTCAGACAAATATAGGCACACGCAGACAGACGCAGAGACAGAGGCAGACACACAAACGAATATGGACACAGACAGAAATAAAGACAGAGGCAGTCATGTACACAGACAAACTTGGGCACATATAGATACAGAGACACAGACAAAGGCAGACAAAGAGATATTATAAAACAGACCGATCGATACACACGTAGCCATAGAGACAGACGCACAGACAAGCATAGGCACAGACAGACGGCGACACAGACAGACACAGAAACAAATGCAGACACAGACAGACAGACAGACACATGGAGAGAGAGACAGGCAGACAGACAGAGACAGAGACGAGAGCTGCTGCGCATGCGCGTGTCATTGCCTTACAATGCGCGTGACGTCACTGCTGACGTCGATTGACTTTCATGGTGCGCTGTTTTCCTAGCATCTGCCTTGGTCAATCAATCACTGTCCTCTGATGTGATGCCTTCTCCTCGGCTGCGGAGGCTGCTGCTCTAGGTGCTGTGCATGATGGAGGCTGCGGATGCTACAGCCATTCGTCAGGCATACTTCCATCTCGCTGATTGTATTTTGTTTCCGCAGAGTGACGACCGCTACATAAATTACGCGGGAATGCCAACACACACACATATATATATATATATATACCCACGTTAAATACGTTATATATATACGCTATATACACGTTAAATACGTTAGATGTCCACGTTAAGTATACGTTAGAGGGTCTACACGTTATATATATACATTATACATATACATACATATATATACGTTAAATATGCTATATATAAACGTTATGTATACACGTTAGATACGTTATTTGTATAAGTGATCTATATGCACGTACAATATGTTATATATATATATATATATATATATATATATATATATACGTTATGCCTATACACTTTCGTATAGGCCTCTACGTGTATACAATGTATACATATTAATGCGTGCAGTCTGTATGTAAGTATTTATTGTAGGTGTGTATGTGCATGTATAACTGTTATAAAAATAATATATATAATATATATGTAATAATTATATATATATATACATATATTCTGCGGCAAATGTGTGTGGATAAGACCACATGTGTGTGATTTATATGATGTCACGTGCAGACCATATAATATGCAGATCAATTCATACATACAAAGATTCATCAGTGTACACTGCAAACTCGATATATGATGTCCCAATATAGTTTAATATATATATAATACATATCGTTACACCAATGACATGGTGTTACAATATGTATATATAGAGAGAGACAGACAGACAGACGGATGGACAGAGACAGACAGGCAGAGAGAAAGGCAGACATAGAGACAGACAGAGAACGGAGGATAACGAGTCTGTGTTGCAATGCGATTAGTTTCTATAAGGCTGAACTGAATTGATGCATGTTGGGCTATTAAAATGAAACCAAGTTTCCTGGATGCGTGGCCTATGTAAATTGGTCCGCCTAAGCCCGTTAAGCTCGTTCGTTTGAGCCTGTTCGCCACTTAAGTAAATTAGTATACGCCCGTTTTAATCTTTTAGTTTAAAAGAGCAGCCCTCTGCGGTATATTTAAATTGAATTAAGTGTAAACCAAACTTCCTTTGGAATCACACCATTTGTAAACGATGGCGTCATTGGTCATGAAAATTCATTAGCTGGGAGATTAAACTGAAAGCAAATTTTCTGGATGCCCGGTGTCCCGAGATATTCTATTCCCCCCTAAAGCGTATCCCCCCGGATGGAATAAACCGGTTTAGAGTATCCGGTGGGATGAACCATTCTATCCCACCTCGTCATACGCATCACGATAGTCTCGACGAAATTCCAGTCCAAATCACCAAAAACAAAGTAAATTGATTTCAGGTCGACGTATACAAACTAAAGATACGCAATTCAGAAATTTTATGTGTGCAATAAATCCAAACAGTACGACTGAATACACTTAGAACCGAATACTGCATTTCGCTAAGGGGGATACGCATGTATGGGGGATACTCTATTTCGTGACACCGGCCTCAGTAAAATGGCCTGTTTGAACCCGTTAAGCCCGTTCATTTTAGCCGGTTCGCCACCTAAGTAACTTAGTTTAAGCCCGTTTTAAGCCGTTATTTTAAAGAGCAGTCCTTTACGGTATTTTTAAAATATACGTTGAATTAAGTGCGAAACGAATTTCCGTTGGAATCTCGCCATTTGCAAAAAAGTTACATTATTGGTCACTAATATTCATTAGTTGGAAGCGACCAATGACAGAAGCGTAACAAAAAGTTCACTTCATGACATTTCTGTTTGTTTACATTATATATTATTATTAATATTTTGACTGTTATTGTTTTTATTATTATTTTATTCTTATTATCATCAGTTATAATTATTATTATTACTATTATTTTATTATTATTATTACTATTATTATTTTTTACTACTCTTTTTCTTTTTTATTACTATTATTACTGCTAATGTTTTTTGCTGTTTGATAGTATTATTATTATAGGAATTTTAGTTTCACGGTTTACAGCCTCAGTTGTAAAGGACACATTCACTACCATGGTTCTACTTCAAGGTATACGTTATTGTTTTTTAAGTCCTATTCTACCAGGATCGATTGACTTCCGGTGTTTGCGGATGCCATGCAGGTGGTAAAACTGTTCCAGATGGATGGTCCAGTGACAGCGAAACTCCTACATCAATGGATTCATATAAATATACACCATTCTATGTATATGTTCGTATGCACAAACACACCATATACATATATATAACCATACTTTAGAATCATAATATATATATATATATATATATATATATATCGCGATCAGTATATATATATATATGCATACAAATGTGTATATTTTTATGGTGTGTGGGCAATGCATTACCATAATATCGATCGGCGATTGCAGTACGTGAAGAAGAATTTATGGCCAGCCGATAGGTCAAAGGGCATGCTTAGACAGACAATGTATGCCACATGCGCAGATAATGTGACGTGATGTATTGCATAAATGTATCACACACACAGTTAATGTCATTTATATAGCGCCTCTTCAGGAAACCCACCAGACACCCCCAGCCCCATCTGACTACACGCACACCGCTAGTGAATAAGTACTAGCCACTTTGTACCATAAAAGTAAATGGGAAACTGTAAGTGGAGACCGGACACCGTGGTAATGGTAATGGTAGATTTATATAGCGCCACTGAAGAGAGACTCGTCAGAGGCGATCATAAACTAATACAATGAAACCACGATCGAACAGAATGGTCTTCAAGCGTTTGCAGAAAAGAGACAAAGAGAGGCTGAGGAGCTAATGTCGCAGGTTGTTAGGCTACTTATTCCAGAGGATGGGCCGAAAACAGCAAGACTTCTGGTTTCGGCGTCGTTACTATGCAAAGAAAGGCGCAGCGATGGCGGTTCGAGATCTCGCCGGACGAGACTTCATCCCTTCGCCATTTATTTTATTTGTGCAGACTCGTGGCTAAACAGATGGACGGACAGACTGACGGAAGGATAGAGAGACAGACAGAGGAACGGACAGAGGAACGGACAGAGGAACGGACAGAGGAACGGACAGGGAAACGGACAGACAAAGGAACCGACAGACTGAGGAACCGACAGACAGAGGCTCTGAGAGGGGGATATAGGAAAAGACATAGAGAGGCAGACAGACAGGTAGACAAACAGATGGACAGACATACAGACAGACTTACGAACAAACGGAGAGATAGACAGATGGATGGACATACAGAGGAACGGACAGACAGAGAGATAGACATACAGATAGACAGACGGACGGACGGACGGACGGACGGACGGACACAGGCAGTCAACGACAGACAGACACGTACGGTATACATTTCATTACATCGACAGAATAAGGCACATCGACAAACGCACAGACAGACAGGCAGGCAAACAAACAGCGACATGGAGACACAGGCACAGGCACAAAGAGAGGGACAGAGAGAGAGAGAAAGAGTCTGAGTCGATGAGACGCTGTGAATCGACAGATGTCGCTAGAATGGATGAACTTGTTTGGCAGCCAATCAGAAGAAGCGATCGAAGAAAATCTCCGAATAACCTATGCGACGACAATGGTCAACGGTTGGCTGGGCAAGCGTTCATCGAAGCGTGACGACGCTCGTTTTCTTAAGCTCGCCTTAATTAACCTCCGATAATAATGGCGCCAATTCATTCTAGCACGTAATTTTAGACTATATGTGTACGTTAGTATGTAGGCTATGTATCTGGGTATATGTATAGAGATCCCTTTAGATCCTCTCGTGGGTCATAAAATATGGCTACACAACAGATCTACAGAGGTGTGTCTTAAGCTGGCTAGGAAATGTTTCCTTTCTCCTTGTGTAAGAATAGTAGTTTGAATGGAAGGCCGTCCAATGCTCGAGAAAGCGCGGTACAGATCTTCCTGCATGATATACTGACCTGATATTTATTTATTTCGGATATTTCTATAGCGCCTCCTCAAGTCTACTACTACTCAGAGGCGCTCCCGACTACAGCATTGGTATACTGTGTCGGAGTTTTCACGCCGAAGCGCCACGAGCAATCGCGAGTGAAGGACTTGCCCAAGGTCCGTACGCTGCGGCTAGAGTGGGATTCGAACCTGCAACCCTCCGGTCACAAGGCGCCGAACTTACCACTGAGCCACCACGGATTGATTTTGGTGCGCCATCGGTTGAGGTCTTGTGCATTAGACACGGGCGCAATAGAAGTTACTAATTACAATTACGCTTCCGCATCGTCGTGAGGGAGCGCGTAACCTTCAAGTCCCCACAGGCTGGTGAACGCAACGGTCGTCGGCTGGAGACAGGAACACAGAGGTGTCTGGTGTTTCTGGAGCCACACAAACTATCGCAGCTTTTATCATCTGCGTCAGATCCGCACTCGCTGTCTGCCAGAGCTGCTTCTACCCTGACGCATGCATTCATGTGCACCAGGGTGGATTACGGTAATGCTGTCTATGCGGGTCTCCTTCTTCCTCGGATTAATTCCATTCAATCCGATTTTAACGCTGCAGCTCGGCAATTGATGGGATTCAAAAGTATGGTCATAAATATATAAATATTATATATATATATATAATTCTTAAGTATGGTTATACATGTATATTATGCGGGATATGCTGCACTGAGTGCCCGTGTGCAGCCGCATTGAGTTTAAGACATTTCAGGGGCCATCCATGTATTACATACGCATGGAGGGAAGGGGGTAACCGAAATGCATGTGCTTGCGTATGCTTGTGTATGGGGTCTACTGATAATGTAAGTACGCATAGGAAACGGGGGCCTTCAAATTGATTGGCCTTCAAGTGAGCTAGAGTTCAGTCTTTCCAGCTATCCGGTACTACCAGAGGAAGTAGGACTGTGGGAGAGGTGTTAATCTAACACATCGAACGAGTAGCAAATGGGACTAAATATAATTGTAACGATATAATAGTAATGAAAATATAGGCCTATGTTTCATTTTAAAGTTGTGTAGCTCTTTATATTGGTGTTTTTTAATTGTCTGGTTTCTTACACAAAAAGTAAAAACTTTGGAACATAAATATTAGGGGCGGCAAAATACTTGTTCTATAGGGGCGTCAGATTGTTAAATCCGACCCTGGGCCGAAATGTCCCAGGGCCCGCCATAGAAACCGTATAATGGCAGAGTTACTATCCAGAGTAGCCCGATGCCGTGTCGATTCTGTGTTGCATCAGGTGTAGAAGCGCTTCTGTGTGTTATTTACAGGACACTTAAGTATAAGGACTGGTTGGCAAACGAAAGTTCAGTTCGAATGCTAGATCGATAGCAAACGCTTGCTAAGGCCTAAGGGAATCGTGGTTTGTGCAAATAGACTTAGGTTCGATACATCACCCGAATCTATTTACATGTATAGGGCCTACACTCATACACCGAGCTTTTTATGCGATCAATTCCTTTCTTTCCCGGAATACCAACAGCTTCTTGTCTTAAGTGTTTTATGCCAATAAATTCCGTGTTCTTATGAACTTTTACATAGTTCGCAATGTCAGTAGCAGACATCATGGAAACGTTACTTTACACAATACATATAGGCCTACATATATATGCCCAAATATGATATATATATCCGAATTGCAGACGAAAATGTTAAAGAAGTTTTTAAAATGCAGTAACTGAACCACACGTTTTGTGTGTGTGTATATATAAATTATATAAATACATCTATGTATTATATAAGTATGTAGTTTAGGCACTATAAGTTAATTAACTCAATTCTTAACTGCCATTTCTATGACCCAATTATCGTCCTCTTCTTCACTGACGACTGGGTCCATTTTCGTGTCGACTGGTCCCGGACTTTTTCCCATCGTATCCGACGCAAGGATTTTGCTTAAATTGTTTTCCGTGTTGACTGGTTCTTTGCTGAGGTCTTTGTTGACGTCTGCGAAAAACGTGCTCACGAATTTCACGATTTTATCACCGCTGCTCGAAACTTTCTGATCGGCCGTTACCAAACTGGCGGCCATGTTTGAGGTTAGCTCTGCTTTCTGTTGGCGTTTTACGTCGTCAGCTACGCTCCGCCCACTCGAAGACTTAAAATTATCTTCCGCGATTTCTGATGTTGTCCTACTCGAAAGTGTGTCACCCATACGTGGTTTTTTATTCTCTTCCAGAATGATTTCCTTTTTCTCAGAGGTTGGTTCAGGATTTGGTGTGCCGTCACTACTTCCGTTCTGCGAAAGTGTGTCGACCAGGCTTGGTTTCTGATTCTCCTCCAGAATTATTTCCTTTTTCTCGCAGGTTGGTTCAGGATTTGATGTGCCGTCACTACTTCCGTTCTGGGAAAGTGTGTCGACCAGGCTTGGTTTCTGATTCTCCTCCAGAATTATTTTCTTTGTCTCAGAGGTTAGTTCAGGATTTGGTGTTCCGACATTACTTCCGTTTAGGATTAAATTAATCGTTTGTGCTGTGGATTTTTGTTTGGTGGCTGTAGTGATTCTACAGTTCTCCGAAAACTCAGCGAAAGTATTTTCCTGGATAAATTTGCTCGCGATGGCGAATTGATTATGCTTCAAATCACCGATGAGGTCCAGGTCACCATTGCCCCTAACTGAAGTCACTCCTGGCGGTTCCAATTCGATCCTCCTCTCCTCATTTTCTTGACGTGTCGAGTCAACTCGACCAAACAAGACCACATCTCTCTGCTCCGACGATTTTACCGCCTGAACTTCACCCTGGCCAGTCATACAGCTGACGCTCGCACCATCGACGCTTTTCTTCTGAACCTCGTTACTGTGTCCGGATTCCAGTTCAGCGGAACTGGATTTGGGGACATCTGTTTTCGAAGTCTCTGGCGTTCCGGCTGCCGTGTTATTCTCCCTGTTCTTGTACTTTGTCGGTATGATGAACTTCTCCTTAAAGGTGACATCGATTCCATCGACGGTACAGCTACCAACAGGTAGAAGTGCCTTAGGTGAAGAGCCGGAGTCCAACCTCGGCCTTGGCAGCAGTCCAACTGGACTGGTGGTTTCGCGCCATTGACTGAATCGATCCGAACTGGGACTAAGTACCTGAGGGACATCCAGGGAGTTAAAACTCCCGTGGTAAACTTCTGGAGAAGTGCCTCTGATGTCGGTCAGGCTACCACCACACATTGCCGTGTTACGAAAGGTTTCCGCCGAGCTGGAGAGCTTCCACCGGCCGTAGGCAGTGTTTTCTGCCGAAACCCCGGATCTCATTCTCACCCGAGCCTGCTGTCTGTCAGCAGCCGTTGTTCTCGGGTGTCTGGTGCGGCGTAGGCTGCTCTCAGCCGCTTGGCAGGCAGACCTTTTGACTTCGCTCTCCCTGGATTTTGGCGTGTAGTTACTACTCTTCGTGGTCGCTTCCTCGGCCTTGAGAACTGGAACGGCGTGTCTTGTCCACTCCCCATTGTCAAAGGAAGTGTAGAACCTCCAGCTGGTGTGCGGCTCGAAGGAGGACGCAGATGCTGTATCGTCGACGCCATCCGAACTTATCCTCCGAGATTTTTGTAGCGCCAGTACATCATCGTCGCTCCTCTGACTGGAGGAATGGAGACGCCGGTAGAATCCGGAGCGCTGGAGACGCGCCTGTTCCAGCTGACCCCCAACCCAGTCGGGGTCAGGGTCATCGAAGAGTTCTTGGTTAGATGAGAACGGGATGGGAGAGACAGAACCCGTGGAAGGCGAGTGGTGGCGCCCGTAAGACGAGGAATTCCACCACATGGCGAAGTATAGCGAGGTCGACTGCAGTTAAGGCGAAACAATGAGGCCCTATAGTGTAGGAAATAAAGACAATTGGTGTTATAGTCGTGGTGAATGGATTAGGATCTAGGGTTGATGTTTGTATACCGATGACATGGCATTCTGTCCATTTTCTAAGGCTGGGAGGAACTTGCCCCTCTCTGCCCTAAGGTGGGAATTTCCTAAGGAAATGCAAATCCACTTATTGCAATGTGTAACGTCTTGTCTGCTTCCCTAATTGTTGTTGTATTTGTTGTTGATGATGATGCTGTTGTTGATGATGACGACGATGATGTTGTCGATGATGATGTTGTAGTTGTTGTAGTTGTTGTTGTTATTATTGATGATGATGATGATGATGATGATGATGATGATGATGATGATGATGATGATGATGATGACGATGACGATGACGGTGACGGTGACGGTGACGGTGACGGTGACGGTGACGGTGACGGTGACGGTGACGGTGACGGTGACGGTGACGGTGACGGTGACGATGACGATGACGATGACGATGATGATGATCGTGATCGTGATTCAGATCTTGATCATAACGGCGATGCTGATCATCATTTTCGAATTGCTCATGACCAGATTGTGGCTGTCATAGACATGATCGTGTACACAACTTTAAAGTCTTTCGATCTAGTCCAGTGGATGCTCAATCCCTCTCAAAGGTGTTCAGTCAAGCTTAAAACAAGTGGCACATGAATACCCCATATCATGCTACCACATATTATACATTGCCTACCTTATTCATGACTAATCCATATACTGCCCAATTTCATGCCTACACTCCATATCATGCATATCACCCATATCATGCCTATCACCCATATCATGCCTTTCTTCATTTTTTCTACTATAAGTTTACACTTACACCATATCACCTACTCCCATACCATGCCTATCCACATATTCTACTCCAATTTTTCCCTACTCCATATCCTGCCTACCACAATATCATGCCTACCGCATTCATGCCTATTCCAACATCATGCCTATCCCCATATTATTTCTACCCCAATTTATACATACTCCCATACCATGCCTACTGCATATCCTGCCTACCACCATATCATGTCTACTCCCGAATGATGCGTACCTCATATCGTACTTACCATGCTTATCCCCATATTTTTCTGCCTCAATGCTATGCCTGCTCCATGTCATGCCTATCCCCATATTTTTACTTCCATGACAATATTTTTTACCTAATAGGGCCTACCTATCAAGCCTGCCACCAAATCATGTCTACTGCCGTGTCACGCGTGCCTCTCATCATACCTACTCCCAAATCATGCTACCCCAACCCTCCCCGGGTTTTTTCAAGTATATTCTCAGGCCCTGGTGACAGCAGGCGTAGATTCACCAATTTCATTGAACATTGACATGTAAACAAGTAAGTAGGACATCGCCTGAACATCAGAAATCATCGACCAGTTCTGATCGATCTCGACGTGGAAAGGCTCTGATCCTAATTAGATCACGCAACTAATTAGCATCAGCGTAGGACGACGATGTCTCTCCTTGCATGCAACGCTAATTAGTTCCCTGTTTGTTAGACATTAATTAGTTTTACCTGTTTTCAGCCGTGGAATCAGGATAACATACGTGTGCTGTACTTTCGTTCTTTAGGCAGACGATCTGCCGGGTTGAATGCTCTGGCTGCAGGACTTTGGCGCCCATTACTGTCTCACAGCCGGGTACCCAAAGTCCGGGATCGAGCCGCTGAGAGAGAGACCTTGCCGTGATTTCTGGGCTGGCTGGCTGGTTAGGTGGCTCGTTGGGCTGAGTTGCATCAGAGCTGCCTGATGCCCTAGATCGAAGGCTGATGCTGTAGACAGGGCCTGAGAGAAGTAACTGGACCTAGGAGATCTCATTTACGAGGATGGGTGGATTGGTGGATGGATGGATGGATGGATGGATGGATGGATGGATGGATGGATGGATGGATGGATGGATGGATGGATGGATGGATGGATGGATGGATGGATGGATGGATGGATGGATGGATGGATGGATGGATGGATGGATGGATGGATGGATGGATGGATGGATGGATGGATGGATGGATGGATGGATGGATGGATGGATGGATGGATGGATGGATGGATAGGTGCAGGGAGTAAAGGACGGACGGAAGGATGGGAGGAAGTTTCTTAGAATAATAATTATTTTGATGAAGTTGTTCAGACGAAAAGACCGTTTGCAGCCTCCGTAGTTTTGATATATCGTATCCGGTTTGGCTCAACCTAGATAATGTTGGATGAGATGTTTGTTACGCCAGCGGCCTATAGGCTGCGCTCAAGAGGCCTACTGGACCAAATAGGCCTATTTAATGGGCATGTAACTGTGTTCTCGCGGTCTAATCTGATCGACGGAGTGGTACAGGTGGGAGAGGGTGTCAGTGAGGGAAAGGTTATTTTCAGATGGTATTACCATTCAGCGCGGAGCTGCAGTGGGGTCAGGAGACTCAGGACCTCCCCAAGCATCGTGGGAAGGAGGTGATGTGGGGAGTCGATCAGATGCAGGATTGCAGGGAGAGGATATCCAGAGGAGGACTGAGAGGAGGATGAGGAGGAAGAGGAGGAGGAGTAAGGGGAGTAGGAGGAGCAGCAGCAAGAAATATGAGGAGATGTATGAGGTGAATGGGGAGGAAAATAGAGGAAGAGAGGAGAAAGAGACGGAGTAGGAAGAGGAGGAGAGACGAGACAGAGAGGATGGAATAAGAGAACAATGAAGAGGAGGAACAGAAGGAAGAAGAGCAGGAGGAATAAGAGGCGAAATAGGACTGAGAACAATTTAAGAAATATGAGGAAAAAAGGAGCAAGAGTAGGAGAAGGAGGAGGGGTGGAGGAGCAAAAGAAAGAGGAAAAGTAGGAGTATGAGTAGGAGGAGAAGCATAAAAAGGGGAAGAGGACGAGGACGAGTAGGACGAGGAGGACGAGGAGGACGAGGACGAGGAGGACGAGGACGAGGAGGACGAGGAGGAGGACGAGGAGGACAAGGACGAGGACGAGGAGGACGAGGAGGAGGACGAGGACGAGGAGGACGAGGACGAGGACGAGGAGGACGAGGAGGAGGACGAGGACGAGGAGGACGAGGAGGACGAGGAGGACGAGGAGGAGGAGGAGGAGGGACTGGATGGAGACAAGGAAAGAAGGATGTGGAATTTGAGGAAGTCAATCGGAGGAAGGGGTGAGGATCAGATGACATGTTTGTCATTCGAGATTATCTCTCGTATGTCACTCCATCCATTTTGCCTTTATCCTTCTCTCTGTCTCTATCCATGTCTTTGTCTCTCCCCGTCTCTGTTTCTATGTCTCTCTCTCTGTCTATCTCTGTTTCTTTCTCTCTCTCTACTCTCTCTCTCTCTCACTCTTTCTCTCATTCTGTCTCTCTCTGTCTCTCTGCTCATCTGTCTGTCTGTCTGTCTGTCTGTCTGTCTGTCTGTCTGTCTGTCTGTCTGTCTGTCTGTCTGTCTGTCTGTCTGTCTGTCTGTCTGTCTGTCTGTCTGTCTGTCTGTCTGTCTGTCTGTCTGTCTGTCTGTCTGTCTGTCTGTCGGTGGAGCATGTTTGTCAAAGAGAAGGAGCCTCCTTCTCTTTGTCCGAGACTTGTAAAAATTCAACGCCTGCAGGTCCTCACTCACTGACCATAGCAAGGACAAAGACGACTCTCGACTCCTTTCCCGCTGCAGCTAACCTAGACTGCGAAAGCAGACGATCGCTTGACTAAAAGCTTTCCTCTTCCTGGACTCATTTCCTCCAGGTGTCACGACAATTCGTCTACAGACTTTTCGTCTACGACGCTTCGTCTACAGACATTTCGCCGACCGACATTGCGCCCACTATGACGTTTCGTCTAAAACTTAAACAAGAAGCTGGAAGAGCAATGAATATGTAATAAAACTAAAAGCTGGAAGAACCGATGAAAATAGAGTTCAAACTAGAAGCTGGATGAGCGATGAAAACTTGTCATATTGAAACTTAAACTAAAAGCTGGATGAGCGATGAAAACGTGTCATATTAAAACTTAAACTAAAAGCTGGAAGAACGATGAAAATATAGTTCAAACTAGAAGCTGGATCGATGAAAATGAGCTAAAACTAGAAGATGGAAGAACGAGGTTCCACGAAAATTCGCCTGTACACGAAACGTCATAGTGGGCCAAATGTCTGTCGGCCAAATGTCTGTAGACGAATTGTCGTGGAACCTTTCCTCCAGAACCTACTTCCGTGTTTTCTCAGATGAGGACAAATCACTTGGACTAACACTAAGGACTTGACAAATGATTGAGGAAAATGGAGATCATTTATTCGTACCCATCGCCGCCAAATGGCTGGCGTCAGGAACTGATGATGATGAAAGTCGCCATACAACTGCGCTGCATAAATACAATGTGACATTATGTTAGTGCATAAAGGCAGACGTTTGATTGACAGAGGATATGTTTATGTGTGTGCGGCCAATGTGCTCGTTACAGTTGAGTGCGGTAGGGGGTGCAAGTGGAACAGAAAGCTCAAAAGAAATTTCCGCCCAGGCGGAGCTTTGACCTCCGACCTCTCGGTTGATAGTCTGGCACGTTAACCACGATATTGAGTCATAGTCGGTGTGCCTATCATCATCATCATCATGATCGTCGTCGTCGTCGTCGTCGTCATCGCCATCGCCATCGTCATCGTCATCGTCATCGTCATCATCATCATCATCATCATCATCATCATCATCATCATCATGTGTGCGCTGAGGTTCATGAAAGCCCAGTGATTTGGGTATTGGCATATCAACCCAGATTGGGGGGGGGAGGTCCAAATCCCCGCCAGAATTGAAAGATGTTTCGAGAGTAACTGTTCTGTCCCACTTGCCCCCTAGCGAACTAATCAATAAAAGTGAGTCCGAAGACCAAATACTAGCGATATGAAGATCAGACAGCGAGGGATAGGCAGTCTTGTTGTCAAGACCTTAAACCTCAAGACCAAGACCAAGACCAAGACCTTGAACCTCAAGACCAAGACCAAGACCAAGACCTTGAACCTCAAGACCAAGACCAAGACCAAGACCTTGAACCTCAAGACCAAGACCAAGACCTTGAACCTCAAGACCAAGACCGAGACCAAGACCCAAAAAAGTCACAGTCGTATCCAGACTTCTATTCCTTACTAAAAATTGTCCAGTCGGACTACTCGTTATTTTAATGAAAACATGAGTTTTTCTTTTATTCAAGCAAAACAACTTTAAATGGAGACTGCAGAGAATTCCGAATTCGTATTTACAAAAGTCCTTCATGCGAAATTTTATTCCAAATGCCTGTTGAATTTGATAAAAAACCAATTTGCTCAGAATTTTCTGACCAAGACGTGACCTGTGGGGCCTCATAAAAATTCTGCCATGTGAAAAAACACGGTCTAGCACACAAATTAAAGCAGCTTTTCAAGAACGGGATGTGAATGTACAAATTAATCATGAGTCTGTTTTGAAATCATTCCATGGTAAATAACCGGAAGTCAAAATAATTGTCCAAAACAACAGTGAAGCCTCATTCACACCGTGTAAATACTAAAGCAATAACCAGTGTGATTCTCGTTAACGTTAACGATAACGAAAATGTTCGTTAACGAACCAAAAATGATTTCGTTAACGATAACTATAACTATAACTAAAAAATATCATTAACTATAACTATAACTATAACGAAAATAACACTAACGAAAATTCATTGCTATTTTCGTTAATACGATAAAAAAAAGTGCAATATCAACTAACGTGAGAACGTGAAAATACAGCCGTTAACGAAAGCAAAATGATTCCTATGTTCGCCTTGGATGTCGGTGAATATGGAGCGTTGTGTATTCATGAAGCTGAATGCACCCATTCGTCAAAGCTCTAAGCAAATTATTGTGTAACGCGTCTTCATAATTCAGTGTGATTTTCATTAACGATAACGGTAACGAAAATGTTTTCGTTAACGAAAGCAAAAATGATTTCGTTAACGATAACTATAACTGTAACTAAAAAATAATAATAACTATTACTGTAACTATAACTAAAATGAAAAGCCATTAACTATAACTGTTACTGTAACTAAAATAAAATCTGTAAGGAGAATCACACTGGCAATAACCGTATGAGTAATTACTGGATAAATTTTTAAAATTCTTGCCGTTTATTAAAATTAGTGACTGTTCATATTGACAAAAGTCTTGGTCTTGGTCTTGCAAAACCAAGACCAAGACTTTGAACCTCAAGACCAAGACCAAGACCAAGACCTTGAACCTCAAGACCAAGACCAAGACCAAGACCTTTGGTCTCAAGACCAAGACCAAGACCAAGACCTTTAAAAACGAACTCGAGTGCACTCGAGACCAAGACCTTGGTCTCGAGGACAACAAGACTGGGGATAGGACTGGCGACGGTCCGCCTCATAAGCCGAGGCTGAGAATTTAAAGTCGGCAACACTTCATCATCATGGCTGCACCTCAAGCATAGCTCAAAAACTACTCTTCTTCAGATAAGAGAACCACAATACTATTCCAGACGTCCTTAGTAAGCTGCAACGGTGGTACTCAGTTTTATTCGCCAGAGGGATCACCCGGCGTTCAGACTAGTCGCTAGATGGCAGCATCATGTCAACACGAATTGGGATGCGCACTTAGATTTCCAATTCCGTTTTCATAGTGGTCATGATTAGTCTATGTACGCTAAACATGCATTTTATTGCTTTTAATTTATTAACATTTATTTAATTTGGCGAAATTAATATTGTGCTTTGTGTACTGTCCTACACAGTGGTTAAGTAATAGCTCATCAAGAGCAAATTAGAAACCTTTATAAAGCATATATGGACAATTTGTAAGCGATACTCGCTGTTCCGTGAGTCGCATTCGTTATACGTTCTGGCGTTTCCAAAAGTAGCAAAGAAAGATGGAAATAAGTTCAAACAAAAACTCGAACGAGCATGCAGTACAATACAATACAATACGACAGTAGGCTTACATGATTTGTCCTCCTTTCAAAGCTGCTTAGAATTTGAAAAAAAGATCGAGTCTCATGTAGGTTCTACAACATCTACTGCATTAAGAATGTTAGGCTACTCAAGAATCCTTTTTTACATAAAAAATTTGTTGCGCGTAACAGATGCTGCAAAATATTGCTTAATTTTCATCAAAAATTATCTTTTCACAATACATGCATCGGAGAGATCCTCAACTGTATTATTTCATGTCATTAAACAAAGACGATAAGTGATAATGGCAAGTACTCTTTTTGACACCTTTAAATTGTGTCTTTGGGACTTTATAAATTCCTCGTGAATCGTGGACTGTAGCGCCTATGCTAGATCGAACATAGCCGTCATAATGTCGTTAAATATTGGTAATATTATTATACAATCTGTGAAACAACAGGCCTACACATAAAGGAACTTATACTACAATTGATTAAAACTGATCTGAATTTACTGTTACTTGGTTTCTTAACTATTTTCTCTGATTTTGGTTCTCTTATTTCATCTATTTCGCATTGAATTGTATAAGTTCACAATGATTGTGTTAGGCTACCGATTGTCATGGATTGCAATAAAGATATTGATTGATTGATTGATTGATCGATTGATTGATTGATTGATATAATAGTGGCGTCAGTTTCGTTATTGGCTCGCATTCACACTGAATATAGTTCAACAATGAATACAACTATACACTGGAAAGCGTCTAATGTTACTCGTATCCAAAGAGCAAGTATAATTGTCATAGGCCTAATGAGTACGAAAAGATTTCCTATACTAAGGGCCTATTGCAGGATATAGTTATGTCGGGTGTTACAGAGTGGTGAGATGACAAATGATGGTAAATGTAAAATGAAATTGTAAATGTTTTTCTATATACCGAGTCACCGACCGTATAATATTATGGCCTCGACCTGCTCGTTTCTCAATGAGCACGGTCAGTCATTGAACTTTCAATGATTGCTCTGTTGAGATCCTTCACCATCGCTATACTCGTCTGATTGGGTGACATGACCTGTAATTGAGTTATAAATATTGGAAAGGAAGCGCGTTTTAAATGTGTCGAATAATATATATAATCTTAGTAGGGCCTACTCTACAGTAAATAGGCCTATTCAGTATTTAACCACACCATGTGGCTTTCCCGGCCGTTGACATCGACCTTACCTTATCAACTGAGCAAGTTGTCTTCCGATCGTAGCGATCAAACGAAATGAATCGATTCACAGTTTAATGGCATCTTATGACAACAAAGGCCGTTGACGTCGACGGCAATTATTATTCTGAACAGTTCTTGTCGTTTTTATGGCTGCTTTGCCTTCTCTCTTGAGTCTTGATCTGACTTCCTGGAAACCAGACTCTTTTCAGACGCCTTTGCACTACTTTCTGGAAAACCCCTCTGATATGACGTTGCGCTCGTGATTAGGTTGGTGCCCTGCGCTTGCCTTAGAGTGGCGCTTTAGAAGTTTGGAGATTACAATTACGATTAGTATTACGATGATGCAATTGAACGACATTTGTATTACTCTGTTAGGCCTAATTAGTGATGACTTAAACAAAATTGACAACTGAGTAACTTATATAGCGTTGGTGCGAAGGATTTAAAGGTGTCTAAAGCTCGTGCTCAAACGGTCCGTATACAAAGGTCGTGGATCCCATCGACCTGTATTACGTGGACAGAGCATAAGCCAGTACATTGCCTTCTAGATTCTGACGCCTGCTTATTATGTTAATGACCCTCTGCCTGACGTCATGGTTGGCGAAAGCTTAGTAGGCCTATCTGCCATCGACAGTTAAGTGACCCGACCCACTGTGCATGCGCACAAGAGAGAAACATGACGTCACAGGCATCTTTGCATGCAACAGGCCAGGCTTCAACTTGTATCGCTTACGGCAGGGATGGCGAACCTGTGGCACGCGTGCCCAAAGTGGCACGCGTTGAAATTTTTTGGGCACGCGGATTCAGAGCGAGCCCCAAATTTTCAAACTTAGAAATACAAAATCCTTGTAGGAATCCACATTTTCTTGTTTGAAGGACGTTATTTTAATAAAATTCAAGAGCAATCTTTGAAATAACGTCTTTAATTCATTATTGTTACGCTTTGTTAACTAACACCTATACGAGAAAAATAATTATGTACTGTGCAATATTCCGAAGGGCACGCGACGGTATTTTTTAAAATGATTTAGCAGTATTTTGGCACGCACCTTAAAAAAGGTTCGCCACCTCTGGCTTACGCTATGTCCACCTAATATAAGTCGATGGTGGATCCCAGTTAAACGGGCAGCGGTGGTGAAGGATCTCACCCGATTAATTCATTGAACAATGAGCAGGATCGAGGTGGACATAGATTGAGGCCATATAGGTCTATAGAAAAACGTCTACATTTTACACCTTATGGTCTACATTTTACATTTTAACGTGTACGGCTGTTGCCGTTTTACATTCTGCGCGTTAGTCTGGCGTCATTAATGATCGCTTGCCTGAAAACATTTCTCTGTCAGTGAAGACACTGACCTGGGTCGGGAGCACTTCTGATTATGAGTGGCGCTATCTAAATTCTCGACTACAAACTACAAATTACACTTACTTTATGAGACATTAATGCCATTGGCTGCTAAGGAAATCGCCTCAACAGGCTGCAAATAGTAACTGGAATTTCTGGAAACACGAGTTACTTATATTATAATCACAAATTCATACAGCGACACTTTAAGAAAAGTCATGCCCACATTTTAACAAAACATGTAGGCCCTTATCAGCATGCTTAAAAACTATTGAACCCTCCCCCCCCCGTGAGTCGCCCATATGGGTCCTAAAAATGTCCAGGGAATTTGGAAAAGAGACCAAAAGGACATGGAACTCGTGTCGCAGGTTGCTGTGGGCATTCCTTGTTGAGAAAGATGAGCCGACCCAACATCAGCGATGCTTATGATATTCGCAGTAAGATCATAAAACGAATGAGAAGGATTGCGTGGGATAAAACTAGGAGCGGAATTCCATAGAGATGGGTCATTGACCTAGGTGGAAAGGCTATCATTGTGTGCGTGCGTGCGTGTGTGTGTGTGTGTGTGAGAGAGAGAGAGAGAGAGAGAGAGAGAGAGAGAGAGAGAGAGAGAGAGAGAGAGAGAGAGAGACAGACAGACAGACAGACAGACAGACAGACAGACAGACAGACAGACAGACAGACAGACAGACAGACAGAGATAGAGACAGAGAGACAGACAGAACCAGAGACAGACAGACAGACAGAGACAGACACACACACACACACACACAAAGACAGAAAAAGAAAGAAAGAGAAATAGGTAGAGAGTGAGAGTCGGAGACAGACAGACAGACAGAGACAGAGACAGATACCGAGAGACAGAGACAGAGAGAGACAGAGACAGATAGAGAGATAGAGAGTGAGAATGACAGACAGACAGACAGACAGACAGACAGACAGACAGACAGACAGACAGAGGGGCAGTTATTCCTCCTTTTGAAGCACGGAACGAACTGTTTGTCCAGTGGAAGATTACTGTTAAATTGATCAAACGGAAAGGCGTGGGTGGACGGGTCGCCAAGGTCACAGGTAATTCGATCAAGTGTCTTGTTAACGAGTTAACGATGCCTTCTTTGCTGCGTCAAGTGTGAGGGGGAGGTTGGAAGCCCAATCGTCTTTTTATGATATGCCATTTACGTACTAGACGTCAATACTTGAATCAGAGGTCATCTATCTGCCTCTGTCTGTCTGTCTGTCTGTCTCTGTCTCTTTCTGTCTGTGTCCGTCTCTTTCTCTGTCTTTCTTTGTACCATCTGTCTATCTGTCTGTCAGCCGTCTGCCGTCTGCCGTCTGTCTGCCGTCTGTCTTTCTGCCGTTTGTCGCTCTGTGTGTGTGTGTGTGTGTCTGTCTGTCTGTCTGTCTGTCTCTCTCTCTCTCTTTCTTTCTCTGACACAAACACATGAAACTCGTCGAAACAGAAGACAGAGAACTCACCATCCGCCCTCATATGCCGAGACGAAGAAACTGAAGTCGCTAAACTCATGGCACTCGTACCTAAGACACAGTTTCACATTTCGACGACTCGCCTGGAACCTAAAAAGCCGACATCTCTGCGACTCAACACCATTCCACTATGAATATATGTGCGCTTGTTCGCTCGTGTGTTAGTGTGCGTGTGCGTGTGCGTGTGCGTGTGTGTGTGTGTGTGTGTGTGTGTGCGTGTGTGTGTGTATGTGTGTGTGTGTGCACACATTACCATCCAATTAACACATTACAATACAATAACAATACAATATCGCATTTCTATAGCGTCACACACACCTTTATTGACCGATTGCATATTACATTATTTTACACAGCCGGTAGGCGCATCGGAACAGACATATAGACAGACAGACAGACAGACAGACAGACAGACAGACAGACAGACAGACAGACAGACAGACAGACAGACAGACAGACAGACAGACAGACAGACAGACAGACAGATGATTGGACCCGCCCACAAGATGTTACGTAAGAACAGCGCTAGATGTCGTCATGCACGTAATTGCGTCCATAAAACGACATCATTCTGTAGGTGGAAAGATGGAATTCTCAGAGTTTCCGCTTCCACTCGCGCTCCCTTCATCCCCTGCCCCACACCCCGTCCTCCGGGCCCCTGCCCACGTGCCGCAGCGATCACTTCAAAGACCCGAGGAGCGGCCAATAAAGGAAGGGGATCATTTATAGGCGAATCAGCGCAACCGGCAGTTCCCGCGATAATCGACGGGGCAGTTATCACCTGCGGGGGTCAGAGGTTACGTATTTCGGTCCTCCCCTACCAATCTTCTCCCCCACTCGGCTTCGCCGTTTTCGGCGATCATTATGAAGGCCTCTGCTGTACGCCAACACATGACGGCCGCCTCATTGCAGTCAACAGGGTTACTAGAAACTAGGTGATGGGTGCACTCGTACGCAAGCCCTGTGCGAAAATCTAACTCTAGGCTAACTTTGAGAACGAATCACGGAACTCAAACTAGCAGAGGAAAAGTCAACGTCATATTGTAACCATAATCGAAGCGCAATTATGCTGCGCTCTCTTGCTAGTTTCCTGCTTCGACCACTATAACAGAAACCATGGTGAATGAAAACATGGTAACTGAAATTATGGCAACTGAAACCATGGAAACTGAAACCATGGCACCTGAAACCAAGATAACTGAAAATACGGTAAAAAAATAAAGCAGGCTAAGACAACTCATGACAAATGTTACTATAATACCAATCTACATATTAAAATTACTTTAAGACTAGGCCTAATCTAATACGAGAATGCTGCGCTGGTGATGGCGTTGATATTAACCATTACTCAGGACAATTTTCAAACTTTCCAATTGGCATTGAAACTCGCTAAAATACTACTAATTTTAATTTCACAGTGGTACGGGATTGTCTAGCGGTCAGTGAGTTGAATCAGTGAGTCAACCGAGATGCCGGGGGTGCGGATGTTTTTATTTTTCCAGGTCTGCTCCACCTTGGTCCCATAACAAACTAGCCATAAGACTAGCGCATTGACCGTACATTTCCGGTAAGAAGATCAGACGATGAGGGTCTGGACTGGCCAACTGCCCTTATATGCCGAGGCTGAGTAAGTGAGATGGCTGCCTCAAGAAATTGCTCTTCTCTTTTTCCTCTTGTTGTTCTTTTCTTCTTTATTTTTTTCTTCTTATTGTTATGCAATGTTTAATCTAGACGTCTTTGGGGGGGAAATGTCCCCCCCAGGATTTATGTTTACCCCCAGAGGCCAGCAATATTACAATGTAGAGACCTTTAGGGGAGTAAAATCCCCCCCACGATACATGTGGATACATGGATGATGGTTCCCCCCTCCAGAGAGATGAATTCCTAAAAAAGGTCATCAACTTTTTTGGAGAGAATAATTGCTGTAGAAAAAGTTAAAAATCGGACGAAGGGCTAAAAAAAGGTCATCAACTTTTTTGAAGATGAAATAACTTTTTTTGAAGATGAAATTAGGAAAAGTCAAAAAGTTTTTCAAGATGGCTGGAAAAAATCTTGTGTAAATTCTTTGCTTCCCCCAGAAACCTTGTTTCCCCCCCCCCCCAGAAGAAGGGGACTAGATTAAACACTGATTGTTATGGAAGGTATGGAACAATGATGCCATTTTCTACAGAACACATTACACTAACGCTCTGCTTCGAGCAAGACCATACTACTGGCCCAGTAAGCTACACCAGTTATAACGTACGTCCCTTGCCATTCTGTGCGTGCGAGTTCCGGTTCACCTCCCAATGGTGGCTTATTTCAGAGATTCAAATCTCGGGCTAACGCGGGTTCGTACACGGGGACCTTAAAGGTCGTGCGCCCATTCAAACGGGCAGCGGTGGTGAAGGACCTTACCCGATCAATTCATTAAAGCATGAACAGGGTCGAGGCCACGCGGTCGCTATATAAAAACGTGTACATTTACATTAACATTTACCTACTTCTATCTTGCTCTCGCGGTGAAGAGCCCACAACCTGACTTCTAGTAACCGTGCTCGTGGTAAACCGTGTGCTCGCAAGCGACACCTGGTGACAGTTCTTGGCTTCGGCTCACAGTGATTTTCCAGCAGACGACGATGGTTGTGTTGTTCGGCGTTCGCGGCGAATTTTTGGCTAGAACTTTGTTGATAAAAGGTGCAAATATTCGAAATTAGTTCGATGCGGTGACGAAATACCTCGGAAATATGTTGTGGGCAGGCTACGTCGCTATATTTACGATTTACTTTCAGCAGCGCTGCTTTTCCGAGAGGATTTTAGCCGACACTAGACGGCCCGAGACGGGTCAGAGCTTCCACCCCCTTGGGCCTTCGGAGGGTCGAGGCATTCCGGTCGAAGGAAGGCCGTCTCGGGATTCAGGGGTTAGTTCGGCCCCAGAAACTACCTACTCGAATTTTCCGACTTCTTCTTCCACCCGAGAATATAAAAGAGGTAGGTCGTGCAATAAAAACGTTAATATTGCTTAAACTTGGCTTTCGCTTCAGCTTGTGTAGGTCAGTAATTTTCAATATGTTTTGAAAACGCATTACATGGCTTGTGTTCCTTGTTTGATGTGATACAGATGAAAAGAAATCTTATTGAAAATAAGTTTTAATTGTATTCATCGGAAGAGGCGAACTAAGTTTTCGAACACGGCCGTGTACTGTGAAATTGGGCATCAGTTTTACATAATTTAAAAATGGTTGTCGAACCGTAAAAATTCTTATCGATGTCGTACGTTAACATGTAAATCGAGTTTCAAATGCAGAATATATTTTTCAGTTGAAATATGACACTGTGCTGTTTAGACCACTAGAAATGTGTGCTCAGCGGCTTACTTCTCTACATCCATACGCAAACCAAGTCATGGCTCTCCTCATTATGATGTGAATTCCAATTTCAATTCAGCGTTCAACCTCATTGTAATGCGACTTTGTTATAGGATGATTTTTTTTTATGTGGCTCTCGTTTATAGTATGTTAAGAAGGTTGCAGTGTATATATTTATATACTGCATTCTATATTTCTGTGGTGGTCAAGGTCTGTTCTTGTTCCCTGCAGTCAGGCACCAGGAATTTGTACCGGTAACTTCTGTAGTGCTAATGACCAACTCGATAGGCATTAACCGATGGTGCTAACTCTGGCGTTAGGTCTACCCCAGAAGCTACGTACTCGACTTTTCGGAACATTTGAAGTGCCTGCCTTAGGGGTATGTGGTCGCACAGGACCCACAACTTGGGAGTGCCTGAAGATGTCACAGAAAATTAATATGAACAAGACACCCTAATAATAATGGTTTCGATTTAATCTTCTCTTTTTTCAATAAGATAAAAGTCAAATGGTACCAACAGTTTAGTTTGTTTCAAAAATACATTAGCGCTATATATTTTAACTAAATTTTAATTGTTGTACTTGTTAACAGGCTACTAAAATAAAATGATTAGCAATGAAAAGCAATTTGACGTATCATTGTGGGTTCTTTGAGGAGCATATATGTGTGTCATGCCTTTTCAGATTTACCTGACATTCTGTGCGTAATAGGCGCACAGAATAACTAATATTTTAAATAATAGAACGTAAGTAAACATTTACAGTAGGTAACATAAATATAGGGCCTACTATGAAATGGCTGTTTGTACTATTTGAGCTGAAGTTGGAAATGCTTGGTGTAGTTCACGTGGTGGCAAACCTCTTTGAGGGAACATGCCAAAAGTGCCGCAAAAACATTTTAAACACTGCTTTTGGGTGTCCATTGTAAACTTGCAAGGTATATTTTTCCTTGTATGCGTTTTACTTGAACAAGTGTAAAACATGAAATAAAAGACATTATTTCAAAGATACTTTTAGAAAGGTGTTTAAATAAAATCCTTCATGAAAGAAAACTTGGATTCCTAGAGTTAGAGTAATTGTGTAAATTTCGAAGCTTGAAATTTTGAGGGATACTCTGAATTCTGGTTGCTACTTTGGGCACATATGTCATGGGTTTGCCACACCTCATGTAGTTTGTTGAAGGTTTTGGAACGATGAATAGGGATGAGTGGGTTTTATTTGTTCATTTGATTGGGTAGGTGAGGCAGAAGGCTGTATGTATGAATAAGGGTGATGCATAAATTTGTCTGCATATTTGATTGACTGATTGATTCTGAGTGAAAGTTTATAGATAGATTGATAATAAGTTGATAGCTGTTGATCAAAAGATTTTTGCGTTGATCAATGAGTTCATTAGTAGCTAGATACTTGTATGTAGTGATTAATTGGCAGAGCAGTTTATGATTTGGCTTGTGTGGGCGGTCAGACACCACTTTGGGATTGCCAGTGATTGAAATTGGGATTCAAATTACCCTGTTAGCAATTTCTACTATCATCATCATCATCACTTCCTGACACCGGCCAGTTTGCAGCTATGGGTGGGAATAAATGTTATCCATTGTTCTCAGTCATTTGTCCACAGTTTATAGGGCCAACGACAAGGGGACCTGATCACCGCATCAGTGCTCCTCTCAATGTTAGTCCCAGTTATGATATGTCCTCATTTATATTGTTTATTCAATGTGTTCGTGACCTGCCTTTGTTGCTCCTTCCTTTGAATCTTTCATGTGATGCATTGTATTGAATTCGGTCAGCTGGCATTTTTCCAAGTGTTCAAACCTTCAGAGTCTTCAGTGAAGTCGGTCTTTAATGGTAAACCTTGTCCTTCAAGTTTTTCCGGCCATGTATAGTGCACTGAATCACTTCAGATGTAACTAAAGCACTCGAACTGTCTTCTTATCTTGTTTTGTTTGGTGTTTCCTTCCCGATTGTTGTTGTGGTAGATAGTGGGCACAAGGATTCTTTACTATAATAGTAGTTAATTTGCAATTGACCTTGATTATGGTTTGTTGTTCATTGACGGTTGTTCAGTCGGCAGATCTCTGAGTTATCGTGATTCTTTGTGTGAAGAAGAACTTTCATGTGGTCTGCATAAATCAAGATTTATGGTCAAGGACATCATCTGGTCAATCGATTAATTAGTTTTTTTAAATTAGGGCTGTTTCATTCATTAATTCAACGAATCAGTCAATCAATCACCCAACTCGTTGAAACGAGGACCTTGGCTTAGTCTTCCAATCAATCATTTAATCAGTCGAGGGTGTACTTTGAGTCGATGTGTTGGAAGAGACAGCATGATGATAAGCTCCTGTACAGTTGTATGTTCCGTTGGAGGAATTTGCTTTTAAATTGAGTTTACACTGTATTTGCTGACGATACTCATATTCTGTGCTGTTTGATCGGCAGCGACGTAATTTCAGCTTTTTTCAGGGGGCAGCGACGTCATTTGAGCATTTTTTCGGAGGGGGAGGGACTTGGCCAGCTTGTTAAGTTTTGTATTTAGTCTACATGTGCAAAACTTTAAGCTTATGCTGCATGATGTGTGCTGCAGTGTGCATATTGTCACTTAATATAATTAGGTTTTGATGAAATTATTTATAGTTGCAAAAAATGTGAAATTTGAGTATCGTTTTTTTTCTCTTTTTACCCGTTTCTTCTTCCTCCTTTTCGTGTTCCATACTTTTTCATTTTTTTTCAGAAATCAAGGGGGCAAATGCCCCCTGTCCTCCCCAAATGACGTCCCTGTTGATCGGGTGGAGTTTTGTGTTTTACTGTATGTAATATGAGATAAAATTCTGTTGTATGGTATGTGGTGGCAGATGGAATTCCGATTTTGCTGTAATTTTTTCGCAACTGATGATTAGTTTTGCCGTAAATTTTCCTGCATTGGCGCAAGAGAGGTCTCATATACAGTTGATTAATATTGAAATATAAACATCCGATGATGCAAAAGCAATTGCCTGTTTATTGCAGTTGCAGCTGTAGCTGTTTATGCTTCAGTGGAAACATCGTGGGGCCGATTGTGGGACAGAGCAGCCGATTGCTTAGAGCGCTCGGCCTACATGTAAGGTGGAGAGCAAGGGTTGGAGCCTCATTGAAGCGGTCGCTGTGAAGGGCTCTTGAGCAAGTCCTTCACGCACAACTGCTCAGCGCCATCCCATCGATGTTCTGTCGTATGGTCGCGTGTGCACTTCTGAACTTTGGAAGGAGGGCGATGTCAAATACAATTCTATTATTGTATTGTATCGTATATATAGGAGATGACTAACAGTATAGTAGTTGGTTTCATTGTGATCTTACTAACTTCTTGTATATACGCTAGTTAAGGAGGAATAATAATAATCACATGGACAGTTTCTAAGGTGCTGTGACACAACCATGCCTTTGACAGCTGTGATGCATTTAGGAGGTCGTTGAGCATGGTGAGAATATATAAGTTAAGGTTAGGTAATTAAAAATGTGATTATATGCCTTGTTGGAAGGTTCTTGTTCATAATATTCAGTTTATGTAGAGCCTTTATAAGTCTGTTGCATTTTCAATGGGATTTGTAGTGCAAATGCATCGCACTGGGACAAATGTTTAACTGGGCAGCTGTGCAATTGTTTATGATTTGAAATGTGGGGTATAGGGTTATCTGATTAGGTTATTTGTACACTAGGGCCTCCTTGTAATGTGTTTACGATTTCTGCTATATAATGCGATCCTGGAACTTGTTTGGTTCCGAACTTCGTAAATCTTCAGAAAGTAACCTCACTATGGTATGCTAATTCTGACACCAGTAGGCAAGCGAAAAGCACTTTGAGAAGCGCTAAATGTAGGTATAAAAATGCCAAGGTACAGTGCTGTGTAAAATACTTTATGAAAAGTATGGAAAAGTAGTTTAAATGGTTGTTTAAATGCTACAGAATTAGTTAATTTTATTTTAGTATTTACCCATCTCTGTCCGGATGAGTGACTCGGATGAGCGACTCATTGCACGCTCTGCATAATGCGGAAGTGAACATGGCGTCCAAAGGCTGTATTGTAAAAATGTTTCAATGCATTAACCCAACAGACAGATTAAGGAGTGTCCTTGTAGTCATTTGTATTGATATTTCTTTTGGTTTAAAGAAGTAGGCCTATGATTCCAAGGTATGAACAGGTGTGTGTGTGTGTGTGTGTGTGTGTGTGTGTGTGTGTGTGTGTGTGTGTGTGTGTGTGTGTGTGTGTGTGTGTGTGTGTGTGTGTGTGTGTGTGTGTGTGTGTGTGTGTGTGTGTGTGTGTGTGTGTGTGTGTGTGTGTGTGTGTGTGTGTGTGTGTGTGTGTGTGTGTGTGTGTGTGTGTGTGTGTGTGTGTGTGTGTGTGTGTGTGTGTGTGTGTGTGTGTGTGTGTGTGTGTGTGTGTGTGTGTGTGTGTGTGTGTGTGTGTGTGTGTGTGTGTGTGTGTGTGTGTGTGTGTGTGTGTGTGTGTGTGTGTGTGTGTGTGTGTGTGTGTGTGTGTGTTGCTGGTAGTTTACTTTCAATTTCGCATTAAGTTCGAAGACCCTGGGTAAAAATATGTCCTTTTTATGTTTAGTAGGTCAGCAGTAGGGGATTTACTTGTGCCCACCCATGACAGTTCCTTTTATAATGTATCATATGATGACTAACTATTCTACGTATGGTACACCTATAAGGCTTTAGCTGTCGAACGCATCTTTGTAGCTGAGCCTTTAAGGTTAAAAATATGATGTCCTTGATGGATTGCTCTGGTTTTTCTGCCTTGAATTAATAATCTTTTGAATAAGAATTCGCTTCTGAAGAAATGCAACAGAAGCATGCTACCTTTGTAATTATAATTAGACATTTATGTAGCGCCACTCGAAGAACAAAAGCAATCAGAGCACTTAGCCTATAGATGATGTTAAATGTCATTATGAAAGAGTATGTTACATCAGTTAGCAAAACAATGCATAGTAAACTAGAAGAACCACCATCGGTGGCCCACGCACATACATAGAACCAGAAATTGAAAGCACACTGCCTTCAACACACGCGCGCGCGCGCGCGCACACACACACACACACACACACACACACACACACACACACACACACAGCTGCCCACTCCTAAGATTTAAGCCTTGTACTCTGGTGAGCAAAGCTATGAAGTGGGCGCCAACCGCACGGAACATGGAGCTTTATTTTATTGAATGTGCACAACAAGTGTACCTATTTCCAGACAATCGATGTCTTTGTGCCTGCTGGTGACATTAATGGCTGCCGTGTCCCGACTTTCGTCCTAGACAAACACTCCAGTGGTCTGGCTTAGTGACATCCTGTTTGTTTTCCGCAGCCCCTCGTCGTTTCCCTTCTAAAGACGTGCAGCCAATTGGCAGTACGGGTCGGGTTTAGATTCTATTAACCCCAGAGCAGCTGAACCTCTGCTGTGCGCACCCGTAGTGTGGCTCTTCTATTAAGGGACGATTGAGTGTCCCAGAAACGTTGACACTATTCTTCAGTCACTGGTTATGTTAGTGGTGTTTGAACTATAGCCCCGTGTCACATAAAGCATCATTATGATCACTCACACATATGTATGAATACTGCCGTCAACACATGTCTTTGACTCTCTATCTCTCTCTCTCACTGTGTCTCCCTGTCTTTCACCGTCTCTCTGTCCGACACACGCCTACACCACACACACCCACACCGGCACACACACAGAGGCCTATATATATATATATATATATATATATAATTAGTCACATCCTTAGGCCTCTCCTTCTCCCTTTCCATCTTCCTCCCCCTCCCTCCTTCTCCCTTTCCATCTTCCTCCCCCTCGCCCTGTTTACCTCTCCTTCAGTACCTTTCCCGCTCTCCCTCTCCCTCGCCATAGATATCTCTCTACCAGTATTCTTGCATTTGTAGGTTACTTCTGTGACTTCTGTCTTTTAAATAGGAGCTGCAGGTGATAATATATGTATAAGTATATACAGTTATATATGTGTATGTATGTCAAGATCTCTGTCGTCAGGACAGTCTTGATATTAGGCCTGATAATTAAATTGTCTCCTAATGATTGTGAGCAAGTTATGGTCCACAATAAAACAATTAGTGTTGCCACAATCTGGTAATTGAACACGATTGCCTGACTGCAAATTACAATTGAGTGGGTTATAGGGCAGTTTCTTTATGGCCGTATTCAGAAGTTGAGAAGTTCCTCTTGAGGCTAACCCCAGGGTTAGCTTCTGGTAGCCTTGGCATATGAAAGTGTTGCGGCCTCACTCTACATATTTACCCGTTGTAGCACAGTAAAAGTTACATGAAAACACTTATTCCAGAATTTTGTTCTTGGACTTGGACATTACCTGGACAGTTTAGATGGGCTAAATGTCCTGGTGTTATATGTAACGCAGTGTTGGAATAATGCTGCCTTCTTGAACTTTTACAGTGCTGTAACGTGCAAATGTATACTAACTAGGTCCCAGATGTGTTCCTTATGTGTATGTGTACCGCTCAAGAACGAGTGTGGAATTTCGTGGGAGGCACTCTTTATTAACTTTATTCAAAAAGTTAATTCCTGCATGCAGGTCGTCTCCGGTTACCTAGTTTTTTCGACAGGTAAGCAGAAACTACCTGTCCGAGTTGGTTAGATTGCGCAATGTCGTTGACATACCTGCCTGCCTGTGTGGTTGTGAACTGCTAACTGTACGTGTGAGTGTGGCCATTGACGGATGTATTCTTCTCAATTGCGTTCGACTATAAACAAGCCTTGTTGACTCGAACTGGTCCGAGTTAGAGCAGGATTGAGTTGGTCTGAGCTGTGGTTCCCACGCGAAGATAAACGGAATCCGTGTTCGCAGGTTGTCGAGTTTAGCGCGTCTGAGCACCTCTGGCCTTGAATGCTGACCTGTGAGTTAATTGAGCAATAAATTTACTCTGCTAGGACCGTGTCAGATTTACGATGTCCGTGTGTCTTACTTATTGGCACAGCTTCATACAGATTATTACGTTACAAATGTCTAAAATGTACTTACTGCGTAACTTTTGCTTTTTTAATTGACAGTTGACAGTGTAAAGTAGCTTGCTACTTACCATTAAGTACTTCAGAAATCACCATCTCACGTACCACTGTTCTGTCATTTCAGCAGACGAAGTTGCTGAGTGATTGTGCGGTGGGCTCTAACCTCAGGGCTTGGGTTTGAAATTCAAGTTGTTGTACAAGTGTGAAGTGCATGATTAGCAGTTCGATCTGAAATTAATAATAATAATAATTATTATTATTATTATTACCACTACACATTATTTAATTGTTATGATTACCACTATTATTACCAAACACAGAGTTGGCATAATCGAGGCAAGAGCAGATGAGAGATTAGTCTATTTGGTCTGTGACATGCCTTTGGTAAGAGCAGACCTTATGTGACGTATTGCCCTGATATGGTAGAAACAAGATTTACACTGGTTTAGTAAGGGAACTGGGAACCTGTGATCCACCAGGCTGAACTTCTGGTAAATGTATCCAACAGTTAAAAATCTAGGGATAGAATTGCTGGACAAATCGGATACCCCTCTGAAGCTCTGTGGTTCAAGGTAACGAATGTTGGATGTGATATTCAGTTAGGTTTTGTGGACCTTTTCCAATGGGTTGACGGCTTTATCAAGTATGTATAACTGGAAATACCCAACAAATTACTGATGTTTCTCATTACTTGGTTCAAAGTTGTGAGTTGATTATCAATAACTAGTTCTCCTGCTTCATACAGCATTGCTTATTGTACACTGTGGGTGGAAAAAAGCGATGTCCTAGAAAACTTTCTGATAACTTGCGACCAAAATTAATAACTATTAAATTTGCATCAAATTTGGAAAACAACCAATTTAGCTATCATATTCCATGCCATGCTTTGTGCTCAATGTGTGAAATTTTGTGCTTGCCACTGATTCATTTTGTTTTGTTCTTTTTACTTAACAATATTTTTTCGTGGAGAGTTTGTTCACAAATGACGTCACAGTGACGTCATATATAACGACGACCGTCCAAGATTTCAAAATTCTTAGACTTTATGGTCTAGATTAAAATCCTTTTTAATTTACATAAGTTGTTGAATATTTTGTAATTGCATAAATATCAAGTATGTTTGTTGCTTTTTTCACTCGCACTGTATATTAGTCCTGCTAATGTGTTAATCAAATGCTTGCTGTTTCATTATCGGTCCACAAAGGTCTGGTGTCGCTGGAACAAATGTTATTCTGGTAGATTGGTTTTTATTTGGCTCGGAATTTTATCCATTTTTTTTATCAAAAAGTTTACTTCTTAATCCAACCCCAGGTTCTGACATGGCAGTACAAGTGCTCCAACAAGCTGGCTCTGGCAGAATTGATTTGATATAGCACTGGTAATGGCTGAGAAATTTTTGAGATTAACATCTACATTTAAATTGCCAATAAGTACTGCAAAAATTGTTCAATATATATATTATATTTGAATTCCCAATAAGTACTGTACAATGGTTGTTCATAGGAGATTTACCGGTACATTTGAATTTAAATATGCCAATAGGTACTGCACAATACTTATATTGAATTGCCAGTAAATAAAGCAAAATATTACAGCAGAAATGATACAAACTGGAGAGGAATGCTCAGTTTAAATGTTACACATTTTATACACAATAAAATCTGAACTGGCTAACAAAAATATCAGGGAGGACCAGACGAGATAAGATTCTTAATGAGTAATCCGAAGGAGTTGGGACAGAGAGAAGATTAGAAGACGCATGGTTTGGGCATTTAACAAGAATGGACGACAATAGATTTATATCAGCAAGGGCATTATATTGCCACATGGAGGGAACTCGGAGTCGAGGAAGACAAACAAAGACATGGATGGAAAACGTGAGACAAGAGCTTGAAGAACAAGATATGGGCATGAGAACGGCCCTGGATACTATGAGAGACGGAAAGAAATGGAGCCATCGTGTGCAAAGCTCATCGTCGGCACACACCTGTCGGAAGAGAAGAAGACTACACAATAGTTATATAGGCTATAGGGGATTTACATTTACATTTTAAATTGCCAACAAGGACTGCAAAATATAAAGGTATACGTGTAATATGTATATTTCATTGATTATTATAATTATATGCGATTGCTGTGAAGGTTTGAGGTAAATTGATGTGAATGTTTGAAGTAAATTGAACAATCCTTGTAGCAGCTGTCTGTCACAGTGCTAATGTAACTACAGTCAATTTCCGGTAATTACTATCACTAGAATGTTCACTGAAACAAGCCGCCGTCTGCTGTCAAGTGCCGTCACACATATTTGTCTAATTACCTCAAAAGGGCACATTACTGTTTTGGCGACCATTACTGTTTTGATAATGTGGCCTTTTGAAGTATGTTGGTTGCATGGCGGCGTCACTTCTGGTTTATTTGAGTTGCCAGATTTTTTGACCTGACTTCCGTAATGGATCGTGTGACTGCATGACTACGGCTTAACTTGAAGCGACCGTTTATTGATACCGTTTGCATTGATTGATTGATGTATGATAACGACACTATAGCAGTAATCATGTTAGGGTAGATCTATTTGATAATTGTGGCTATGAGGTACAATGCCTGTGCATGAGAACAATCGTGTACGAGTGTTGATTACAGACATACATTAGATTACAAATGATTATAAAGGCATTCAGTGCTGGCCTTAGGAGGGGGTGAACCGTGCGGTCGCACGGGTCCCGCAACTTAGGGGGGGGCCTGAAAATGTCACAGAAAATTAACACGAACAAGACACCCTAATAATATTATGGTTTTGATTAAATCTTCTCTTTTGTCAATACAATAAGTCAACTTCCTCTACACCAAAGAATTCTTGTGTGTAGTTAATTTCACTTGTTTTACTTGTTAACAATCTATTAAAATAAAATGATTATAGCAATGACAAACAAATTTTGACTTGTGTCGTGGGGGCCCGTACAGTATACTCAGCACGGGGCCCGAAGTATCCTAAGGCCGGCACTGAGGCATTGATTCCTAATTGTAGTCAAACTGACACCAAGACCTTGGCTATGAAAACGTGTCTCACTGACGTCTAACTATACAAGACATCATTATCTTAAAACGAAGCAAAACATCCACCAGACCTGGAAACCGCCCAGGATTATACAGTTGGAAATAGCAACACTTGGGACAAAGGCTCGCCAAAGATTGTTACAGTGAAATCAAAGTCCTGGACGGTTTTCTGTTTCGTGGAAGTGTGTCTGGTGCGCTGCTATGTAGATTAACAAGGGCTGGAATTCTTGCAACCCTACACCTACTTAACTACCGCTGTTTACCCGAGATGCATGGACTGGTATTTTACACCAACCCACGAGGACTACGGTTTAAGTTAAACATGCGGGGCTTACGATGTACAAACTTGAGCGTCGTTTGGTTTAGAAGCACACAGAGGTGAATCAGAAAGCATAGCGTGGTCATCCATGCGAATCCTTTTCATTTGTAACCGTTTTATGTCGTCAGGGGTGCTGGGCAGCCGAACGCGAGCGTAGAAACGCCGTTATATGTACGTATGTTAGCTGTCATCTAGCAAGACGTTCTGAATAAGTCACCTCTGATACAAATGCCATCGAATAGTAAGCGTGGATTCAAATTCAACTGAGCGAATGTCTTGGCATGTCATCGACCATGGCAGGCTGTTGTTGTGGTGTTGCTGTTCATTTACGCGAATCCGTGATAAATGTCTCTGCCCTCATTGCCTCTGGGTGATGATGACGATGATGGGGTGGGCAGTGTGCATTGGGGGGCAAGGTCATGACACGGATCACTGAAAACGATTTCGTCCTGGGCTCGCTCAAGACGGTGATATTCTCAGCACTTGGTAATTATTTGCACTGTGGAATGCGGTGTTGAATGAATGACCAGACTTGCTAAATTGTGTCCAGCCTTGAGGACTGTGATTGGTTGACTATGTAGCGACCATCGATTTGGCATCATGGTCACGGCGCTATAAAAGTCATTCGAATAGATTAGACCTTATGTGACAGACACTGCAGCCTCATACCCAGCTTCTTACAGCCTTGAACATTCATACTTTAGTTTACTGCAATTTTTTAGATTAGTGTCCAGTGTTTAACCAAGAACATGGGTTTACGTCGTATAGGCCTAATTGTTGATTAATATTCGGGGTCTGGTACAGCAAAAAATCTATCCATATAAATGCATTAAACCGTCCTTCTGTCAGCCTGTCCGTGCGTCCGTCTGCAAGTCCATCCACCCACCCGTTCGTGCGTCCGTCCGTGCGTCTTTCCATCCGTCCGTCCATCCATCCATCCATTTATCCATCATCCATCCATCCATCCATCCTTCCACGGTGAATAGAATTTTCAGCCGACCACACGGAGACGCAGATACCAGCGTTAAAAGCACGTGATGACAGGATGTCTGTTCGTTTTGAGATTATCCTCGGTGGAAGTATGGTCCTTGTGACATAAATGCTAAAACGGGAAACCCTGCGTCTGTGCGGATAAACCTGGCGTCCTTGCTGTCGCCGCCGCCGCAGTGTAAATCCGACGTGAAAATCTGTCTCCATTAACCCGTGGAAGAGACGCTTAATACAATTTTGGGTGGAGTACATCCGACCCACCGCAGGACCTATCGCTGTAACGACCCCACTCCGCGGGCCTAGGAATGTATGGGAGGACAAAGGTCAGATACTCATTACAGTTGATTAGGTTTGTTCTTGGACGTATATGAGTTTTGTTGTCTCTGAATAATATGTGGCGGCGGCCATGCCGAAGGACGGGGCTGTGGGAACGACTCTACTCGACAGCTTAAACGCAATCTGGATTTTAACTAATTTGACATGCCCTTAGTAATAATGGCCGAATTACGGGCGTATGAGTGAGATATGGAGTTTCATTCAGTCGGCCCGGTGAATCATGTAGGCCTCGACGCCGCTGTGCGTCTCTCTGCATGCCAGCCTGCGTTCCTGCTTGATGCGTAGATCGGTGCACCGCTGTTAAATGCTGTTTTGACGAATATAGACCTGAACTGTTTGCTTTAATCTGCCATTCACTATGCTAGGCCCGCGGCGCAGTTGGCACACCCTTTAGCGGCATTGTAACGTTCAAAGCCAAACTACTTTATGCTGGCATCCAGTGCCGAAAAACTGGCATCGGGGATTGCATTTAACAACATGGTGACACTGTCAGAAGTAACATTATTGATAATAACAGCTAGAATACTTTAAGGACTGGCATTGTTGTACAGAGCCGAAATCTAATATTATTAGAGGTGTCAAATTTTTGGTAAAATACCGTCCGGGTAATCGAGTCCTTACTGCGTGCGTATACTCCACTCACTCCGTCACTGGATAATGAGCAATCACTGAAGGTCCGCACGCGAGCCGTTATTATCGCTTATGCCTTATTCAGAGTTAGGTAGGCAGTCGCCGTATACAAATGCGGCCATGATATCTTTCAACCCGCCATTACGACGGCGTAAAAATTTGGGTAAAATCGGCTTTTAGCGTCGGAAATTATTTTCGAGAGACGCACTTCCATTCAAACGTTATAATACAATAAATGATACAATAAATAATCATCGTTCATCTAATTTCTAGTTTCAGTTATATGTTCATCTATCCAGCTTCTAGTCTGGGCTATACCATCCAACTTCTAGTTTCAGTTTTAGTATGAAACGTTTTCATCGCTCATCCACGGCAATAACATTGGCACTAAAACGATATATTTTCATCATTCGTCCAACTTCTAGTTTAAGTTTTATTATGTAATATGCTCATCAATCATCCAGCCTCTAGTTTCAGTAATATTTTCACCAATCATCCAACTTCTAGTTTGAGTTTTACTATGAAATAATTTCCGATGCTGAAACCCGGTTTTACCCAAATTTTTAGCGACTCCTCGAGACTACTTAGATTTGTTACTCTGCATAATTCACCAATTGGCAATTGTCGACTGCAATTCCATGCATGTACCTCCTAAAACCGGTGGCTTCACAGACGACATACAGTTGAACTTTATTAAGCCATGAACCCGTGACTGACACAGCAGTAGGCTTGCAATACTTCTTTGGCCAGGTTGTGGGCATTTAGTATTCACGGCTTGGGTACCGGTACCATGTTTTGGGCGGATGCCTGGCCTTTGGGTAGACGCTGACAGTCCTAAATGTGATCGTGCAGTACTCTCTGTATGGGCAGAAATGTCTGGATGTAGGCCACAACAGGTGTTCTATGTTGCTCTTGTGTTTTTTGCATGATTACGTATACTGCTGTATATATGCTGCTAGATATTTCTGTAACACCTTTTTGTAACCTGCTTGCTGGGAAATGAATGTAATTGACTTTTGGTAGTACCAGTGGAATAATTAGTGGCCCTGGTGTTTATTTCACAAGGCAGCTGGAATGTAATCCTGCTCGTATGGAAAGGCTTTCAGAAGAATTGGTTATCGGAGGACAGAGACGGAGCAGAGTGACCTCAAGGACGAGGCCAAAGAAAAGAATTCGGGGAGGTGAAACGATGGGTACTATGGCCTGCCCCAAGTACTCACTCTGATCATACACTGAACAGGTTAAAACACGTCTACATTCTTAATCATTTGGAATAGACCCGGGTGTTTAGACTCTTGAGTACAGGGCCAACACCAGACAGGTTACAAACAATTGATTCGGCCGTGTTCCTACATCGCTTGAACATGACGTGGTGTAAACTCCGTGCACATTCTTGACGACAACGGAATGCGCGCAGTGTTACTTTCAGGATGCAATATGTAACGGGGAGGAACCGTTTCTTTCACTTTCCCATGGCCATCGATCTGTCTGCCTGTGGGTACATGTGAAGCATTGGTCAAACTGACCCAGGCGATAACACCGAGTAAACGGTGGGCGCGGCGCCGGATACCCTGAAACGTTGAGGATGCAATAACTCTGAATTTCTTTTGTTTTCCCCATGGCTTTCCCCCCGTGTCAGAGCTCAAACAGTCTGTGTTCACGACGTGTTGAGTTGCAATCTGATAGCTAGGCAAATCTCCGTCGTTACTGCCGTGATTGGGTATAAGGCGGTAATACGATAGCCTCCCACGCCGCCAATGGACCCCAGGTGTGCCTTACCGATAAAGGGCTCAAAGGCCAACCTTATGAATGTTTAACTAATTCACAGTCACATCGGTAACGGCCGTATGAGTAACGTTCACAAGGCCATTTAGACTGGACACTTGGATCTCGAAACTTTTCAGCTTTGGCCGTTTACAGACGACGAAGTTGCATTCTGACATGTAGTTGCCAAGTTTACGGTGTGCCGCTCGCTCCCGCCCCTGTCGGGTTACCCGGTACGACAAAGGAAGGGCCGTGCAAACACTGGGTGTGCTCCAATGCTCCATATCCGCCCCGTGTGTGTGCTCCGAGCATACTCCGCGCGTCGTCTTCTATTTCTACGGGTAGAAACGCTACATGATGCTATTAGCAACGCGTGAAGACTGTCGACGAGGATGGGCTGTGTCGTTGTTATTTAACGACGCGGTGTGAGAACAAAGGTGACTAGCGCTGATCTCGTCATTCATCCCGCCTTTGGACTGGGACCTCTTGAAAACGGGATAGGCTGAGGCACTTCTGAGTAGATATACTCAACGGGGAGGAGGAGGAGGAGGAAGACCACAACGAGAAGAATAAGGAGCAGAAGAGAGCTGCCATTGAGTTAATCACTCGAGAGGCAGCAATGCCTATGACATGTTGGAGACTTCATTTTGGCCTGCTTTGGAGTGTGAGGGTGCTTGCCAAAGACCAGTCCTCCTCCTCAGCGTCTCATCTTTCCAGCAACATTTTACAGTCGAATGATCCAGTAGGCCTATATACTACTCGGTTTACAGAGTTTGTTAGGGGCATGATATTGATATCGTTCTGTACCAGTGGGGATTTAAACCGCCGACGTCTAGGCTGACCGTCCAGCACGCTAACAACTAAAACTGTTACACGTATACGTACTGAAAAAGCGCTATGTAAATAAAATTTACTGCATGAAATTAACAGCTTACGTGTTTCTTAGTCGCTCTGAATTTCCTCGGAGTGTACTCTGTGCGTACCGAGAGCCGCCTCGTTGAGGGTGCAAACAGATCCAACAGGTGTCAGAGGAGAGGCATTATGTTAAGAAATGTTTTTCTTTCTGCTGCTTTGTACTCGCAGTCACTGCACGTTTCTAGATAGAAATCTGTTTCTTGAACTCGTGTGTTTTGCATTTTTTCTGTCTTTTGTAAAATTCTTACGTCAAAGCCGGGTTGTAAATGGAAAACCACCCAGCCTGAGGTCAAGAGAGGAATTAGAATTGGGAAAAGCAGTCGAGATTACAATGAAACCCTAGGTAACAATGGGTGGAAAAGTTAAGCATACATCAGAAAGAGGCTTAAAAAATAAGAGCAAGGGTCCACCCTTTTACAATTCAAGGTCTTTGCATTTGTCCGATTTGCATGAATCCAATCATTCCTCTCCTATTTCTATCCATCAATCTGTTTGTTCAGTTCGTCCATCCATCCATCCATCCATCCATCCATCCATTCATCCAAATGTCCATCTGCTTGTCATTCATCAATTCGTCCATCCATCAATCAATCCATAGGTGTTTCAGTCAGGTGATCCGACTGCAGTCATCAGTTGTGACGGCGTAATTGGCAAGTAGGCCATTCGCCGCTTGACTAAAATTACACATTCAATGAAACCGTATTATTTATCCATGCATAGACTTTTTATGTTCGGCTCCATTCAGCGTTGTTCATAGACCTACTGGTCTTCGGCCGACGTGGGCCTTAAGTGGCAGTGTGTACACACTTCATTGTTTAATTTGTTATGGCAGACTGGCAGAAATATATATATATATGACATGTATAATATATATATGTATATATACATAAATATATATATATAGGCCTATATCACATCTTCTGATTGATGATTCAGTTTTACCTTTTAGTGTTATTGTTATAGCATTGTTATTTGATTAGCCTACCTTTACTGGTTAGTTTAAGTGTGTTACTAGTTGTAACTACCGTGCCGTGTGATACCGTAGGTGGTGACTAAATGGCACCAGTAAGAAGTTCTTGGATTGGCTGCCTGTTATAAACTGGATGTTTACGCTGGCTAACTATAGGCCTACTGAACAGAGCATAACACGATCTTTTTAACACTGCGTACATACTAACAGACAGGATTTTAGCTATAGGTTATTGTTATGGTGTTTCTAGATGATTACCGTTACCTGTTAGTGTTACCGTTATATGTTGCACGTCTTCTGATAGATGATTCTGTACTATTTGCGCGTTTATGTCCTTGGCGGCTAACTGTATGGCGTGTGTTAAGGACCTCTCAAAGCATCGTACATATACATGGCCATCTAGTGGATCTTCGGAGGATTTACCAAGATATTGCAACTTCAGCCGAGCCATGCAGAGAGAACATAAGACTGTTGTCGGAGGAGGAAGATTGTTCCAGGACGAGGGACCAGTGATGGACGGGAGCGGAGTAGTGCTAGTTTTGTTTTGCAGCAACAATTGGGGCACTAATTAATTAACTAACTAATTAATTAGCCAGTTTATCTTTACGGGCAGCTTTTAAGACCTATGCATGTATGTGGGTCAGGCAGGGTCCGATTTGTCAAAAAAGAAGCAGGGGGGTCGGAAATCTATACAAATAGTAAAAATTTATTAAGCCATAATTAATTATTTTACTCGTTATTTTGTAAATGAGGCTAATGAACTTCCATTATAGGTCAAGATTCTGCAATGACCAAGTCAACTACGATGCAAACATAACATCGAAAACAATTTATATTCAAAATTAGAAGGAGTTTTCAGTCGCAGTTTTAGCTGAAATATACTAATAGGAACAACAAATTGTAGGCCTACACAGAAGCGTTAGACGTGACTAAATTGCACTGAAAGATGAAATAACAAGTACACAACCAAAGCTATCAAACCATTGCACCAAGTACTGTAATTGGAAAGACTAGCAAACCTAATGAACCAGTGCACGAAGTACACTAGTACAGCCACTATAAAAAAAGCTGTGCATATTTCTTTTGTTTGTGCACAATAGTCGCCTTGCCAATTGGCTTATCTAAGGCATCATGGCGCCCAGATTTCAGCCAGGAAATAACGTATATATCCTGGCATTCCAAGATGTTAGAGATGGCCCGTTAATGCTGATCATCAACAGCCAGCAGGTTGCGCACTGTAGGCCTATGTTGCAAGTTCATCTGGCTAAAGCCACAGTCGCAAGCTGCAGACGAAATGAGCAGAATCTTAAAAGTCTGTTCAAGTGTTGCGAGATGAGACCCCATATGTTGGCCTTGTTTGTATGTATAGAGTACTCGATGACAACCTGGGAATTGTGACTTATTGTTACTTTTTTTTAAATATGAAAATAAATTGGGAAGATCATTTTACTTATAAATAAAGTGTCTTCTATTATATTAA
Organism: Allolobophora icterica; assembly: GCA_963556255.1. Taxonomy (NCBI): domain Eukaryota; kingdom Metazoa; phylum Annelida; class Clitellata; order Crassiclitellata; family Lumbricidae; genus Allolobophora; species Allolobophora icterica. The sequence goes on from OY744612.1 coordinate 49,696,498, forward strand.
GAGGGTCAAGTACAAAACAAAAGGATAAGCTTTAAGATTCTTATCCAGTTTTTAATAGAAATTGTTGATACAGACAAAGAAAGACATTAAAAATAGTGATAAAACTAAAAACAGATTGAGTCAGTTAATTAGCTCAGTTAAGCCTACAGTTGGATCTAAATTTGAATAGGCCTAATAGGACTTTGCACACTTTTCCATTGGCAAAGTCATCAATAAACTGATTAAAATTCAGTTGACGTAGAATATCACTCTCTATGCTCCACGCTGCAGGGTGGCTAGGTCTCTCATGTGTCATACATGCGCGAAGCGTGTTCATAAAAAACAAACTGTAGGCCTAGTGCTGAATGCTCATTCTCTAAGATGAAGACAATTGTTGTCTTCATCTTAGAGAATGAGCATTCAGCACTACAGTTTGTGACCACGAGAACCAAGTACATTCTTAACATAATTTCCACATTTGGAAATGAACTTTCAACACCTTTGCCATGTAGGCCTATTGGTACATGAACTGCTCCTGACTTATGTTGAGGCCTGCCCTACCTGTCTCGTGTTTAAACATTTTGACAAAATAAGAACACTGCATATTATGAGCTCATTGCCAAGGCTTTCATCGAGGTCATCGCCGTATATTGCTACAAGGTTTTTCTCTGAGTTGTGCATTTCTTCATCACTACAAGATTCAAGCCTAGATAGAAAGCCAAACCTTGAACAGAGTAGTTCTGCAGAAAATTGTCAATCCGAAACTTCTCTGAAGCAGAGTGCACAGCTTCTGGGGTTCCACCATAATCCAGTGGTAGGAGACGTACGTTTTGATGACGTGTTCTTGTTTGAACATATTCTGCCGTTCCACAACAGAGTCAGACTCGGCAGAGCGGGAAAGTTGTTAAACTGGCTGTTGCTCGACAACAACTGCAGCATCACCAGTGACTTTATATAGGCACAGATGAGCCTGCATTTTGACCATCACAGTGGCAGCAGATGTACTAATAGCTTTTGCTTGAAGGAAAACAGGAAAACTACTTTGCAAGTACTTTCTGATTTTGAGATGTTTTTTCCTTACTTAACGCGTTTTTGAGAGCCACTAGGCCGATTAGTGGCTCATATGCCGATCTCTAATTCGGTTCATGTCACAAAAATGACAGCATATAGCTGTGTTCTGCTATAGATGTGCACTCTAATCTAGGTCAATCGAGGTCAAAAGCGGCAGCGAACGCTGGACAGAATGCTACTGTATGCTTGACCTTTACCCCGCAACTGGATGCTCGTGGCGTTGGAGCCGATCTGCCCAAGGCGAGGACCCCGGGCATGAAGGGGCCTGAGGGGCTGGCTTGTGCAGGAACTGCGGTCCGTTTTGTTGTCGGCTGTATGCTTGCCCTGCGAAATATCTCTGACACTGCCTCTGCCTACACAGTAGACGACCTCAGCTTGAGTTAAAAGTAACTTAATCCGTCAACAGCTGAAGATGCCAAGTTTAAAGCGCTACTCGTGAACAATATTAACGCGATATTTCAAAATTAGGGTACCGACTGGATAATAAATAATTACCCAAAGGTGACAAGGCAGTACTGCTTGCGATTGGTCATAATGGAGTCGTTTGGTGTAGGACTCAGGGTAATGAATTTGAGGGGGTCAAGCCGACCCCCTCGGGGGTCGGCCAAAGGCTTGAAGCAGGGGGGTCAAAAAAAGAAGCAAGGGGGTCCAACCCCCCGACCACCCCGGCAAATCGGACCCTGGGGTCAGGAGTTGAGAAAGGGGACCAGAATTTCCCGTGGGTGAGGTCTTTGTATGGTGACGATTTCGCCCCTCGTTTGCATAAAAACTTGGCGCTCTTTGACTTGAATTCTCCGATCCTTTGCCCCACTTTTATAGTTTGCATAAACAGTATATAGCCAATTAGCCATACATATGGTATTTTAATGTAACAATAACACTGACAAAATATCACACACACACGCACGCACGCACTCATATACACAGTGTCACAAACAACTCGTACACACACACACACACACACACACATACACACACGCACATACACACACGCACACACACACAGTGTCGCAAACACACTCGCACACACACACACAAACGCGCGCGCATGCATATACACAGTGTCACAAACAGACTGGTGTACACACACACACACACACACACACACACACACACACACACACACACACACACACACACACACACACACACACACACACACACACACACACACACACAGCTGCAGTTGAATTGCGCGATATCGAGAGAGCGAGCGTGCAATTCGTTAAGTTCTAGGAGATATGCGTTGGCGCCGGCGGCGGCGGCGGCGGCGGCTTCCCAGTACGAATGTGTGTCATCGTATTACTAGCCATTGTTACTATTGCTAATTCAGTAAGCGATTATCGTACTGATAGACGACCGACAAGATCTGTCATTCTGTCGGTCAATCACTCGGCTAATCAGCGATCAATGAACCGGTCGTTTTAAGTTCAGCTTTCAGTGAATCATTAGTTTTGAGGCGCATGAATCAGAGGACGCGTGCACTTACGGTCTCGTGCTCTGCCTTGCCTCAATCGGTCTATGCATATCTCTACGCCGTACTGTGGTTGATCGAATCAGTTGTGCGGCCAGTTTAGAAGCGTTCATCATCCCAGGTGGGGGAGGGTGCAATGTCGTATACACGTTGATTTACCCAGGGGCTTAACTTTAGCCTAGAAAGTGGGGGGTACCAATACCTTGGTCTAAAAAGTAGGGGGTACCAATTTCTTCTCCACTTTCGTTTCTCGCATGATTACCATTTTGAACATATTCCCTGCCAGTATTCTCATTAATTTTGGCTCTCGATTTACCTGTGTATCTAAGTACTTTCGTACTTTTGGCGGAGATTACGTTCTCTGGGAAGGCACAATAATAAAATATTGATTGGCATTGCTTAAAAAGTGGGGGGTACAGTACCCCTCAGTCCAAAAAGTTGGGGGTACGGGTACCCCTCGTACCCCCCACAAATTACACCTATGGATTTACCTCTTTAACCCCGAGATCTATAGATTCTCTTTTTGGCCTGATGATGTTCTACCAGCAACCAAGAGGCATGTCGCTTAACGGCTTAACCTGCTTTCTCGTGTTTACTGAGTGCCGTCGACCTTCTTTTAGTGTAGGTGGCCACTAAATTCGGCCTCTAAGAAGTTATTTGCATTGGCTGTTTGTTGTGAACTTGATGTTTACGCTGGATAACTACAGTGGACGCGGTCTTTCAACGTTCTGTACATATTAACAGACATGATCTTAGCTAGGTTAGATGTTGTACACAGCGTACGTACCATGAAGAATTACCGTGACCGAATTATCGTCGATCCACATGTGAAGTATACTGTGTTCATGTGGATATGCATCGAAGCCCTAATAGCAGAGATTAATGTAAACTGCAAATGTATGTGCAGAGTAAAGCTTCTCTGTTCCTAGTGGAATGTTGGTAGGTGATCATTTCTTGCACTTGGGGGTTGATCTATGAACAGGTCCTAAGGTCATGGATTTGATACGTAAGTAATGTATTTGCATATCTCCAAATATTCTGGGCACTACGCAAAAGATACTTTAAGAGTGACCAGCCTACTTACCGGCGCTGTGTCAAATCAAGCCAGGAAAAACCAGGTCATTTCGTCAACGAATCAAGCAATTAATCAATCAATCAATCTAAGCTTGATATAACGCCCCTTGAAGATACTTGCTCAGTTTCGGTGGCAGGTAAAAATCTGGACGGGTTCAATTAACCTGGATGCTATGGACTACAATTGTTTGTGTAATAAATTATTAACGAATGAAAGCGAAACACTACTCGGCGACTGAACCAGGAAGGTCAGACGGTACCCATACAAGTACTAATCGGGCGTTTGCTCTTTACGATCAATCTGACCAATAACGGAACAGTGATCTGGCCTAGATTAAGACATCGAATACTTAGCGTAGACCTAAATATTATGTAGTAAATTCGTTACGAAGAACTAACGAGCTTTATCGGTGTTGCGTATATATAGTTCCTAATTCCCGTTGAAAGATATAATTTCCTGCAAATGCCTGCAAGAATTAAATGCCACGTTTCTTTTGCTTTACGTGTTTTGGTGGCTCTTTAGAGACATTGTGAGGCGTGGTGGTTCAGTGGTGAGTTCGGCGCCTTGTGACCGGATGGTTGCAGGTTCGAATCCCACTCTAGCCACTGCGTACGGACCTTGGGCAAGTCTTTCACTCGCAATTCCTCGTGGCGCTTCGGCGTGAAAATTCCGGCACAGTATCAAATGCTGCACATGTAGTCGGGAGCGCCTCTGAGTAGTAGTTGACTTCGAGAGGCGCTATAGAAATATCCGGAATAAATAAATAAAATTACTTAGTTACCGGAGTAAGATCACTGATTGGTTGCAATTTACGTAGGACGAAACAGTAATAAATCAGACGGGCTGTATAATATAGCACCGTATAAGAACCTCTCCACTGATGCCTATGTATATATGCATTTATGTAGCGCCTTGTGACAGATGAGGCCCCTCATCATGAGGGCTCGACTCCTATATAGTAGGAACTCGGGCCAGTTCATTGCATATACGTGCCTCTGCCCCAAGCAGGTTAATTTGACCCTGGTGGAAGCTGGGATGTAAACGGCAAGTCTTGCAATGTACTGGCCCGTGTACAATCGTAATAGTTTTCTCCAAACTTCTAAAGCGTTAATCGAATTCCAAGAGCAGGGCACCATCCTATTCACGAGCGCTTGTACAAAACCTTGCGATTCGTTAATTGCGGACACGAGGACCGATTGAAGGAAATGAGCGCCTCGTCTACGTTCCTCGCCGTCTGCTGTGTCAACTGCCTGGTCGTGTAACTAAACATTATTAAATCGGAAATGCAGATCAGCGTACTGATACCTGAGGTTATTCCGGTCGCCAGTAACTGCCTTAATGAGCTGTTAGTGACCTGATTACTGCCAGTGTTTCCTGGCCGATTGTTGCAAGATTTCGGCGGTTTATTGGTTTAAGCGGAGGATGTGTGCTCAGCTGATAATTTTTGCATTCCGCGGACTTCCGTTGGCTTGTGTTCTGGTGTGCTTGTACTGATAAGTTGCACCAAAGATCAGAGCTGGAAGTATACGTGGGCGGCTGCACCAGTTCTGAACTGGCGTGTGGTCTCTGTCGTTTTCCCGCTGCTCAGGTGTCGTAGTATAGCGATTTCCGAGAGGTTGCACCTCTGCCAGCATAGCCACTAGAGCCCATATAGGACGGGTCCATATTCCCCTTATGGGACCCGTATAGAGCCCATACGGGTGCCATCTAGTGCCGAAGGACGTGCCGGCATTTACGTGTAAGACGTATAAAGACGTATAAATGGGACGTCTAAATGTTCATTGCTACAACCATGATCATTTGTGTGATCATTGCTGTGATCATTGTTAGGATGAGCTTGATCATTAGTGATGATCAACAGAGCGGCCATAGCTATGGTCATCTGAACTTTGTTGCGGTCATGATCATTTCTATGATCATTGCTGTGATGAGCATGATCATCAGTGATGGTCCTGCTGTGATCATTCTGATCATTGTTGCGGAGCATGATCACTTCGATCATGGTAATTGCGATCATTTGCAATCGTCGTAGTAATGACATTGACAGTAAATCACGGCGGACCGTCGAGGGAGAGGAGGGGAGCGCGACAAACGACGCGCGGCTGTGCGCTGGGGTCGTCACGACCGGCGCCCGAGCCGTGCGGCTGGTGTCAATGAGTGCAACTGCCAGGGCTTTAATCAGTTATCAAAGCCAGTCGCCGACGCCTCCGTCGGTCACCGTTATCTTCCTGTGAAGGCCACACTCTTACTAGTATTAATGTTCAATATAGAAGCAGACACTTGTACCTTGTACTTTGTACTAATTGCCGTATTGTCGATATCTCTGAGAGTCTCTAAAAGTCCAGACTGCAGTAGTAGTAGTGGTAGTAGTAGTAGTAGTAGTAGCAGCAGCAGCAGCATCAGCAGCAGCAGTAGCGGTTGCAGTAGTGGTAATAGTAGTGGCTAGGGAATAACCGGAAATCGCCTCGGCCGATTATCCCGGTTTTCGGCACTACTCGGAAGTATTCGCCTCGGCAAATACTGTACGCAGAAGTTCAGTTAACTTCAGTCATCATCATTAACCGAATTTTTAGGCTCATAATATCAGCTTTGATCTTCATCTGTCATATTCATTTTGAAGAAGAAAACTACAAAAACAACACCAACATCGGAAGTCCACAACGAAAGTCAAGTCCAATGGAAAGTCTATTTAATTGATCATTTATTTCTAAAATTCAAAATGTATTAGTCAGTTATTACAAGTACAAAACTTTATTTCAATAATTTTTTATTACATGGAGATGTGAAGCTTTGCATATGGAACAAATGGAACTCGGTTTCGGTACTCGGTGGAAAATGTCTACCCGGTTATTCCCTAGTAGGGGTAATAGTAGTAGTAGTAGTAACAGCAGTAGTGGCAGTGGTTCATCATCGTAATCTTAAACGTAACCATAAACTCCACAAAATTTCTTAATGACACTTGAAAGTTAAGCGTAGGGCATCAGCTTATTCATGAGCGCTGCGTCGAGTCAGAGGGGTTGTCCAGAAAGTGGTCAGATGAAGATCCAGATCTGGTTACCAGAGACTATAGAGAGGAGGCAGAGGAGCAGCTAAGGCGGGTCTCTTTTTAATTAGGTCGAAAAAGACTGGAATGCGAAGGACCAGATGAGTCTGGGTAGGAATTCTTGAAGATCTGATACTTTATTTAGCTTTGAGTGGAAAGCGTGAGGGGTGAGAGATAGGGGAGTCTGAGTCAGATGATGGTGGGTGAGTGACAATGCTGATGGAGGTAACGAAAATTTGCGGAATTCCGGAGGGTGATCGTTCCAGAGTCGAGGAGCAGTGTGGTATGTGACTAAGTTGGAGAATTTGAGATGGGAAGTGACTGGATGTCTGGAAAGACTGAAACAGGAGAATGATTGGGTAGAGAGTGGTGGCTGGATGGTGAATAGATCTCGAAGATATTTGGGCTGGGAATTGTGCAGGGTGTTGTAGGTTAATGTAAGACTTTTAAGTGGATTTGCTCTGGGATTTTCAACCAGTGAAGTGATTTGAGGATTGCAGTGATATGGTGATGCTTGGGTTGCAGCAGTAATAGTAGTTGTGGTGGTAGTAGTGGTAGTAGTGGTATCAGTAGTATCAGTAGTAGTAATGCTCACTTAGTATCTATAGGTCGTGAATACATTAGTTTCTCGAAATTACTGTTTAAGGTGCAGAGATTGTCATGACCCAAAGAGTATCATTTGCCAATAAGTGCGTAGTTATTACGGCACCAGTCAAGTACGTCGTTTTTACTGATGTGATTTGAAATATCCCGAACGTTATTGTAGAGAAAGCCTGTTCTGGAATAGTAAGGGTCTGCGGTCTTTGCCAAGAATGTTGTTGCCCTGCATTGAGAAAGCGTTGTTGCATGTGATTTAGGAAGAGACTTGACCTTTGTTGGTGTCTGTAAAATGTGTGCATTAAAAAATTGGATGAGAAAGTTTAATACCATTCTGCTAGTTTTAAGTAGGTAATTGTAGGCCCAGCTGGTACTAAAGAAGTAAGGTCAGATGGACGGAGAAGGCCCTGGCAGTTATAAGATGTCGCTAAACACTGGAAACTAAAATAAGCAAATAACTGTTTTGGTAGGTATACAGAGTATGTGGGGTTTTTATGGCAAAAGTGGGTTGTCGCTCTTTCATGCTGTCAAAATACCTGAATGCCCTATTGAAGTGTTGAGGTCGATGAGTTTTCAACAAGATTGATACAGGTGTCCAATAAAACCACTTTTGTTGAGCATATATAGCTGACCAGTATTGTGCCACTATAACTATAAGGACTTAGTAGTATGGGCTTTACCTTTACTAGTGTTGTTGCCAGGAGTAAGATGTATGTGTGTATGTTGGTGTCAGGACACTTGATGAGCGCATTTTAAGTACCTCACAAAGCACTGGTCCTCACAGAAGTTCTTTCGGTTGTCATCTGAATTGTTAATTCAACAATTCTAAAGTGCTTCTCTAAAGCTCAGAACGTATATAGGGCACCAGATTACTGTGTCAGGCTGGAGAGGTTGTCTGTAGACAGCATGGGAAGTCAACACGCGATTGCCGGGCAAAGATGCAAAGAAGCATGAAGACGAAGGAAACTGACGGGAAACTGATGACTGGGACGCTGTTGAGACGACAGTGCCCTTTGACATAAAGGGCTCTTGTCAGTTTTGGATAGACCCAAGATGCTTTGTGGTGTTAAATCTGAACATGGTGTCGAAGTATCTCTGGGCTGAGCTACACACTGGCATGACATTGTCAAGTCCACCAGCCGTGAACTTATGCTTTATTAATTATGATGACGGCGCCATAGAAGTTATTAGATTAGATTAGATTAGTTCAACAACGGGATATTAACCTGTTCTTCTGGCCTTCACAGTTCACAACAAGCTGTCAGTTTCAAGTCACGCATCAAGATTTGAAACCCAACCGCAGAGATGAAAGGCAAACTATTACCAATTTGGGGACCATGTCACTCTAGGCTGTTCCAGATGTAAATGATGGCAGTTGTAGGTTGTAATTGCAGTTTCAGCTGCACCTTGAGAGAATATCTCACCTAGAGATGGCCAGGTAAGAACGGCGGCCGATATAGAAGAAACTGGGACAGGTGTAGTAGCTTTGTTGAATGCCATGCATCTGACTAATAGTCCCTCCCGTTCTACGCTTCTGTCCGCCTGCTTTTATGGCCGAGTCTGCTTGCCTATCCTCACCTGTCCCGCTCAGTGTCCTGCTTTGTACCGTCCTTGTACAACAGAGCCGCCAAGGCCAAACATCTTCAACTGAGTGAACCCAACTGTCAGGCTTGAAATGGAACCCTGTGTGGTGTGTGTGTGTGTGTGTGTTTATCCTTGTGTGTGTCTGTGTATGTGCTTGTATATGTCTTTGTGTATGTGTATATATGTCGGTCCATGTGTGCTTGTGTGTGTCTCTGCATCTCTGTGTATGTCTCGTTGTGGGTGTCCGTGTACGCCCGCGCACTTCTCCGATGACATCTTCCTTAGAACACCTGTTGACGCCATCATTAGCGTGTCGTCTTCTATCGCGAGTGGATTTGTCTTGTCTGACGGTCTTTGTCTGAACCGTGACTGTGATTGATTGTGGAATTCCTCTTCACTGCAATTTGAACAGTTAGACGCCTGTGTGTAGCACTCCAATTTCCCCAGCCATTGTCTCGCGCTTCTAAGCCGGGCTCCTGAAGTAGGAAGTTCATTCATAAACTCTCTGATAGTGGTGCACGAATTGTATGTATGTATGTACCAGGACACTTACTATATAGCGCATTTTTAAGTACCTCACAGAAGCGTGTACCTATGACTATCTTACAGATCTAAACGAGTCTGTTTTAAGACAGTTAGCAAATGTATGCTGCAGAGAGTCAAAGGCAACAGCACGTAAATGTAATAGGAGACTGTTCCAGGAGGACAGTCCAACATACAAGAAGACGATGTATTATGTACATTTGTATGTGCAAACATGCACATGTTCACATGTACATGTGTATTGTTACAGTGTATATGTCTGATCATGTTTTAATTAAGATTTCTAATATTGTTTCGTTTTTACCTTTTGGTCATGTAGTTTGAACGATGTTACTTTTCAGAGTATCGTTTGTGCTGCCATTTACTTGTATTACGATAAAATGTTGACTAGGTGGCCCTGCTAAGCGGGATCATGATCCCTTTTGGGTCTCCTCTTGTTGCCAATGTACAAACTTTTTTTATTGTATTTCCTTGTGCTTCAAAAATGGCTTCAGTGAAAGGATTGATTGATTGATGCAGAGGTTTGTGTGACTTCGGTTTTTATCGTTTAGAATAATGTAGAGCTCTTATTGTCCAACGCTTTCATTAACAAGTGTTTTTTATAGAATAATGTAGAGCTTAATCCAGCAATTTCATAAACAAGTGTCTTTTTTATAGAATAATGTAGAACTCTGATTGCCCAACACTTTCATAGACAAGTGTTTTTTTTAGAATAATGTAGAGCTTAATCAAGCATTTAATAAACAAGTGTCTTATTTTATTGAGTAATGTAGAGCTTTGATTGTCCAACACTTTTATTAACAAGTGTGCAGTCTCGTGTCACTTCAACAAGTTCTGTCATAACTGAGCTCTGTAGAGTTGGAGTACTCCACTCCAACTGTATGCTTGTTTGAACATGCGGAGAGTTGTTTGCAAATTATTGCAGTGGTTTCCAGTTAAACTCTTGATGATGTGAAACTGTCTTAAGCTTAAGTTTCTAGCCTAAAGTTGTAACTGTTGTTACCTGTTCTAGCCTAAAGTTGTAACTGTTGTTACATGTTCTAGCCTAAAGTTGTAACTGTTGTTACCTGTTCTAGCCTAAAGTTGTAACTGTTGTTACCTGTTCTAGCCTAAAGTTGTAACTGTTGTTACCTGTTATAGCCTAAGTTGTAACTGTTGTTACCTGTTCTAGCCTAAAGTTGTAACTGTTGTTACCTGTTCTAGCCTAAAGTTGTAACTGTTGTTACCTGTTTCTTTTCATTGACATCAACCTGCAGTTAAGATTAATCATGAACACCTACAAGGTTTTGCATGTAGCATGAGGAAAAATCCACAGAAAGAGTTTACTGTGAAATAAAAGTTGTGCAGTTCGTGTTAGAGCCTCCAAATAAAATGGTAAGTGGTAAATTGGAAGTCGATAACAATGAAGTCAAACAGTAAGATGAGAACATGAGTTGGCACTGTATGGCCCAACCTAATCCAATACTAACCAGGCTCACACTGCTTTAAGTTCACTGTTCCAGGCTGCTTTGTATCAACCGTGCAAGGCTGGTGCTTGAGTCAGCTGCTCAGTTCGAGCATTCACTTCTGTCATAATTGAATTGTGGTCCAAACATTTTGAAATGTCAACACAACGTTGGATGCTGGACTGCATGAGCCGACAACCATGGGTGGGAATTCATTGGTTGGTCTTTCCATGTCTGCATGAGATGTCCAGGGACTTAATCCAGCGAAAAGGGGAACCAACAATCAGAGGCGCTCCCAGTGCGTAAGTCCTCGGGAATAAAGGCAAGTTTAGGTATGTAAAGGGAAGTACTTCACAAAAGAAATGTAGAATGTGTACATGTACATTGCAACCGGTCAAATGAAATCGTAAGTAATGAATCTACAATCCTTTTGACTTTGACACTTAGTCTGTTAAGTTTTCTCGGTCTAATGCGGACCTCTGCGACTTCGATATAGCGTCCTGTGGATTGAGTGAGAACACGGCAGTACAATGGCTTTTGTTTTCCTGCACGCAACCTCCCAGGCCGTTCTCCCAGGCACCGTGTACGCGCTGATGTTTTGGGGTAAGTTTGGGGCATCTGTCTTGGGACAGGGCAGGTGTTGGATTGTTTGGAGAGTCCAAGGCACACGACAGGCCTTGGGAGCAAACACTAGAACAGATGTCATGCAAGTTTTCTGCCGCCCAGGTAACGTTTTTCTTCGATATATGCAGGGGTGTGTTCGCCGCTGCTTTGTTTCCATGGACGAGGCTCGGCAGCGTGGAGAAGTGGCTTTATTGGAAGTACCACTTATAGTTTGAAATCATTGACGATGACGCAGAGGAATTTGGTTTCTGTACACGAGGCGACTACTCCATTGTCTTAGTTTTTTGGTATTTCAACATAGTATAACAAAACGGGGTCGGTAGCTGATTGGTAAGAGCTTTGTAACCTGGACAGCACAGGATCGTGCTTCCCTCAGAACTGGTTATTGTGTCGGACATATTGAGCAGGTCCATCAGTATCAAAAACAGCTGTATTGATTTGTATTTCGAAGCCCTATGAGGAACACTCTTACTGTGAGGTTTGTTATAGTGAGTGTTGTGTCTTTTGTAAAGCTTAACTAACTTTTAAGTTCATCAATTTTCTAACGCCGTTTCAGATGAGTTTGATAGCCGTTCAAGCAAGCACGCTACCTTGATCTATAGTTCTATGCAGAAGTATGCATTACAAATAAACTTATGCACAACATTGCGTGCATGCACATGATGTTGAAGCGTTTGCTTTTAAAACTCGAGTTTCAAGAGTCAACCGACGCCGTGTTTTATTTACGAGGCACCACACATGGTGTGACGAATAGAAAACGAGACCTGAGATAAACTGTTTTAGATCCAGGGAGTCTTTGCTTTTGGCTGCACGCCGAGTTCTTCATTTTACAACCTAGTGATTGTGACCTCGGCGTGGCTATTGGCCTGTAACGTAACCGTTGTAAACAGGTCCAGCCCTCTGACGTGCTATACCTGGCGATTAGTCATAGCGTCGGCATTTACCTGAGCGCTGCCGGCTGGTCGTTGGTGCGGCAGGCGCCAGTGAGTAAAACAGACCTTCCGACTTTTCTTCCAATGAAATTCCACAGGGTGCATTAACAGAGCTATTCTGCAGTGTTTGTTGCTGTCTCTTTACCGTGTGTTGGAGAGGATCCTAACATGTGCCATTATTGGTTACATTGTTTGATTGTAATAATATGAAATATGAAATAATATGCTGTATATTCTTTCTTGTACAGTGCTGTGCGTTTGCTAGCGCTTCTTAATAAAGAATATACTTGCTTACTTACTTACTTATGTAATGATAATTTTTATTTATTTATTCCGGATATTTCTATAGCGCCTCTCGAAGTCAACTACTACTCAGAGGCGCTCCCGACTACAGCATTTGATACTGTGCCGGAATTTTCACGCCGAAGCGCCACGAGCAATTGCGAGTGAAGGACTTGCCCAAGGTCCGTATGCAGCGGCTAGAGTGGGATTCGAACCTGCAACCCTCCGGTCACAAGGCGCTGAACTTACCAATGAGCCACCACGCCCAGTTTTAATCTTAGGATTCCGTTGGCATCTAAGAAGCTGAAGTCATTGGAATCAGCTCAGTCAAAGCAAAATCAGTGAGGCAGATATGGTCAGCTTTTGTTCCAAGTCTTGATGCAATGGTTGGGCATTGAGACAGGTTAACGATCATGGTTGGTTGCAGTGGTGAGAAAGACGTATGAGGAGGAATTGGGAATGTATTTCTTTAAAAGTGCTCAACAAATGTTGGATGTTGAACGGGTAAGGTAGGGTTGACGTCAACGGCTCTGTCGTTAAATACTGGAGACTACTGCATGTATATCCACGTTGGACTTGCTGTTGTATCCCACGTATGGAGTGGAACCAGCGTTGTGCATTGACTTGTAGGATTAGTTATAGAATTCTCTTCTAGCAGAGCACTGTTAACTTTGTTTCTTTTGAGTTCACCTATGATCTATCAGTGTATAATGTCCCTGTCATATTCTGATTTTTGGTGATATATAAATTATATAATATAAAGTATTGGAGTCTTTAAACTCCGCCATTGCCATTATAGGTGGTGCCAGTCTGAAGCGTGGATACAGCGTCCTTAAACGGAAACTATATAAACGGAGTTAACTGAGGCCGGCAAACCTGCTGTCGTAGATTGCAGACTGAGTGCTTTACTGAATAAAACCACTGTACTACCAAATTTGAGCATAAGTTAAGAACCTGCTGTATGTAGGCATTGTACTCTGAGAAGAAAAGTTGGTGGATAGAACTCGTTTAATGTAACGGGGGCCATTATTTAATACGAGAGCGCATGGCATAAAGTTTGACAATGGTACCCTTGTAGATAACAACGGAGAGACCACAGAACACGCTGTACTTGCCGATGCAAATCAATTTCACATTTGTAATAAATTGAACCGTTGGTGGTGGTGGAGGGCCGTGGAGGTTAGATATCTGTAGCATAAACAGGATAACCAGTGTGCACACTCGATCTATTCGCTCAGAACACGTACATTCCAGCCGTGAACAGCGTCTACTTCGGGTATGGTCTGCTGCTCAGGGTGACCTGGTTGTGCCCTCAGCCAGAACATCCACTGCCCAGCACAGAAGCTTAGCTGTGGTGGTCCAGTTTTCTGGAATACATGTAGCTTGCCTAGCATCTTGCGACATTAGGTCCTTGGTCTGTTCCGTAAAGGCTTGAAAACCGTTTTGTGCAATCCTCGTTTTCCTTTGTTAGATCGGGAAGCCTCTGGAAAGGATTCTGCGGTCGACTGCACGCTTGGTTGGCGGTATCTCCAGGCTTGGCCACGTCTCTGAATTTAGGCGAGACGTCCTCCGTTGGCTTCCTCTCCAGCATCGCATTCATTACAGGGTCTCCACCATGGCGTGGCATTGTGTCCTAGGGCGGGCTCCTGCCTACGTCTGCAAGCTCATTACTTTAACTTCCGTTCGTGCGGGACGCCGTGCCTTGCGGTCGACCTCTCGAGGTGATTTTTTGTCACCTATGCCCGTACTGCTATGGCGTAGCGTAGGGCTTTCTCCGTGGTGGGTCGTATACCGTCTGGAATGACCTCCCTCTTTCGCTTTGCTCCCTCCCTAGGGACCTCTCAGGTGCTTTCTACGGCCTTCTTAAGACCTTTCTTTGTCACTGGGCCTGGGTCGGGAGCGCCACTGAGTAGATTTCTTGAAGGGGCGCTATATAAGTTTATTATAGGTAGATAGATAGATAGATAGACAGACAGACGCTTGGTTGGCGGTCTAGACAGATAGAAGTCTTGAATACGTAATTAAATTGCAATGACAACCTGCTCCAAGTGTATGTGCAAGACCCCAGTAGAGGCTAATGGTATTCAGAATACGGTTCAAGCTTGACACAGAGTATATGCCGTCACTGCCACATCGATGTTGAACAAGAGGAACAGAAGTGGCAGAATGCATGTGTATTGGTTACCAATGGTTGTTTAAGCTGGAATTGCTGGGAAGGGCAACCTGTATGGCCATCATGTGTAAAAGGTCAAATTTATTACCAATGTAAAAACTGTTTTTCTTGGCAAACATAGCCTGTTTTGTATTCATCGCTTCTGCATAAAACGGCCATCATCGTCAAATTTTATCATGATCATAACTGTACACTCGTAACATCCATATTCTGAAGTACTACTTAAAAGCTAATAATCACAAGGCACCAAAGTTCTCGAGCGCTGCTTTGTGTTAGAGGAATTGCAGTAGCAATGAAGACTTAACTTTGGGTCCAAAGTCTGTAATAAATAATTTTACAGTAATGTTACAGAGGTTGTATACCATGCGCTGTCATTATGAAATAAAAATTCTCAGAATTTCTCCGATCATAATGCTGCTTTCGGCAATATTTCTCTGCATAAACAGACGTTATGTATTCCAGGATTAAACTCTCCTTAATCTGTTCAACAACGACAGGGAACATATATCTGGTCCAGTTGGCTACATTGGTTAGAACGCACGAACGCACGTCCCTTGCACCTCTAGGCGCGCGGATGCCGTTTCGCATACCGATAGTGGGTATCTCGGAGGTTTAAATCTCGGGCTAGCACGGTCCTTTCACGGGGACCTTAATGATGTGGCACCCATTATGAGCTAAACAAAAACGTGTACAGTTACATTTCTGCATAACTGTGAAGGTAATGCTGTTATATCATAGGCATACTCAGAGTGAAGCCAACATCTAGAGCTGCGCAGTAGTGGAATAGGCTAGTTGAGATGTCACTGATGATATCTTGTCAGGACATAATTTCTGTGAGTTACTGCAGGCGTACAAGCACTTGCACGATGAATGGCGAGCGTAAACTTCAAAGTGGGTCATTAATTGTTCTAGAGTCTTTATTGATCTCGTGTTCTGTACGCCGGCGTAGAAGAATTATATTTACTTGTACTCTGGTCTGTAATAATTAATTCTAAATGATTTCGGTACAGTTAATTACGATCGCTAACAGTTGTTTATGCTGGCACGCGTCCCTCGATCGATCGATAGTTGCGAACTTTAGTCGGACTTTTCCATAAAAATTGAAATTGTTGGCCTGGGACAAATTGAACATTGTTGCTTCGCTTATGACGGGCTTTGATTGGAGCGCAGGTGAGTCACGCTCTAGCTTCAAAGACAGATCGATGTTTAGTCTACCTGGAGAAAAGTGTTTAGTTTCTGTTTAACGACGCTGTGTCGTAACGAAGATGATTAGCGTTGCCCTCCACCTTTATCCAGATTTGGGACTGGCACTACAGGAGCATGGGCAGTGGCAAAGTTCTCTTGCGAGAAATAACCTAGTTTTAAGTAGCACAACCTGGGACCCGAGGCCTTTTACAAGTATGTGTAGTATTCGCTCTGTATATTTATATAGTGCCTCTTGAAGAGACCTAGTCAGAGGCAGTATATTCTTGGTATACATCAAGCACTGTTGTTCACAGAAACCACTCCTGCTATGCTAGTTTCCGGTCAAGATCAGTCCCTAAAATCCGATAGGTAACCATGAGCATGTTGTGTTGGCGCCTTGATTTCCGTCCCATCTATAGTCCTCGGTTCGACAGTATACAGTTGATGCACTATGACTACAGTCTAGTTGCGGAGATTGACCACCGCCTGTCGGCGTAAATCAAACCACATTTTTAAAGTGTAAAATCTGAATCCATTGGTTGGCTCTACATGTGTGCGTGGGCCTGCCGGTGGGGACTCTTCCAGTTAACTGTGCATTGTTTTGCTAACTTGTGTAATTGGCATGTTCTAAATGGCATTTGACAACATATAGAGTGCCAGTGATTTGTTTCGATCTTTGAAAGGCAATATATAAATGTCTGATTACAATTACTACTAATGCGGACAGAATGGTGTAGCAGACATTCAGTGTTGTATTTAGTAGTTAGTATCTGCTATTTCCAGACAATACTTTTAAAAGTGTCATTTGATTTAAACTGATGCCATGACCCACCATGGCTATCTCGTGTTGGGTGACCGTTTTCTTTGAATGCCAAGGCCAGTTGGTAATTAAGTGGTTTAACTTAGTTTAACTTAAACCACAACACTTCCTGCTTAGCTGATAAACCAATTTCGGACAAAGGAGGAAAACCTGTTGGAGCTACTTAGCTCTGTCACAGAAAGATGCGGAGAATTTCCGAAGAATTTGGTGCCAGCTTCCAAGCTCGGATTTGGAATCTTTGTGGCAGTAGACCTTTGATTGATGACTTAAGCTAGAACATTGATGACTCAGTAATGAACTTTTCTGATCTTAGCTCTAAATTTGGTGCTAGGAATGGCATAAGCTTTCTTCGTTATTTACTTTATGACCACAATAGGGTATTGAAGCAATTGGACAATTTGCTTATTGATGAACTTGGACATGTGTGTATGCAATAATGTATGTATGTACATATGTATATAATATTTATGCGGAAGCTGATTTTTTTGGAGTGCTCACCCTGCAACTTGGAGGGTATGGGTTCGAGCCTCCACTGAGACAGTTACTGTGTAGGGACTTTGCGCAAGTCTTTTGGCTCAATTGCTCAGTGCCATCGATTGATGCCTGGATAGTGGCACATAATAAATGCATAATAATGATGATGATGAATTGATGATATATGGATATACATACGTTCACATATACATAGTGTTGTGAAGCGGAATAATTGTCCGGAAAAGTTCATATATTAACGGAAAATTTCGGAAAATTTCCAATTTTTGGGGGGGAAAATTTTCCATATTTTTCCATCAGTACATTACTATAATATTACTAAATAAGAATTTAAATGCATCATAATGTTTAAACATCACTCATTCTAAGCTATCTTGTGTAGTTATAACTGATATATGTGTATTAAATAGATGGCACTGTTAGTGCTTACTATTCAGTGTTCACAAGGCTCAACATTCAACAACGACAATACATTTAAGAATTAATTACAATTAAACTTCACTGTTAATTTATAGAAAATAGTTTGAACTAGGCTACTGTAGTCTGAACCGCTAATGAACAGAACAGTAAGCTATTGCTGAGAAAATTGTTTTGAACAGTATTGTTTCATGTATTGGTAGATTGTTTCATGTTTGTTTTAATTTTTTTAAACATTTCCTGCAGCAGAGCAGACTGCAGACATACAGGCTACTACTTTTTTGAACTAGGCTACTCTAGTCTGAAACACTACAGAACAGTGTTTAATGTTTATTTTTAATTCTTTTTATTGACAGAAATACTGTAAATAAAATGAACTTAAAGAAACAGAAATTTTCTAGTGTTGTCTCACTTGTCTGCTACTGGAAATTGGACATTAATTTTATGAGTTAAATGTGTTTTTCTGGTTCTACGGAAAATTACCCGAAAATTTTCCACAAAATATTTTTCCGGAAAGCTACATTACTACATATACGTACGTTTGTACTTATGCATGTGTGTGCATGCATTTGTATGTTGTGTGTGTGCATACAAGCATGCCTAATGTGTATACACAAGATATGTGTATGCCGGTGTTTGTGTGTCATTGTATGTTGGCCTGTATGCCTGAGCAATTATTTAGTGGCTTTCAACAGCCTCTCGGACGACGCGTTAATGTCGAAGCTCCTGGATTTGATTCCATTATTCAGAGGCAGACAGTTATTCTCATATTTACTTCTGTTTAAATTAACCCATTTTCAATGCTGGGGTCGACCTCAGTGAGTCAAGAGTCGAACACAGTAAACACCGTCTTCTGTTTGTGCTTCCTTTTTTGCCAATTCTCAGCCAACTGTCGCGATAACATGTCAATTCGGGTTATTTTTAAATGAACCTGCTCATGTGCCAGCGCTCGCTCGCGTGTGTGGCTGTAGCCGCCGAGCCATAGGTGAGCGTAATGAGTGTGTGGGGCCCCGCGGTCCTTCAGCTTGAGTGTCTCAATGATTCTTGGTAGACGCTCTTGAACTGACGAACGAGGGACACCTGAAGTTTAGTCGAGTGAGTCAAAGGTTCAGTGCGCCTCTTGACGTCCCAGGTCTACCCGTCGTCGTAGTCTGGCGACTGTGGTCACTGGTCGAGAGCCGCGCGACAGCTGGTCAAGCCGGTCGCCGAGGGCCGCGAGTTTCAGTCGCGTTTAGCGCCCGATTGGCATCGGACTGGCGTCCTTTGTTTCGACAGTCAACTTCAGATTCGTCACTTAGTGAGCTGATAGCGATAGAATGGTGTCTTAAGAGTACTTTAGAATACAATTAATCATATTGTCGGTTTTTTTGGCGCCTAAAGAAGCGCATCCCAAGGATGAGCATTGATAAACGGTGTGAAGAGGCTAAGAGCAGGCTGCAGGTCGCCGCCACAACGTGCGTCTTCTGACCAGTTGTAGTAATGGTTGAATTATGGTTCTACAATAAAGTTCCTACTGCGTGTTACATTATGTATGCATCTGGAAGCGCATTTAGGAACCCCTCAAATGCGCTATGAACATGGCTGTCTCCCAGACCGACTACTATGTGTATATTTATCAACCTGTGGCGTCATACATTAGTAAATGCTAAATAGTAATTAGAAGTGGTGTTAGTAATTCTGACCAAGTTTACCATAATTGTGCGAAATACCATGAGCTCTGTGTTTGCGATGAACTGTAGTGCATAAGTATAATTACAAGTGGTCGTTTTTAATTAGAAAAAATCAATGATGATAGTGCAACATAAACCTTGTGTTAGAATACACTATATTAGTTTTTAATAAAACTGGGTAACATATATGGCATAATGTTAACCTTTCATGAATGCAATTTGATGCAATATTCCCACGTTTTACCTCATCGTATTGCATACTGTGATTTAATAAGTTTATACTGCTCAAATTATAAGTTTGCACTGCTCAGATTTGAGGAGGATAAACGATTTTGACAGGTAGCAGTTGTGTATTGCATACTGTTTTGATCATTTATCACATTTCTGACCAGGTGCTCATTTTCCTTAGAAGTCATTTCCTGAGATTCAGACCCAGGGCAGCAGACAATATCAGGTTTACTCTTTTATCTCATTTATCCATTGATTCATTCGTTCTAGGGAAAGATTTCCATGCAAACCCAGAGGGGTTCTTAATGGCGTGTCGGATTGTATAGATTTTCATCAGCCATTTGACAAGACGAACTTTTTCTCCGCATTTTAAATGGCTATCATTTATGGCTATGAGTAGTTCTTCGTCAAAAAGTGTATAGTTTTATGACGCTGTTGTGACAGAAAGTAGATCCATCATTGTAGATGTTTGCATGTGCGAAGCCACGTCAGTGGCAGATACGAAACTTTACAAATGGGGCAGCAAGTAAGCAAGGCTATTGTTAATTTAACATTTGAGGGGGTCCATAGAGTAGTGGTAACATCACTGGCGTGAAGAGCAAGAGGTAGCGGGATCGCTTCCCGCTACCCTCCCAAATTTAGGTCCACTCAGCCTTTCATTCGCGAGATGGCGCGTTGTTAAAATGAGATGTAGGACGTGATGGGCGCCTTGCATGGCTGCCGTGTACAGTGAAATTCGACTCCTGCAATAACTTGTGATCATCCGTTCATACTGATTTGTAATCATACTGCGTTATTGTCTGTTTGAAGATATTAAACGAAGATTATTATTATTATTATTATTTTCATAACCTTTTTCAGCTGTTCTAGACTTCTGATGTGACCTGTTTTTGGTTTAAAGTTTTGATGACCTGGTTTTTTAGTCATTAAGATGATTTCCCTTCCAGCATGCCCATATCAGGCCCATATTTCCATATAGAACCCCTGTAGTTCCCATATCGTTTGAATATTGGGCCTGATGACCAGGTTCATATGATCTATTTTCAAGTGTCTCTGATTTCTGATGACCTTTTTTGATTCTTCCAAGATTTTTACCTTTTCTTAATTTATGTTTGTTGACAACCAGTTTTCCCCAAATTAGATATGACCTTCCTTTCTTAAAGTTTTTTCAACAGGCTGCGAACCGTTTTTGGAACAATTTCCTTGCCCCAAGCTCAATTGGGGATACGACCAGATTGATCCGAAGGATCACACTTGATCGACATGGGTTTTTGTATATTTTAACTATAGTTTTGGGCACACTTACTGTACACACGTATATAGCTATTATTCTTAAATGACTTCCATACAGCATGGCAATTCGAAGTTATAACAAAGCTGTAGGGCGGGCACATTTTTAATGCATTTAACATTAGTAGATGAAGGTTAGCGACTCACCGATGCTGTTCATCCGGAACAGCTAGGAAGTGATTTAAACTGGAATCAGCCAAAGAGCTGGAGAAGATGCGCCTGGATGGGAAATAGTTGGAGCCAGTGATCAGGAGTCTTCCCCATCCCCTAATACAAATTGCACAATCCAGTTGGAGTTGAAGAAATATTTTCAGCAATCTAAGTTGCATACTTTCTTGTCTGCTACGCAGCCACAAGGTGATGGCAACATCGATGTCCACATGCTTACATACACGTGGATTGGAACCAGGTTTACAGACTCGTGTACGTATCACTGTGAGATTGTGCAGTTCTGGTTCATTTGTTGTGCATCTTGATTGTTAAATATGTTTATTGTTAGATTCTGGCACATTAGACATTGTGATTCTACTTAACAAAGCATAACGGCCTGGATTCTTGTCTGTGCAGAAGTTCTCTTTCCTGGAGATTGTGTAGATTTCGTTGTGCAACCAATTTTTGTAGAGCCTTTCAGCAAACTCTCTGAGTAACTGGTTGTTTCACCTGTGCCCAAGGACAGAACTTCTTCCAGCTCCCATCCAAAACAAGGGAATAATAACATTCCTCTGCAGAAGCTCCTCAGAGGCGTGGTCCCAAGGTGAAGGGATCTTTGATTGTAGGATATAATCCCTCTGGACTAAAATCCTCCTCCCCGACTAAAATCCTCCTCCCCGGTGTCCTACCCCAATATTTGGGGTAGGACACAATCCCCGCCAAAACTCCCCCTCTGTGCAATTAGCCTATTTCTACGTTTAATTGATGAACCTTAATTGCCCTGTTTTTGTTCATAGTGTCAGGTTGTTAATGTCGTAAAGGTGTAGACTAAAGGCTTGTTAATGTCATTCGAATGTAAACTTAAGACTTGTGTCATTCAGTTTTAAAGTTAACACTTCTTGTTAGCAGTGCTTTTTTCAGCCGGAACGGCGTTCCGGCACCTTTTTTCAGTTACTAAAAATTATTTATTTATTTTAATAATAAAAACAATAATTTAGTTATTTTAATTTAATTTAAGTGTTTTTGAACTGTTTTCAGTGTTTATTGAGACCCCTACCAACCCACAATCCAGTTTTTCTCGTGATTTTAGCCCGCCCATAATTGTTGCGTTCCGGTACCTATTGTTCCGTTCCGGAACCTTTTTTTCTAGAAAAAACACTGCTTGTTAGTGTCATTTAGGTATAAAGTTAAAACTTGTTAATGTCGTGTAGGTCTTAACTGAAGACTTGTTAATGTCGTTCACTACTAAACTTAAATTGACCCTCTTTTGGGGCAGCTACCCAAAAAGCGGGTCAGGTGCAGCGCCAAGCAGCTACAGGCCCGTTTGCTGCAGTTGTGCCAAGATCGGCACGGACTTGGACACAGCATTCACTTTTAGATATCTTTTACAGCTTTGAGACAAACGTGGGGCGACTATAGCATAATAAACTTTTCCATTGGTTTGTACTCTTATAAGCTAATTGTTAGAATTAAACAAATTGAAGATTATATTCTTATTAAACAAATTGAAAATATATTCTGTATAATTTTAACCACCTTAATATCCTAGCCTGGTGTATTATGTCCTAGTCTGGGGGATTATGTCCGTACACCGGGATCTTTCCAGGAAGGCACAAAATGCACTGTTACCACAATGCTCAAGGGGCTTCATTCGATTGTTGCTTCACATAAAATTGTAGTTGGGAATCATAATCCCCTGGAGAAGTACAATCAGAATCCAGCTTGTCAGGAAGCCAGAGAATCAAATTATGGTTGGTGAGGTGAGTCGTTAAGTTTAGCTCCGAAAGACAACGGATCTGAGAATAAACCAACCTCGGACCAGCTACCGAAGATGCCCGGTAGCCCAATACATGTGTGGTCCGAGTCACAGCAAGAATCGAAGTATTCATGGATCGATTGCTGTGTTTGATTGTGTAAGGGGTGAGCAAGGACCAGAGATGGCTCTACATTGAACATGCAAAGCAGTATGGATTGTCGTTTCTACAACTGCTATTACAAAATGTGCTACACAAATGTTTGGTTTCAGTTACAATTTTGAAGCTGTTTCTTTACAGGAGATTTCCTAGGCGTTTTTAATAAGCAACTTGTGCAGACGTTTTGACGACCAGACGTTTTGGTGACCAGATATTGACCAGGTGTCTGTTGTCACTGAACAAAGCTATCATTACAGTCATCGGAGTGATTCAAGACGTCTCGACCGCGTTTTCAGAAGAGAGGCTTTTGTCATGTCTACTTGATCTGTATGGACGAATTGCTTAGTGGAGAATATCACTGACTTGCATTTGTTGCATGTATTGAGTGCATTGTCTGTTGAGTTAGTTACTCCCACTGAAACTCGCTGAATGAGCCTTGGAGTCACTGGTGCCTGGTTGATCTAGGAAGTGTTTGTGCTCTTTGCCAGTAGGAAGTTGTGATCTGGTGCATTTACACAGGCTGTTCACCTAGTTTCAAGTTTGCTCTTCTCTTCATGTTTGAACGAAGGGAGGAGAAGTAGAGCCGTCTGTTGAGCTATCCCATGGGTATAAATTTAATTCGTTTATAGCATTTATATAGCGCCTGAGGTTGAGTACGCTGGGTCAGTCCTCTCCCTCGCTCTCTGATATTCCTGCTGACGGTCAGTATTTACTATTTTATAGCCGAGTTCACTTGGGGGCGTTGGTTGAGCATAAATCTTGGAATATCATTCAGTCACATCCTGACCTTTGGGAAAGTTTTAGCTGACCGTCCAGCCATTACACTTGTGGGCACCCCTTTTGACTTGACGAATGCTGAATACTTCTACACAGACTGGATGTGTGTCGATGTTCTTTGGTGTCCACTGTCCTTGCTACAAGACACAGGTGCTACAGTTTCGTGTTGTCATCCCTTGATCTTGACTAATCTGGGAGTTGTATCTAAGAGCTTGGAGTGGTTTGCATATAAATGCAAGAGCCCTCCAGTCATGACTTCTACTTTAATCGTATTAATTCCTGTAAACAGGTGAACTTGTGTGTTGTTTTAATGAACTCTAAAATCATTCAGGCTAGCAAGCGGTGCCTTCGAGAGGTACTAAGATGGAGCAATGAAAATGTTCAGTCTCGTTAGATTACGTTTCATTACTTTGAGTTACTGTTCATTGCGAGAAACGTTGAAGTGATCATAGTGTAGCATGCAGACCGTTATTTTGCAGATTTCCTGAAGGAAGCTCAGACGATAAGGCTACGGGCTACGTCTGAGATCGCTTGAGAAGGGCGACCTCCGTGTACGAGTGATGAGCACACATCTTGGCAACCGTGCTTTTTCAGCTGCCGGTCCTAGATGCTGGAACAGTCTCCCTTCCGCGATTCAATCCGCCGATCCAGTAGAGTCCTTCAAATTCAAAACTTAAGACATATCCGTTTTTAAGGCCTATTCTGTCTAGTTAGTTGGTTGTGAGGCGCCGTTGTAATGGCAAGGCTGTGTTACGGCGCCATAGAAATTGTTTATTATTATTATTATTATTGCTGCTATAAGTCTCGTGCGTTTCTGTGTATGTGTTTCTAGTTTGTCGTGGAACCAGCACTGGTCTGGCGCACGGGTCAGAGATGCACGAACGTTACCAGATGTACAAAACCATGTACTCCAACTGCACGTATGTCGATGGAAACCTGGAATTGGTGTTCCTTGATGGACACGAGCCTTACGATCTGAGCTTCCTTCAGGAAATCCGCGAAATAACTGGCTACGTGCTCATTGTTGCCAATTACATCGAGTACGTTCCGCTAACCCATCTGCGTATTATCCGAGGTCGGAACCTGTATGAACACGATGGCAAATACTACAGTCTGTACATAGCTTTGAACTACAAAACGCATTCACAGCACATTGGGCTCAAGGAACTACGGTTTACTTCGCTACGTGGTATGTCAAGTTTTGCCCCTTCTCGATCGAGGTATCTGTTTTACAGTTATGGATAATTGTGGTTGTAATGTTAGGTAATAAAATTGGAATTTATTTAGCACCTTTTGTAAATGATTGATCTGCTGGCTGTGTGAGAAAAAGAAGTCAGTGAGCAGTCTTGAATGTAATGATGCGATGATGTTGAAGAGGATGAGGAGTTTGGGAAACTGCAGCAGCTGACTGCTGCTGCTGCTGCACAGGTTTCCTAAAATAAGTAGGTAGGTGATGCTGCAAGTCAAGCGTCAACACTTGACTTGAACAATGCTTTCGCATAACTGCCATAAACAGCAATCATAGTTTTAGAATCCTGCAATGCAATTTGATCCAAAAGCAAAATACTCTTGAGTCAAACTAGTTATCGTTCATTAGGTGGTGGTGGTGGTGGTGGTGGTGGTGGTGGTGGTGGTGGTGGTGGTGGTGGTGGTGGTGGTGGTGGTGGTGGTGGTGGTGGTGGTGGTGGTGGTGGTGGTGGTGGTGGTGGTGGTGGTGGTGGTGGTGGTGGTGGTGGTGGTGGTGGTGGTGGTGGTGGTGGTGGTGGTGGTGGTGGTGGTGGTGGTGGTGGTGGTGGTGGTGGTGGTGGTGGTGGTGGTGGTGGTGGTGGTGGTGGTGGTGGTGGTGGTGGTGGTGGTGGTGGTGGTGGTGGTGGTGGTGGTGGTGGTGGTGGTGGTGGTGGTGGTGGTGGTGGTGGTGGTGGTGGTGGTGGTGGTGGAGGTGGAGGTGGAGGTGGAGGTGGAGGTGGAGGTGGAGGTGGTGACGTTGTTGATGACAGTGATGGTGATGGCGGTAGTTACAGCGACGATGACGCCGACAATGACGTCATCCTTTGGGAGATAAGTGGCCGATTGGTTGTAAATAGTGCAAGGTCTTGCAGATAGATTTCCTTATATATCAGAGGCCGTTGTTGTATTTGCTGCTATAGAAATTTTGGCGGGCAGTGTCTTCTTCTTTAACAATAACCAACTCTGCTACGAGAACACAGTCAACTGGAGGGACATCCTAACTGGAGAAGGAGCCGAAGTCGTCTACAAGTACGATGACAACCACAACAGGAGAGCATGTGAGCAAAATTTTGAATAATCTCAGTCGAAATCTGTAGAGCAAACAAAGAAAACTAATTCTCTGGAACCAGCTTGTTCACAGGTTCTGGCTCGAAACAGAATTGTGGACGAGCAACTTGTCCAAGGATCATATATGTAGACAGACGTTTACGTTAGATGCCTTTTAAGAGCTCTGCTTTCCTCCGGTAGAATTCTGAGTTTATTTAGTCGTGTTTTCAGGTTGCTGCTGCAAAGTTTGCCAAATGATCCTTAAACCTGGACCAAGTATCAGAGGACTGTAATTGTAATCAAAATCATAGTCAGCTTTAACTTCAATTGTAATTGTAATATCTGACTTTTATAAAGCGTTACTTCAAGAAAAAAGTCATCGGTGGCACTCCCAACCCAATCCAGTGAAATTATCTTACTTTACACGTCAGAGGACACTTTCGAATTGTTCGCATCTAGACAAAATGATCTGCCGATTTCAGGCATTTGTCTTAGAGTTTCTGCAAAGGCATGTAGACAACTGGGCTACCTTTACCTTACAGTTCCCTTAGTCGGCCTCCGTCAGAAGTCGTGTTCAGAGGCGTGGCATGGGAGTTGGGGGATGTGGTGGAATGATCTATGATATGACACTAACGTGTCAATACGGCCCGTCTTGTACGTCTTGTCCTTGGCCAGTGCGTGTTCATAGCATCTGGAATTCTCTGCAGGTCTTCTCACGTTTGCGACTGTCTTAATTACTTGGCCTGTTTTGAGACTGCCCTCTTCAGTGTTCATATGGTCCATAATGTTCGCTGTTGACGGGCTTCAGAGTGCACATCGGAACCATTGTCGCAGGGCATTATCAATCGTCACTTGTACGCTAACTGCATTGTGTAAAGACAGGCGTCGAGAGAGCAACGTGAAG
>OY744612.1:49723639-49813639 GCA_963556255.1 Allolobophora icterica
ATCAATATCTTAATTATACATACGGTTTGGCAGCCATGCAAGGCGCCGCCCTAGAGGGGGTTACGGGAGTCGATCCGCATACCTTATGCTCTCCTGGCCATGAGTGTTACCACTACTCTATCCCTACCCCTCCTCCATACACACATCAGCGGCTCAGTTTTCTTGATCTCGGCATACTAAGGCACATAGCCAGGCCTTTCCCTTGCTGCCTAATCTTCCAACCGCCAGTGTAGGTCATTGTACTGATTTTCTAGGCAAGTTTGCTGGAGAGACTTTTGCAACATAGATATTTTACTGTGGCATGGTTTTGAACCTCAGGCATCTTGGTTGTCAGTCAAACACACTAATCACTAGACCAGCGTGTACCTAAATGAACTGCAAGAAAATGGATGCAGTTATCGTACGACCGATCGAGCGATCTGTTGAGCCAGGCCACTTGCACCGGATAATTAAATCCCCATTGTTGTATAATTCCGATGATGCAATCCATCTGTTTAAAAAACCAGTTATCGATCTGGTCTTCAAAACGGCTCTGCCCACGCACTACTAACCTATCGACCCTGGTGCTTGTTAGAACTTAATTTAATACTACGGCGAATTTGTTTAATGTGTCCTGTGCCTTTATGGTGGAGCCTTATATCTAAGCAGCTGTGCTCTTAAAGTTTGACAGTAGTAAAACGTTTTTTAGATGCTGAAAAATTGAG
The DNA here is from genome assembly GCA_963556255.1 of Allolobophora icterica. Taxonomy (NCBI): domain Eukaryota; kingdom Metazoa; phylum Annelida; class Clitellata; order Crassiclitellata; family Lumbricidae; genus Allolobophora; species Allolobophora icterica. The sequence continues at coordinate 49,724,344 of OY744612.1, forward strand.
CAGATGTTGCCACACGTTGCTTCTCGACGTCAAACTTGCCAGGAGTTTGATGTTGAGAAGAATTATTGCATGCATAGTTTTTAATTTGGAAAGCTCTAGAGATTAATGTTCACGTAGGAATTGAACAGTTGCGAAAACCTGCTTCAAAATATAGATGAATTTTCTATGTTATCGTAATATCGACACTGGCGTAAGCTTGTCCAAAAATTGGGGAGCATTTGGTTATTCATTCTACACTTGTTGAATTGGGGGTACAGTCCATCTCAATTATTGGGGGGCACATGCCCCGGCTGCCCCTCCAGAGTCTACGGCTATGAATATTGACGTTGCTACAGCATCTTAAAAGCTAAGTTGCAGGAACCAGCTTATTCACAGGTGCTCGGTCAAAAACAAAATCAATAGGCAGGTAGGGTCAGAATCGGTTCCAGGTCAAGATCCAAAAGGGGTCAGGCAGGCAGACAGTCAGACGACTAAGGTGGATGGTGTTTAGAATTGAAACGGTGAGGATAGTATGGGGAAGAGAAGCAGGAATTGGAGCCGCAAGAGGTGTAAGGGAAGGAGAAATCGAGATGAGATTGTAAAAAGGACTTTCAGTTTTCAGTGAAAGAACTGTGCAGAGACAGCAAGAGGTGGAATGTTGGTGAGTTCATAGGATGGATCAGGTAATTGTCACAGTTAGTTATCTGCTGAAACTGATCTAGAAAGGGAGGTTTTGTTGAAGCTAGGAATTATTCCAAAGGATTGAAAAATTCGGGTAGGAGTGCATGGAAAGCTTAACTCTAGAAAGGAGGCCTTGTCGCAGCGTTGAGGGCTGTTTGGAAAGGTTCTGATGAAGGCCGAGGCATATTATTGCAGTGTTATTTATTATTATTATTGTATTATTATTATTATTGACGGTTTATGTTATTATTGACAGTTATTAAAGTTCTCATAAAGTACAATAGTGCTGTTTTGCTTTTACTTAACAGGTGGCCAGTGTCATGAAAGCTGTTTATTCAACGATGAACGTCACTGCTGGGGTGCAGGACCCGAGTACTGTCAAGAATGTGAGTCTCTTTTCAAACCATAATTGAATGCAGTCGTTCCATACATGCGAACAGAAATACATACTATTGTACATGAATGCATACATACTTGCATAAACACATATCTATGTACATGAATGCATACATATGTGCAGGGTACTTACATACTTGCATACTGGGTATGCACATATGTTTTTACATATATATACACATGCATATACAGACATGTGTATGGTACATACATACATGCATACGTGTACAGTGTACATGCATAGATGTTTGATGTTTGCATCCATGCATGCTGAAGCATGTGCATACATACGTGCAACTACATTATTGAAATGATTTATTCTTGCTTTAATTTTGTCGTTTATTTAATTCCAAGTTCTTTTTGACAGTGACTCGCATTTCGTGCAGTCCGCAGTGCGACGGTCGGTGCTTTGGTCCTCTTCCGAACCAGTGCTGTCACTCGGAGTGCGCAGGCGGATGCACCGGACCAACAAAGTTGGAATGCTGGGTTAGCATTTCATGTTGCATTTCATCTGACTGAGGGGTGGGGATGTCGTATAATATCTGATTCTGACAGAGGAGGCTTACGTTTATTGTGTGGTATATACGGCCATACTTGTGTAAATGAGTGCACACATGTACTTGTGTAAATGAGTATGCATGTATACTTGTGTAAATGGGAATACAAACTATACATATGTACTTGTGTAAATGAGTATACATGTGTGTATTTGTGTAAATGAGTATACATGTGTGTACTTGTGTAAATGAGTATACATGTGTACTTGTATACAACACCCCACCTTTAACAGTGGGGGACACAGTACACAGTTGTCCCCCCAAGTGAAGAAACGAAGAAACACCAGAAAAGGTGAAAAATATTTTTCGTGCTTGAGTGTGAAAAAATTTGTCACCTCTTTTTTGACCAGATCAGTTCAAAAGTGTTCCTTTCCTTCCCTCCCCCACCTGTCAAACAAGATCGCCGCCAGTGCACGTATGTGTGATATAAATGAGCAACACCTGTGAAATTCTTGTCAAATGAGACTTTTCTGTTAACCTTAGTATCAGCTGTTTGACCTTATTATTCGTACCACCTTATGATTTCCGATTTCATCTTCGAGTGGGGTTATCGGTGGACATCAGAACCAAAACACTTGGCTCTAATGGCCGGATCTTCAGAGGCGAGGTAAAATTAGTGATAACGGACAGTCGAGCTGTGACACTTAATTCAGAAGCTTTACTCTCCCTGAATCATCGTCATTTATTAAACAACTGTCAACCGGTGATGTATAGGAGGTACAGTCTATGTCGGTTTTGTCAGTTATGGAGCTTCATCGGATGACTGTGAAGTGATTTGTTGTTGAGGCCTTTGTTGATTCTGCCTTCTTATTTATTGTGTGCTTTAATGACCCGGCCTGTTGAGAGAAGCCGACGTGTATTGTATTGTATTGTAACGTCGACGATAGATGTGGCTTGTCGGAGCAAACCTGTGAAGAAACGGCCGTTTTATTGTTGCGTGTAATTTATGATTGAATCGCAAAAGAACTGTTGCTCTGTAGTTCGGTTTGAATTCTGCCTGATTATTCGGCTCTTTACGAGAACTTGCCATAAAACTGTTAAAATTGAACGTGAAGTAATTAGAATGACGAAGCTTTATGATTGGTCCTGTTTGACGTCGTAAATTTTGAGCCGTTTTGTGTTGAATGGAGTTGTAGAGATCCTAGTTTGTGTTTTTTTGGCTGTTATTTGAAATACATGACGGGTGGGTCAGATATGTGCATTGTGAATTGTTTGTTTTGAATTGAGCTTTGTGAGTTGGACCTTAGCAGTTGTTGCTTCTGAATAATAAAGCTTTCCTTTATGTTTACTGCTTTGTGCGTTTGTAATTTGGTAGTTGTTGCTTTGCTCTGGGGGAAGGATTTGAGTCGAAAGACTTCACTGCTTGGGGCTAGTAGTTTTCTGGTTGTTAGCGAATCGTGCTATTCAGTGAGGGTATGTTTGTTGTTGTGGTCTCTATCGGTCACGATAGCTTTATTAAATTCCTTTGCTAACCAGTTGATACCCAAGAGGCAGTTTTATGGGGCAATGCTCGAAAATTACAATGCGTTTAGAAAAAAATTAATTGAAAGCTATTATTGATATAAGTTTAGGTGCAACAATAAGTCATGAAAGCTACAATTTCAGTCGTTGAATGATAAGAAAGTTCATCTCGTCAACCAAGCAGTTACTTATAATACAATTACGTTGTAAAAGTCACACAATGCGGTTGACCCCAGGGCACGGGACGAGCGAGGCAGGGTGAATAGGATGACGACAGGATGAAACGGCGTCTGCTGGGGCGTGATGACGATGTTGTGTCCGCGGGTGAGGGTTCAGAGGTCAGGCATTGACCCACGACGGCGACAGCAATGATGACGGCTCCTCAGATGAGGAATCCATGCGACGACCCTTGCCCCATGACGACGACGAACAGGGGCAAAGTCTTCTCAAATGTAATGTAATGTAAATCTTCTCAAATGTAATGTAATGTAAATCTTCTCAAATGTAATGTAATGTAAATCTTCTCAAATGTAATGTAATGTAAATCTTCAAAATTTTTCTGTGTGTCGCACAAATCACCGGCGCTATATCAAATCAAGTCTGCAATAGAAATTTGAGGAATTTGTGGGACATCCTTGCTCTGCCTTAACTTGAATGGCATGACTCCACAACAGTATATTCTTCAATTGAAAGGGTGCCAAATTAACTGGTAATACTTTTCCATGGTAAGCTCACAATATCTAGTGTTCAACTTCCTTCCATCTTCCAACGCTGTGTGTGGTTGGAGAGATTTATCGTTGATAAGTTATCTAAATGTGTTTCTGGGTGTTCCTGATGGCAGGTGGTCGCAGAGGAAGTTTTCTTGAATTGGTGGTTAAGGGCTAGACTCTGCTGCGAAGAAACTGCTTCTAAGATTTGGTTGGGAGTGTGCACTTTGTATATGGGGATTTGAATGTGAAGGAGCAGAAGCATTCCAGAGTCTTGGAGGTTCTTAAATGGTGCTATATATAGATTGTCAGACTGATGCATGCATAAATTGCATACTTACAAATAAACATGTAGGAAGTGTGTCTGATTGGTTAGAAGGCTCGACCTGTAATGCGGATAGCGGGTTCAAGCCTCGACTGAGGTAGTCATTGTGTAGGGACCTTGAGCAAGTCCTTCACTCACAATTGCTCAGCACCACTGATTGATGCTTGGTCAATTGATAGTGGCGCTACACCTTTGCGATTTGGTGACCATGGCACCTCAAGATTCTTTTTTAATTTTTGTACATGGGAATTGGCAAAACTTGTAAGCATATGGATTTTTTTCATTGTTTTAGGCATGCAAGAACTTTGAAAATGATGGGATGTGTGAGAACTTCTGTCCTCCTGAGTTCGTCTACAGTCCACAAGAGTATCGCCAGGTGCCAAATCCTCGTGCCAAGTATGCCTATGGTAGCCTTTGTGTCGACAAGTGTCCTTGTAAGTACAGGTGTGAATTTGGCATATGCGATTTCTAGGTGCTAATATTTTCTGGGATTTTGCAATTGGAGTGTTTCATATGACTGCACTGACTGGCTTTGTCTTTTCCAACACGAACAGCTTAACTCGAGTTGAAAAGGAAATTTGATCTTATTAATGGGACAATCTTGAGTATATAAATGCTTCAATGAAAGTGATCAAAGTAATACAAACTGACTTGTATGACACAGCATTACTGACCAATTAGAGCTGTACCGATAAGGCTTTTTGCCGATTATTCCGATACCGCGTATAGCCGATTATTGTAATAGCCGATACCGCGTATGAAGCCGATTATTTTATTATCGCCCAAAAACTACGCATACGGCGTTGTATAAGGGCTATTAAGGAGTTTCCAGTCCTGTGTAAAATAGGTCCTTGGTTTCTATGGTGTCTGCTAAATAGTGCAATGCTAAATATAAAGCAATTATAAGAAACAAGACATAGCTACTTCTGCTCATTTTTCTATTTGTAACGATTATTGTGCGAAAAACGTCAACTGTAAAATAATTTGAATCGGCGCCGATACTTTTTTGCCGATACCGATTATGCCGATTCCTCTAATAATCGGCCCGATTACGAATGCTCCCGATGCATCGGTACAGCTCTATGACCAATCCTTAGCAACGTTTCTGATCCAACACAACCAACATGTCAGCTCAATGCTAGAACCAGTTCTGGGCTAAAATTGAATCTGTCTGTGCTAGAATTGAATCTGTGCTAGAACCAGTTCTGTGCTAGAATTGAGTCTGGCCTAGAACCAATTCAGTGCTGGAATCGAATCTGTGTTAGAACTGACTCTGTGCTAGAACCAGGTCTGTTCGAGAGTCAAAACGGGACAAGAACAATCTGTTCGAGAACTGCTTCTGTGCAGGATCACTCATGTGCTAGAAGCAGTTTTGTTGGTTGTTCAGCTTGTGACCAAATGGAACGCTCATGTATTCTTCCACGGATTATCTTGATTTGTGCAGAGGTGCTATATAAGTATTCTCATATAAACTGGACTTCCTGATGCGGCTTTTGTGTGACTCTGATAAATTTCAGAGAGTTACATTACATTTGGGAGAAGTTGCCTAACAACCGCGACATGAACTCCTCAGCCTCTCTTTGCCTCTTTTCTTCAGGCGTTGAAGACCATTCTGTTTGATCATGGTTTCATTGTGTTAGGTCGGGAGTGCCTCTGATAAGTCTCTTGAGGTGGCGCTATACAAATTTGCAATTACCATTACAATTTGCATTATAGTGCAATAATTTCGTTACAGTACATCACAGTGCAATTTCTAAGATCATCATGCTTTGACTTGTGACAGCTCATCTGATTGCCGACAAGGGAGCTTGTGTTCAAGACTGTGGCATTGGTCGCATCGCAGGCAAGCAAGGCAAATGCGTCGACTGTGACGGACCATGTCCAAAGAGTGAGTAATTTCCGGCCACTCTGTTCGCTCGCCTTTTTAAGTAGGCACCAAAGCAAACTGTGATGAAATAATTAAAAGGGCACCGTGGTCTAGTTTGTAGCTGAGTAGACTGTATGTAATGATCCTAGATAAGTCATCATGCACACTTTTCTTTTAATTTATATTCACTGACCTTGTGAATGTGATAATTGTAATAAATACATAATCAGAATTCAATAAATATGTAAGTATATAAGTAAGTACTTTGTGTGTTTATCGTAGTACCGCACAAAATACAAGTATTGTGGGGCGTGGTGGCTCAGTGGTAAGTTCGGCGCCTTGTGACCAGTGGCGTCCACCAATGGTGGAGTGTGGAGAACGATCTCCATCGAACTTCAAAAGTGGGGGGTTTGACATATTTTGACTGAAAGTGGGGGGGTTGCATTTTTTCATGATAGCTCTTTTGTCCCATGTGATAATATAACCAAATCCAACAAAGCAAAAATATTTAAAATCCGAAAAGGTCAAAAAAAGTTTTTCGCGCGTAGCGCGATAATTACTTTGACTCTGTTTGGGCACTGTCAGTCTAGACATAAACTCAGCACCTATTTTATTTAGGCCTAAAGTAGAAAGCATTCAGGTAAGTCATCCATTAATTCATTAATCTGTAGGCCTAACTGTCTCAGAATGACTGATTAATTCGTTTATTTTACGACGCCGTCATATCAAAGACGATTGGCGTCTCTCCCACTGCAGAATCTCAGAAAACACAAAAATGTGTATCTCAGGGGGTAAATTTGGGGGGGTTGATTCTCCATTTACTTTTGGGGGGTTAGACGCCACTGCTTGTGACCGGAGGGTTGCAGGTTCGAATCCCACTCTAGCCGCTGCGTACGGACCTTGGGCAAGTCCTTAACTCGCGTTTGCTCGTGGCGCTTCGGCGTGAAAACTCCGACACTGTATCAATGCTGTACTCGGGAGCGCCTCTGAGTAGTAGTAGACTTGAGGAGGCGCTATAGAAATATCCGAAATAAAAAGTAAATAAATTTAAAAAAATTATATATTTGATCAAATGGAAGGTGTGACTGAAACGGTATCTTAAATGGGTTAATGTTTTCTTCAAATCTTATCGGATTCATATCTGTAGTGTTCTGAAAGGCAGCTATCGTAACAGGTGTCAGGCGATGATCTCTTCGAAGTGAAATCACGGTCCTAGTCAACAAGCCATTGAATGTAGGTCAGGTCAAAATCAAAGAGCGTAGAGAAACCAGCCTTGAATTTGCTGTTGTAGGCTTTTATCAGTGGACTGATAACTTTTGCCGCGTTGGAGACTCTTGAGTTGCTCTCTTAATGAAGACATTGCTGTTTCAGTGCTCATCAACATATAAATACAGGGGCTTGTCGAATTCAAAATTCTAAGAGCATAATAAGTTGGCAGCAAAGAATGGGAAGATGAAATGAACAATAGGCTAATGGGAAGATGAAATGAACAATAGGCTAATGGGAAGATGAAATGAACAATAGGCTAATGGGAAGATGAAATGAACAGTAGGCTATTGGGAAGATAAAATGAACAATAGGTTAATGTGAAGCTGAAATGAACAATAAGTTAATGGGAAGATGAAGTGAACAATAGGTTAATGGGAAGATGAAATGAAAAATAGGTTAATGGGAAGATGAAATGAGCAATAGGTTAATGGGAAGATGAAATGAACAATAGGCTAATGGGAAGATGAAATGAACTATAAGTTAATGGGAAGATGAACTAAACAATAACTTTGTGGCAAACAATGGGAAGCTGAAATGAACAATTAGGTCATGTAGTCTCTTTTACAGCCGGAGAAGAATGGTGCTATATAAATGTCTTGCTTTGTGCGATACCCAAGTAGGAATGATGCTACGTACGCTACACTGATGTCTTCGTTTCATTAACAGCTTGTCACATCAAGGCGGACAGCGACAGTGATTTCATCCACTCGAAAAACGTTGGGCAGTTCATGGGATGTACGATCGTTCAGGGAAGCATCAAGATTTTCGACACTTCATTCTTGGGGTACGTTGGACTGGCTCTGCAGAGGGAGTTGTCTTGTTTCTATAGAAAAAAATATAGGATTTCATGAATGTTCCTAACTGCTATCGGATACGTTTCATCGAGAACTGCTGGTACACTGAAAGCTTAATAATGACAGTGGGTTTTTATTCATAATGACGCTGGAAGTAAGTTAAAGCTATACGAACTTTTTAAGTATTATTATGACTAGTATTTTTTTGTGTGCCTCTTGGTCCACCCTCTGGAACTCTTACCTCTTTGTGTTTGAAACTCTCCTACTGAGACTGTCTTTTGGTTTAAACTGAAACTTACATGTTCCAGTCTGTTTGCAAGTCTTGGTGTTTGCCCGGCTTCACTGTGAACTTCTGAACTCTGTAAGGAGAGAATTATTGGAGTAGAGTTGTACTGTATTAAATTCTCGGTGTCTAGAAGTGCAAGACAGAAATTGTACTCCAGAATGACAATGCTAGGAGAGCACTGTTTTGGAATGGCTAGTCTCCATAGACAAAGCGCTCGTGAATAAGCCGGTGCCCTGCGCTTGGCTTTCGAGTAGTGCTTAATAAATTTTAAGTTTACGATTATGATATATTTTTCATGGGAGATTTATAAGGATTAATATTGTTTTGTTTGTATGTTAAAGTGTTGCGCACCCAACGGGTTTGTTGATATATACCTGGATTCCATGGATTTAATAACCATTTGTTCAGATTTACCTTAGATTATCTTACCTTACCGTACAATACCTCACCCCACCTCACCTTACCTTACCTTACCTTACCTTTCCTTATCTTACCTAACCTTACCTACCTAACTTTACCTTACCTAACTTTACCTTACCTTACCTAACTATTCATTCGTGAATATTCTGCTGTCCTTCCAGGGACAGGTACAACAAAATCGATCCTATGAAGATGTCACAGTTGTCTGCCCTGGAAACGGTTCAGGAGGTGACAGACTTTGTCCAGATCCAGGCTAACAGCAACCAGTTTCGAAGTCTGTCCTTCCTCAAGAACCTTCGCATCATCCATGGGCGCAAGCTGGACCGCGGCCGAGCCTCCCTGCAGATCTTCAAGACAAGTCTTGAGACGCTCGGGTTCGAGTCACTCCAGGAGATTCGACACGGATCGATTTACATCGCCAACAACTCGCGCCTCTGCTACGCGAACAGCATCAAGTGGGAGAAGCTGCGATCTCGTCCGGAGCAGAAGGTCATCATCGAATACAACCGGGATGCTGCCGACTGTGGTAAGACTGGCTCTGCTGAGCTCCTCTGAGGGCGTAGAGAACTGAGCAAAGGTCGTGGCAATGGCTGTGGTAGATTCACAGCATATGTGCTAGAACCATTTCCACATGAGCACGTGTCCATCTATGACGAGGTTATCATGTGCTGTGGACTTTTGTTGGCCCTTAGTCTCTAACTTCTGTACAACATGGTCCAGGGACCATGATGTTAACTGTCAAATCTGCAGGAACTCGAGTCAGTTAGGCTCTGTATGTTAACAGTGGTCTGCCAGTGATGCTCTTCTAGTATCTGAGCACTGATTACTAACTGATGAACTTTTGCTCTAAATGAACTTAGCATGCGTTTATGTGGTACTTCAAATCACTATATTAATTGTCTAGACACCTAACGAAATTTTAGCTAGAACTAAATCTATGCTAAATCCAGTTCTGTTATAGAACCATTTCTGTGCTAAGGACCATTCTGTGCTAAGGATTATTTCTGTGCTGGAACATTTCTGTGCTGGAACCATTTCTGTGCTCAGACAAGTTCTGTGCTAGAACCATTTCAGTGCTACAACCATTGCTGTGGTAAGACTGTTTCTGTGCTAGAGCTATTTATGTTCTAGGACATGTTCTGTCCTAGAACCAATTCTGTGCTAGAACTATTTGTGCTATAACCATTTCTGTGCGAGAACTTTTTCCGTGTCAGCGCCATTTCAGTGCTAGAACCAGTTCTGCGCCAGGACCAGCTCTGCTAGAACCAGATTTGAGCTAGAACCTAGTGGTCTCTTTTTGAGGTTTCATTATATTGTGCAGAAGGTATGAGGTATGTAGACTGTGGCCGTTCTTCTGTTTTGTGTAGCTCAGGACAATGAGGTCTGCAACTCGGAGTGCACAGATGATGGCTGTTGGGGTCCATTGGAGGACCAGTGCATCTCTTGCCGGCACTTTCGCCTTGGCAAACGATGCCTAAGTACCTGCGAATCACTGCCCGGTGTCTACACCTCAGGCCCAACTGAATGCCAGAGATGTCACCCCGAGTGTCTCGGCAACTGCTCTGGCCCCGTATGTACAATTACATTCTCTCTCTCTCTTTGTCTATCTCTGTCTGTCTGTCTGTCTATGTCTGTCTGTCTCTGTCTGTTTGTATGCATGTCTGTTTGTCTGTTTATCTGTCTGTCTGTCTCTGTCTCTGTCTACAGACAGCAAAATAGTGAGTGACAGTGTGAGATCAAAACAACCGAGAAATTGAATGACACAGAATGAAAGCCAAGGAGATTGAGAGAGAGAGAGAGAAAGAGAGAGAGAGAGAGAGAGAGAGAGAGAGAGAGAGAGAGAGAGAGAGAGAGAGGAGAGAGAGAGGAGAGAGAGAGGAGAGAGAGAGAGAGATTTGGAGAGAGAGATTTAGAAAGAGAGAGATGCCGCCGATCTGAGTGGCATTATGTAAGCATTCGGTTGCAATTACAATTACATGCATGCATGTGCACTAACTTGCTGGCATTCACATATGTTCACATGTATACTTTTGTATCGGTGCAATGTCACAGCAGTAGTTGATATGTTTCTCTGAAGGGTGCGGACAACTGCAGTCGCTGTAAGAACGCACGTGATGGACCGTACTGCATCCCGAACTGTCCAATGTCCAAGTACAAGGATGAGAATGGGATCTGTGCTGCGTGTCACCCCAACTGTGAAGGCGGCTGCACGGGTCCTAAGAACACTGTCGGTCCAGGTGGATGCAAATCCTGTGGCCTCGTTGTCTTTGGCTTAGACCGACAGACGGTCGCCAAGTGCCTTCCGGTGGATGTGGAGTGCGATGAGGGATTCTACCGACAGATGCTCCCGAGGCATAACTTCCCTCCCGACCTGGCTGGAAAGCAGGTAGACTCCTACTAACGATGTCATCGTTAAATTGTTAAATCTAAACAGTTTTGCTAATCAATGTATCTTTAGTTAGACATAATTATGCATATATGTTTATATAATCTGCTCCTGTTTTAGTCTATTTCAAATATGTATGTAATTTTTGTATACAGTGTAATTTAAGAGGTAAGGGAGGAATAATAACGATTATAATCTAAGAATTTGTATAGCAGTGGTCAAGTCATTAATTTATCTCTGTTACATTTCTCTACCATTACATTATGTGAATGTTAATTTTGCCTGTCTGTTGTATCGTTGTCTTAGGGTTGCATGATGTGCCATCCTGAGTGCGAGACGTGCAACGGTTTTGGTCTGTCGTTCTGCACTTCGTGCCGGCATTTCTACCAGGAGGACAAATGTGTGCCGGAGTGCACGTCCGACTACTACTTTGTGCCAGGCAAAAGCAAGTGCCAGCACTGCGATCCTCAGTGCCTAAGCTGCAGCGGTGGCACAGCGAGTGACTGCGTTGTCTGCAAGTTGTACAAGGTCTACTTCGACTTTGACAACAGAGAGAATGATCCACGGGTGAGTTTTACTCCATACACATTGCTACATCAGCCTTTATATAATTCTAGTTCTGCCTCCAATTGCATCTATTGTGCCATTATCATTTTGCGCAAGGCATAAATAATTATTGATCGTTACATTAGGGCAGAAATTCGTCAGTGCAAGAGTTGTTGACTTGTGGAATGGTTTGGATGGTAGTACTTCCTCAGTGGACACTGTCACAGCTTTTAAGAGGAAGCTAGGAAAATTGGGCTATTAAACGTTCGAGGTTAATTTGCAGTGGTTCTAAGACAGACTACATGACTTATGAACCACTTAAAACTCTTGTTATGTTAAATGTTATGTATAGTTGCTTCAAGTGAATCTATAGGACTCGTAAATTCTCATCTGATGGATGAGTGCAGTTGAAATTCAAATGGCTGGGGATTTATGTTACAAGTGCTAATAAATATTGAGAAGGATATAAGGTCGGCAGAACTAACTAATGCATTAGTTTTAATAATGCTCTGTTCACTTATCTATGAGCATTCAATGTATTGTACAATGGAGATTCCTTATAACAAAACCGACACATTCTAATATAACGTGGTTATTGTGACAGATACCAAAATTAGTTCAGCTTTAGGTAGGACACAGCCGGACCAGACACAGCCATTCAAGTTTCAGTAACTATCACCACACAATTCTTTTCTATCCGGAGGAATTGCACTTGCCTCGGATAAAAATACGCAAAATAATTTTTTTTCATGTGGCCCAAAGACAGCATTATGAGTTGTTTTTCATGTTGTGTTTTGTATTTGAGAATTTCTTCAGCTGTCTGATTTAGAAAATATAACCAGAATTAAATAGATAACCAGAATTAAATAGATAACCAGAATTAAATAGATAACCAGAATTAAATAGATAACCAGTCTTCTGCAGGAAATCATTTTCTTCTGTTGACAGTTTAACTGCACTGAGAAGTGTCCTGACTTTGCTCTGCACAAGATTACAATCGACATAAATGGAGAAACGGAGACGGTGTGTGTTGCAGATGACAGCCTGGCCAGGTATTGTAATTGCAAATTGTAATGCCAGTGTAATCGTAATTTTAATTTTAATTCCAGTGTAATCATAATTGTAATTTCAATTCCAGTGTAACCACAATTGTAATTCCAATGTAATCATAATTGTAATTGTAATTCCAGTGTAATCGTAACTGTAATTGTAATTCCAGTGTAATCGTAATTGTAACTGTAATTCCAGTGCTGCAACTTCTCAAAAGGGCGAAACTGGGCATCTTTAAAGAACAATTAGTCAAAATGGGTTGACCAGTCGAAATTCGACCAGACAGGAAATTGACCACTTTTACATCTGAAGCGGTGGTTATCCTATCGGCCCAAACACTGCAGTGCAGCTGAAGATGGTTTAGTGGTGTTGGCCCATCTTTCTGGAATAGGGTGACTATAGCAACGTATGATGAGCTCTTTGGTCTTCCTTTGTTTGTTTTCAGTCAGCAATTTCAAGCCATTATGTTTGATCATGGCTTCATGTTGTTAACTCTGCCTCTCAGCCCATATTCTTGTGGTGCCAGTCCGAAGCCTGGATAAAGGAGGAGGGTGACACTAATCATCTTTGATAGGACGTGTTTAGGTCAGAAGTGATTTGAGCAGTTTCTCTTGAGGTGGAATTACCAGTATAGAAATTTGCAATGTTACTATTACAATTACAGCGGAAAAGGCACTATACAAATACAAATGCTCAGATGCATGCATGTAGTTTCATCTAGTGAGACTGTTTCTTTTCTTTTCCTCAGAAGTCGCAGTCACCTGATCATTGGCGTTGTCTGTGGAGTCGTTACTTTTGTTGCACTCGTTGTTTTCGGAGTGGCGATGCTCTGTCATCAGCGAGCGAGGGCAGAAGCAACCAAGATCAAACTAACGGCTCAGATGACTGGGATCGATGAGGCTGAGGTATGATTACACAGTTCATTTCTAATCTGAAGCTCGTCCATTTTAGTTTGCATTCCCACCATGGCCTGAGTTTTTTTACTTCTCTGAGGGTTGAGAAGTTTGATTTGCATTGTAGTTGCGTAGTGAATGTGCTGTGGGACAATAAGCCAATGGAGTGATTTGAGATTTTTATTTGAGATTTTTTACTTGATTCATTGTTTTATCTCCCATCAAATGCACCTTTCTCGATAGTGTAGTGGTTAGCGTGCTGGACTGTCAAACGAGAGGTCGGGGTTCAGATCCCACCAGGGCAGCAATTTGGTTTGAGATTTCTGCCCCATGTGTACCCGCAGCTAACTCGGCTATAATGAATGCACTGACCATACACTGTCGGTGGGAAGATGAGGCGGTGAGGGAGAAGACTGGTCACCCACTTTCGTATGCCAAGGCTAAGAAAATGAAATCGCTAACACTTCATACCCATGGCTGCCTCTGGGCTAGCTTAAGGGACTGCTCTTCTTCTTCGAACGTACCCCCAAATGTACCCCAAACATATTACATTCTAGTTCGAGGTATCGAATCTTATATGTGAACGTTTCTGTGTGCATATTTTGCGTTCAGCCTCTGAAGCCAACGGATGTAAAACCAAACATGTCGATGCTGCGTTTGGTTAAGGAATCGGAACTCAGGTGTGGCTACATGATTGGATCTGGAGCATTCGGAATGGTCTACAAGGTAGGAAACACCTTCTACACATCTTGGCATTTTTATAGAGCCTTTTAAAGAGGTAATAATGGTATGGTATCTGGGAATTTATAAAGCACCTCTCACAGTGCAAACTATTCAGAGGCACTCTCAGCTTGTGAACCTCGCAGAAACAAAAAAGACTTAAAACGATGAACAACAGAGAGAGAACCCTGTCTGTAGGATCCCACATAGTACCAAAGGGAAGGGAGTTCCATAGGGATGGGCCCATGACAGCAAAAGAGTGAGACTGAGCCAGGGCAGACCTCACCCGGGAATGAACAGATCAAGCCGATTCAGAGAACGCCCTGGGTCAATGAGAAGAAGCAGAGAGATGCTACTAATACAATAAGTGTTAGTAATACTACTAATGTAAAAAGTATTAATAGTGTGCCTAACTGACTAAATGGTGTTGATGATGCATTTTTAGGGTTTGTGGATCCCAGAGGGGGAGAACGTGAAGATCCCGGTTGCCATAAAAGTTCTCCAGAAGGGTTCTTCTAGTCGTACAGAGGAACTTCTCGAAGAAGCACACATCATGGCATCTGTCATCCACCCGTCCTGTATCCGAATCCTCTGCGTCTGTCTGACTGCTCAGATGATGCTCATTACTCAGCTCATGCCACTCGGGTGCCTGCTCGACTATGTGCGCAAGAATCGCAGCCAGATTGGGTCTTCAATGCTGCTCAACTGGTGCACACAGATTGCAAGAGTACGTCATTGCTATGTCTAAAATGCAAATTCTATACTTTCTTGCTCAATCAAGAAATTCCTGGACCTTCCATACACCTATCGACTAACTCTTCTTTACCTCTGACTCCCGTGTCCTAAATCTTGGGATTACTTCTGTTCCACATCTCTCCTTTTCTAGCCACGTCTCTTAACGGGTTTAATTTATTTTCTTGGGTTCAGAAAAGTGTTGCAGGGATTGAGCTGATGAGATACCATGGCTGTGTGAATGCATTCAGTTGTTGATGTTTTAGGGAATGAGTTACTTGGAGTCACGAGGAATCGTACACTGTGACCTGGCTGCAAGGAATGTCCTTGGTGAGTAACCGGCAAGTGATGCGTTAAATTTGATTAATAATATTCAGGCACTTATTATTATTATTATTATTATTATTATTATTCTAATGCTTTTATTAAGCACTACTATATAATGATCAAGCATACATGTGTATCAATGGTATTGAGCAGTGGTGAATGAAGAACTTGCTCAAGGTACCTACACAGTAACTGTCTCAAGGGAGGAGACTTGAACCCACGCTCTCCGCATTGTAAGGCGAGTGTTCTAACCAGTTGGCTGCCATATCCTATTTAAATAGCACCAACAGAAAATTCACTTAAAAAGTGTGGCAAGCTGGCAAAAGGCGAATCTCTCAACTATTTGCAAAGTGAGGTACATGAAACTGATGCATGATAATAAACCAAGTGTTGAAACAACAACAAAGGTGGCTGACTCGCTTGTAACTGAGGAGAAAGTTACTGCGCTTAGTGTTCTACTAATCATAAACTATGCACTTTGCATTGTTATTTTGCATGGAGTTTGTATGTTTTACATGTCTTTATTTATCGGTAGTTTATTTTAAACACTACTTTCCTGTACGGTGAATTCAGTAAATCAAAATTTATGGTGACTTGTGGATTTTGTTAACTGTAGTTCAAAGCCCACGTGTGGTTAAGATTACCGACTTTGGTCTGGCCAAAATGCTTGACTGTGGACATGACAAATATTATGCAGAAGGACGAAAGGTACGTGATACAGGTTTCATGGGATTTTCAGGTTTTTACCTGTAGACAGGTATTAACTCAAATACTTGTACTTTATGCTGGTGTAAAGCTTTATTAGGCCGGGTGCAACTGATACTAAATCTTCTTCCATTTCTGTATGATAGTTTTAAATGTCAGAAAAATTTCCTAATAAAACTCTCTCTCTGGCAACTGGACTCGGATCTGCATTGGATATCTCTGGACAACCCCTCTGACATGACATAGTGCTGGTGAATAAGCTGGTGCCTGCACTTAGCTTTTGAGTAACACTTCAGAAATTTGGAGTTT
The DNA here is from genome assembly GCA_963556255.1 of Allolobophora icterica. NCBI lineage: Eukaryota > Metazoa > Annelida > Clitellata > Crassiclitellata > Lumbricidae > Allolobophora > Allolobophora icterica. The sequence continues at coordinate 49,740,754 of OY744612.1, forward strand.
GCAATTATGATTACCAATAATTACTCAGTTATAATAAGATGGGTTGTTTAACTGTCAAGAAGAATCATAATCAAATAATCTTGTTGTACAGAGATTTTATTTAGCTTGACAAAATTTCTTGGTAGTGTGATTGCATTAATTTGAGCTTCAATCAACAAGTCAGTCAATCGGTAAGATTCCTAAAATGGCAGCTATGTTGTGTTGAAGAGATTGGGTTTTGTTACAAAGTGTTTTTCTATGTTCCTGCAGATGCCAATTAAGTGGTTGGCCTTGGAGAGCATTCTATATCGTATCTTCACGCATAAAAGTGACGTCTGGAGCTTTGGTAAGACTAATGAATCTTATGATCCATATAGAAGAACTGCTTTTTGGTAGCACAAAGATGGCATGCTTACTTAAACCAGGCCATACGGAGTGAACTCCATGAAACGCAATCTATGGCTAATTGAGCATTATGCTAGCACTATAGAGGCATCAGATTAGATTAGATGAGCTGAGGCCTATGACAGTGGCCGATTATCGCCAATGTGCCTTTGATTCAAATCTCCTTGATCATGAGAGATGTGTTCAACTCAATCAACATTTTATTTTGGTCACTTTCGGATTTTCGGTTTGCTGAATCTTCAGGAAGGGTGAAAGTTGGAACATGTTTATGGTAACGTGGATGTTTTTCAGGATGGTAAAGGAGTGGATTCAGGATTTCAATGCAATCTATGTGAGATATAAATAACTTGTGTGATGTTGTACTATTTGATTTGAAAACTTCAAGAAGCATTTTTTGCTTCCTATTGCAGGAGTAACTGTTTGGGAACTGTTAACTTTCGGACAGCGACCGTACGAGAACATTCACGTTCGAGACATTCCTACGATGCTCGAGAAGGGGGAACGACTCCACCAGCCCCCCATCTGCACAATCGATGTCTACATGCTCACGATCAAGTGTAAGGACACGCTTATATTTTGTTCGGATGTTGTTCAAGAAGGAATGTAGGTTAACTGAATATTAATATACTGCACTGAATTTCAACCGGACTTTTGCAATAGATTATGACTTGGCTGTAGGTTCACATGTTGGAGCCATTGATTGATGCCTTCTGCAGTGTGAGTACGGTACTATTTAGATACTTACTAAATTGACCTCTTTGTTTCAGGCTGGATGTTGGATGTCGATGGCCGGCCATCCTTCAGAGAGCTGGCCGAAGAGTTTTCCAAGATGGCTCGAGATCCCGGTCGCTACTTATCAATACCAGTGAGTTCAAAACTCCGAACTAATTGGCACCACGATCTTTGTTCCATATTCTTTGAATCAAAGTCAAAGCACAGTTCACCATGTGGTCTTCACACTGATGTTGTATGGTCTATGTACCTTCTTTCTGTATGAGTTTGCCAACAGGTGCAAGAAGAGCAGAAATCATGAAAATCTTTTTTGTCTCGTTGGAATTTAAACCTCTGACTCTATGCTGACAGTCCTGTATGCTAACCACTGGACTACTATGCACCACATGGATTTATGTTACAAATAATAAGAGGTGTCCAATAATAATATTAATAACAATAATAATAACCATGGTACACTGCCATTTTGACCACTTACTACTTTATGCCTTTGCTTAGCCTTCGAAACCCTCGGCCCCGTTAAGTCAAAAAGGCCTGGCTTTCTTCTGCAATCTAGGCCATCGCCTGGCCAAATAACTGGAGATAACTAAATAGAAACTACATTTCTCTGTGAGCGCTTACCTACAACTATCCAGTGCTTACTTTTCACAGCACTATTCTGAGCATGAGATCAACAATGACTGGCCATCCCAGATAAATGCTAACCCTAATTTTGAAATCATGTGTACCTTAGGTAAAAAAGCGTAATATTTATAGTTTGGCACCATAGTGATTGGAATGGTTTGCTCTGTAGGGTGACCGGTTCCTACGCCTTCCAAGTAACGAAAGAGGTGAAGAGAATCACGAGGTGAATGGTGACACTAGACAGCGACAACTGTTCACAAATTCCACGTCACCAGTCGAGAAGACAAAGGTAGGTGACCAAATTACTACCTAAATGTTCTCTGGTTACATCTGCAAATATAGTGAACCACAGAATATTTATAGTGTATGTATATGTATAATAATAATAATATTCTCTATTAATTCAAACTGACAAGTACGCAGTAAGATTACATTGAAACATGACAGTACAATCAAGATCTTAATTAAACAAATTAAACACATGGTTTGGCAGCCATGAAAGCCGCCCTAGATATATATATATATATATATATATATATATATATATATATATATATATATATATATATATATATATATATATATATATATATATATATATAATACCAATGATAGATAGATACTAAGAGTACTGTTTACTGATTATTTGACATTACGTAAACTTATAACTGCATCTTTTATTAATATTCTTAATGCTAGCAAGTGCTACTACTGTCAAATTGATTTGCATTACTTGTAATCTAGGCACTTCACAGTTAGCGGATGCTACTAACTTACTATTGTTGTGAATATCAATAAAGATCTATTGATTGATTGATTGATATACACACACACACGTACAAGTATGTATGTAAATGGGTATGTGTATATGTGCACTTATGTTTTCTGTGTTTCATTTTTCATTTGCATTTGATGCTGTACCACACAGGCAGTAGATTTCAACATAGTTAATTTTCGGATGATGCTTTTAATTTCAAGCTGACAGAACCGATCCGCATCCGCGTCGAAGATGCAAACGGCGCAGGTGATCAGGCTCAGCAATACACGAACTCTGAATGCCAGAACCGCTACAGCGGCCTGGAACAGGCAACAAGCTTCCGAAACCAGCAACTCCAGCTGACCAAGGACCACCACAACAGCTTCCGCTACAGCTCAGACCCTTGCAATCTTCTTCTTGATCCGGACTGCATTGAACCAATGGGGGAGTCAACCCCTACAGCCCCCGAGCCAGCGGTCAATGCCCCTAAGATGTCCATGTATGAGGATGACTATATGCAACCGAAATTGTTTGAAGTTCCGTCAAAGTACATTGAACTGACAGGTAACTCTCATGAAGCACTGTGCGTCTTGAACTCTAAACTTTATTTTTGCTGCATATGAAAATGATTTGTTTCAAAGTAATTTGAACTATCCTGTCTGGCGCACAGCATCAGCATGCTAGTTCAGCAAATGATCCCTTCTGAGAAGTATCCTCTGTTGTTCCAGGTTTGTTAATACAAGCCTTAAAGCAGTTGCCGAAAACTATTCTGAATTTAGAAGTAAGATTGTTCCAGGATTTTCTGTGGGAGATTGTTTCAGGAATCTCGTAGGTTAGGTCCAGGCACCTGTTCTTTTGTTTCGTGGAATTGTGTGTGAGTTTCAGATAATTTAAGCCGCTAAACTTTATCTTGTGTTTACTTCGTTGTTTTCAAGATTCACTTCAACGTCCGGAACATTCTGATGAGGGTCGCCTCGCAAGGCAAGTGTCGCTTCAGAGGCATCAGTTGCAACCTAACTGCATCGTGAATCCAGAGTATTTTGAATCATGTTCACCCACCCACAACACCGCCTCCAAGCTCCACTCATCCGCAACACCGGCGCAGTTGCACTTGCACATCAGTGAATCGCCGCGCGTCACCGAACCGTCGCGCTTCCATCGACTAGACAGCATAGACTGCACAGAAATGAAGTGCAGCCCGACCGAGGCTGAGCATGACTATTACAACGAGTTCAGTTATCTTGGCAGCTCGCCTGCCGCGGTTGATCATCTTGTAAAAGAGTCGCCGATCTGAGAAGTTGCGTCGACACAGAATTTTGTCTTTCTGGCAGTGGAATGGACTCTCGCATTAACGTGGATGATGATGTTGACGGTTTTATAACAAAGATCCTGCAGGCTGGACTAAGTAAAACTCCGGCGCATGCGTCGTGTGCTGTGTCTTTGCCATGCTGAACAAAACGTGTCGCACGATACATTACGCTCTCCTAAATGTCAACTGTGTCAAATAATGCACCGCCGCGTATGTGGAAATTTTCAATAGCATTGATGCAGCTTTTCTTCTCTGCTTGAGGGCTTCGCCTGACAAAAACGGTGTCACTTGACGTCAACGGTGTTGCTTGATGTCAACAGTGTCACTCGAAGTAGATTTGTGGCTCGGCCAAGACGAAGCATTTGATTACATTGACCATATACTAGAAACTACTTTCGAACTGAGTTATTAGTTCTTCTGCTGCTAAGGAGGCAGTTAAAACATGAAACATATTGGATATGCAAAAGATCAGTTGTGGCATTGATATATTTGTTTAATGTTTTTGCATGTTTCTTGACTTTGAGATTCTTCAGTTCACGCTTTCTGCCTAAAACCTTAAACGGTTGAACAAAGCTCATGCTTGAGATTTTAAGCCATGATAGACCAGTCACTTTGTCCATGGTCCAAAGGAGAATTTGTTGTTATACTCGGTGTTTTCAGCTTTTGCTAACAGAATACTCCTTGAATTAAGTTACTGAAATACAGGGCAGCTACTGCAGGTGCTATATAGATTAAGATAGGGCAACTGCTTGTTTTCTTACATGCCTCTGTCAACAGCAGTCGTCCTTTCAAATTTTTTTCTCGAAAGGATACTTCATCTTGAAGCTAATATCAGTTGATGGCTTGTGAGGTACAATGACAGTGTTGCAGACAGAAGTAGTTTAGATTAGAAATTAGATCTAGGAGTGCATGTATGTATGTATGTATGTATGTATGTATGTATGTATGTATGTATGTGTGTATGTATGTGTGTGTATGTATGTATGTATGTATGTATCTTAAAATGTCTAGCTTGATAACATTTTTAACATAACGTTAGACTATTATTGACTGAGAGAGGAAATGGGTTTAATCGGTAGTTCATCTGTTGAGTTTGACAACCCCAAGGCCTATCACTCGTAATAGGTTAGGGAGCCAAATAGTTGGGTTTCTTGGACCTCCACTTGGTATCGCTGGACAATCCCTCCGTCACGACCCCTTGCTCGTGAAAAACTGGTGTCCTGCTCATAGGTTTTAAGTGGTGCTTTATATATATTTGAAGATTGCGATTAGGAAGCTTTATTTTCGACACCGAGAACAGTTGGTTGGATATGGCATGGCAGCTAAGTGGTAGAGCACTCTGTTATTACACAGTGTGCAGGTTCAGAGCTTCTGGCATAGAGATCTTGAGAATACAAGTGCTTGGTGTTTGTTGCCCTGTCAAACATTGTATAGTGGTCACTTGTGGCTATAATTCCGGGCAAGTATGGAATGACGTTTATTGTGACTATAATACGAAATTTATGTAGCACCAATTCAAGAAAGCACTAATGAGGCAGTTTCTGTTCTTCGCTAACCTACGTTAAACGTCGTTAAGAACAAGCTTCATTTAGAACGGAGATTTCACCATTAAGGAAAATGATGTGAAGAAAACTTATTGGCCAGTTGACGAACTATGAAAGGACCAACAGAATGGTGCAATACTTTTGTAGCTCATGATTATTTCGTCTTCTGTTTGTATATATATAAGATGTTCTGTTCTTTTACAAGGTTATAATATATTAGTGTTTCGCATGTTCTTGTATTAACTTGTAGTTGTTGGAACGTACGTTAGAAGTAAGTGCCTTAGTTAAGAAAAGCTCATGCATTGATTGAATGACTCCTCGTTCACTTGCTTACTTGAGGACAGCTTCTTAGAGAATCATTGACTCAATTACTAACTGACTCGTGAGTCGGGGACTCGCGACCTATTGAATTAATGACTTGGACTGCATTAGTGACTTGTAAGGGCTTAATTAGTGATTGAGGAGTGAATTATTTGACTTTTACCTGAATTGTTGACTCCAGCCTGACTGAATTATTGACTTGTGACTGAATTATTGACTTGTGATTGAATTATTGCCTTGTGACTGAATTTTTGACTTGTTACTGAATTAATGACTTGTGACTGAATGATTGCCTTATGTCTGAATTGTTGCCTTATAAGCGAATTAATGACTTGTGACTGAATTATAGCCTTGTGACTCAATTATTGCCTTATAACTGAATTAATGACGTGTGACTGAATTATAGCCTTGTGACTGAATTATTGCCTTATAACTGAATTGATGACTTGTGACTGAATTGTTGCCTTGTGACTCAATTATTGACAAGTATTTTGTAATTAAAGTGAAAGATTGGAACAGCTTTTGAACAACAGGATACCTACTGCCTGACGCAATGCTCTTCTAGTATGTACAGTGGATAGTGTAAACTGATATCGTTAATACTATCGCCAGTATGTTGCTATTGTTGAATTAATAAAATAATTTTGATATTAAATTGTGGTTGTTGTTAGGACTTTTCTTCTTTAACTCATTTGGGGTTTAGGGTTTTGTCTCTACCGTATTCATATTGGTCAACCTATCTCTGCTCCTCCTTTGCGTGCTCTTCAAACCAACAAAAATTACACTTGTTCAATGAATAAGTTGACGCGTTTTGTCTAGCACTAGGACGGTGTTGGGGTCGGAGGTTAAAGGTTAGGTCAGAGGTTAGAGTTCACTCCAGTTACGTGCATCTTGTCAGTTTTTTAAGTCTCTCCGGTCTAAAACTTGACACTTGTCTGTTTCAACTTCTTTCTGTCCTTGGCCTTCGAGTATCTATCCATTCATGAGCCTAAAAGTCTTGCTGTTTAATAAACAGCTGAAAATCTGCTTGCTGTAAATGGTAACTTCTATTGCGCCGGTGTCTAATGTACAAGGCATCAACCGATGGCACACCAAACCAAGACGTAATCAGGTCAATATCCGGAAGGTCAATCCGTAAGTGTATTGTATTGTATTGTATTGTATTGTAATGTATTGCAAGACAGAGTGAGTGACTCTTGTTAGCATAGGCGCCGACTTTTGCTTTTGTTTCTGGGTGCTTGGGCACTCCCTCCATTCCTCTGCCCTCCATTCCCCCACCCCTTTGGTAGGTGAGTTTTAGCGAATTTTTGTAGAAAAAAATTGTTTTCTTGTCAAGGGTTATGAGCAGGGCTGTAGTGGTAAAATTTGAGGTGAGTATACGCTACCGGTGACCAGCGGCGTAAAAAAAAATTTGAAGACTTTTTTTAGGAAAAATTTCAGACTTTTCACCAATTCTCAGAAAATTTTCAGACTTTTTACGATTTCGTCTCTGAAAAAGTTGATGACCTTTTTTTTTTTTTTTTTTAGTCATTCGCCCTAAAAACCGTTGAAAACCTCTCTTTTTCGGAAAATTTCATCTACAGAGGTAAGTATACGCTGTATACCCTCATGAGTATACGCTCTCAAATTTCTCTAGAGGTAAGTATACGCTGTATACCCGCGTATACGCTCGACTACAGCCCTGGTTATGAGGTTTGAAAAAGTATTGGAAATCGGTGACGTGCAGACGTTCGAGTGTTATTATTTGTTTTTTATTTTAAATGATGAGTAATGAATAAATTATTTATTTATGTAGGCCTACAAGCTGTGACTGTGAGATCATGCATATGTTTGGTATTTGTGTTGTAGTTGTACTTCTCAAGTTATGAGATTACTGTAAAAGATTAGGTGTAAAGACTTTTTCATCTCTTTTATGACCAGTTCAAAAGTGTCCCATGTCCCCTACCTGTCAAACATGATCGCCGTCAGTGACACGCCCTAGCACTTTCGTTTGAATCTAACTCTTTTGTGAATCCTGTGTTAGCATCCATAGGCCTACATCCATGGGCGTCTGCAGGAATTTTTTAGGGGGTCGCAAAATTTTTAGGAGGGACAAAAAGTTTTGGGGGGTGGGGGGAAATGACGCTTCTGCATAGACAAAACTTGCATAGACAAAAAATTTAAATAAATGATGATCAAGGACTTTACCTAAATAATTACGTGTTTCTTCGCATCGAAAGTCGTGTTGGGACTGTTGTAATAATCATAATAATCAAATGATTTTATTTTAACAAAATATTTGCAAAATCCGGGGGCTCAAATGCGCCCCCCTTGCGCCCCCACCGGACGCCCATGCCTACATCATACTACTGAACACCGTTACACACGTCTTGAAGACCAATGTGGAAGACTAGTTTACCAAATGAACCCAATTGAGGAATAGGCCTATGCTTATATATAGCGTCGGTCACGACCGTTGTGAAGGTGTCTAACGAGTTCATCCACTTGTCCAATGTTGTAAAGTCTTATGGCATTAACCTTCGCAGGACGGAAAGATTTTACGATACACGGAGGACGAAGAGGGGTAATTTTTTTACCCCAAAACAATGTGTAATATCTCAGCTCACAGGTAAGCTACGATGACAAATGAAGTGTCAATTGTAACATTTCAAAGGTCAAGGAATCGATTTATCATAGTGGCAATAGTGTGCAAATACTACTTTTCAAGATGGCGGTCAATATGGCCGCCAAAACACACAAAAATGTATATCTCAGCACGTAGGTAAGCTACAATGACAAATGAAGTGTCAATTGTAACATTTTCAAGGTCAAAAAATCGATTTATCATAGTGGCAATAGTGTGGAAATACTATTGTCCAAGATGGCGGCCAACACGGCCGCCAAAACATAACATTATGTATATCTTAGCTCATAGGTAAACTACAATGACAAATGAAGTGTCCATTGTAACATTCCCAAGGTCAAGGAATCGATTTATTGTAGTGGCAATAGTGTGGGAATACTATTTTTCAAGATGGCGGCCAATATGTCCACTAGACAACAATAGGTATGTCACTGCTCATAGGTAAGCTACAATTGCAAATGAATTGTCAATTGTAACATATTCAAGGTCAAGGAATCGACTTATCATAGTGGCAATAGTGTAGGAATAATACTTTCCAAGATGGCGGCCAATATGGCCGCGAAAACACAAAAATATATATATCTCAGCACATAGGTAGGCTACAATGACAAATGAGGTATCAATTTTAACATTTCTAATGTCAAGAAATCAAACTATCGTAGTGGCAATCGTGTGGGAATACTAATTTCCAAGATGGCGGCCAACATGGCCGCCAAAACACAAAAATATGTATATCTCAGGTTGTAGGTAAGCTCCAATGACAAATGAAGTGTCAATTGTAACATTTCCAAGGTCAGGGAATCGATTTATCGCAGTGGCAATAGTGACCGATCAGTCAGCTGATTGATAATTCCTATTTTTGTGTTTTGACGGCCATATTGGCCGCCATCTTGGAAATCAGTATTCACACACTATTGCCACTGCGATAAATCGATTCCTTGGCCTTGGAAATGCTACAATTGACACTTCATTTGTCATTGTATTTTACCTACGAGCCGAGATATACACATTTTTGTGTTTTGGCGGCCATGTTGGCCGCCATCTTGGACAGTAGTACTCGCACACTATTGCCACTGCGATAAATCGATTTCTTGACCTTGGAAATATTACAATTGACTCTTCATTTGTCGTTTTAGCTTACCCATGAGCTGAGACATGCATGTTTTTGTTTTGGCAGCCATATTGGCCGCCATCTTGGAATATAAGCTATCCAAAATTATGAAACTATTAACACTCAGTTCCATGGTAGATTCCACACTTGATTTATGATTGCAGGTCATTTATGAGCTCATATCTTTAAAAAATATATCTGCCCTATGAACGAAAAAATAACGACGTCGAGGACGAAGAGGGGTAAATTTTTACCCCAGGACACTTTGGATTGAAAAATCTTTTTCCCACCACATGGCAATGTGGTGGGTATGCAGTCAGAATATGTCATTGGTGGTAACTTGTAAACATGTGGAACGACAAATGATACCTACCTACAGTTGCTCCGCAATCAACATCCAAACACCCCTGGGGTAATTATTTACCCCTTTCCGTCCTGCGAAGGTTAAAGGCCGTTGAAGTAAATAGAAAAACGTCCACTTACTGATGAAAGCATGAAATAAACAGTTGCCTAGTTAGTTTATGTTTTAACGACGCTGTGTCATAGCAGAGATAATTATAGCGTCGCCCTCCTTTCTCCATGCTTATTGGGACTGGCACTATGTGAGTAGGCCGTATACGGAGTTAACGCCAACGAGCCACAGTAGTGATCACAACTGATGGTTGGTTAGTTGCTGTTTAACGACGCTGTGTCATAACGAAGATGTTTAGCGTTGCCCTCCTCCTTTCTCCAGGCTTGGGACTGGCACTACCGGAACAATTGAAACATTAGAACATTGGAAATTACCAACTTAAAGGTATCTAAACAAAACACGCTATTAGCCGCAGTAGTAATAAGCAGTCTTGTTGTCCTCGAGACCAAGGTCTTGGTCTCGAGTGCACTCGAGTTCGTTTTAAAAAGTCTTGGTCTTGGTCTTGAGGTTCAAGGTCTTGGTCTTGGTCTTGGTCTTGAGGTTCAAGGTCTTGGTCTTGGTCTCCCAAGACCAAGACCGGGTGTTAATATGAACAGTCAAGAATTCTGTTAATATGAACTCAAGAATTCTGTATCAAGCCTGCTTGCATTATGCGACCAATATCTATGGATGGATACAAGTCTTGTTGGTCAGGAAACCCATTGGCAGCAGCAACAGTTATTCTGTATCAGACGGTATGATAAACCATGGGAAGATTTAAAAGGACTCACTATTATTCTGTACATTTACATCCAGTGCTTGAAAAGCTACTCAGTGTGTGTCAGCGACTTCAGCACCTGTAGAACGTATTTTTTCACATGGCGGAATTTTTATGAGGCCCACCAGGCACGTCTTGGTCAGAAAATTCTGAGCGGATTGGTTTTTATAAAATACAAAAGGCATTTGGTAAAAGAGTTTGCATGAAGGACTTTTGAATACAAATTCGGATTTCTCTGCAGTTTGCATTTAAAGTTAATTTGCTTAAATAAAATAAAAGACTCATGTTTTCATTAAAATAGCGAATATTCCGACTTTACAATTTTTAGAAGTCTTGACCTGATTGCGATTTTTTGGGTCTTGGTCTTGGTCTTGGTCTTGGTCTTGAGGTTCAAGGTCTTGGTCTTGGTCTTGAGGGTTAAGGTCTTGACAACAAGACTGGTAATAATTGATTAGCAACATCTCGTGGTTTCCATTAACGTCGATAATAGCACAGCGTATCCAACTACAGCAAATTCACGTCATTAAACCTATATAACATTAGAAATAACCAATTTAAAGGTGTCTAAGCAAGCATTTATGGTATCAGCGGCTGTAGTATTGAGTGATTAGCGACATCTCGTGGTTTCCATTAACGTCGATAACAGCACTGCATATCCAACTACAGTAAATTCACGTCAGTAAACCTATATAACATTGACAATAATCAATTTAAAGGTGTCTAAGCAAGCATTTATGGTATCAGCTGCTGTAGTATTGAGTGATTAGCGACATCTTGTGGTTTCCATTGACGTCGATAGCGTCACTATTATTATAAGTAGGCCTAACTAATCTAAACTAATGTCGACATTATAGTCCTATATATAACATAGGAAATGGGCAGTTTAAATGTGTCTAAACAAACACTCTAAAGTCGCAGTAGTGATCAGCGACATCGTGTGGTTTCCATTAATTTCCATTAACGACTGCCTCGGGATTAATTGCCTCCCTAAAACAGCTTGGCTTAATTTGGCGTACTTTGTTGTCTTAATTGTCGTTATAGTTAAGTTTCCATTATTTATTTAATTACTGTTTATGGTCAATGGCACCGGAACGGACAAGGCGGACATGCCTATTGCGGACATGTCTATTGTGGACTTGATTTGATATAGGCCTAGCGCCGATGATTAAGCTGGTCTCCCTGACGTGGCTTTTGCGTGGCGCTGATAAATTTCGCAGATTTAGGCCTACAGTTACATTTAGGGGGCCCTATTAGCGGAACGGTTCGTTCCTTTGGGTACTCCCATTGTCACTGCATGTAACATGTACTTGTTATTTTCATGCCTATATGTTTATGGTGAACAATGACAGCATATTGATTGATTGATTGATTGATTGATTGATTGATTGATTGATTGATTGATTGATTGATTGATTGATTGATTGATTGATTGATTGATTGATTGATTGATTGATTGATTGATTGATTTACACTTACAATGGCCCACTGTGAGTGCATTTGAATTCGAAACTGCGTTCACTGGCTATAAAATTGGAGGTTTGATCAATTGGCCCATGACAACATTGTTGTCGTTTGTAAGCGGCACTTTTCGCCTTAATCGAAACTAGTTATTCAAGTTTTACATTTTTCAGACAATGCAGACTTCCTTCGGATTTTAAAATCAAAAAGCAAATTTAAAACGGCAGTATTGTGGTATGTAGCCTGGCTGTTGATCAATTGGCCCACGACATGAAATGGGCGATAATTAATGAATCTGCAATTCTGCGCGCTTATTTATAGACCCTGCTAGTCTTTGCGTAGTTCCACAACTATGGTGTTCATGAACTTTGTGGAGTTACCATTGATTTACTTCACCAGTGTGTTAAATATTATTAATGGCATGTTTCTTTGTGATAGAAGTAGCCGTATCTATGTTAGCTAGAGATAAATTATCCAAGTCCTTTTCTGCTCATTTTCACCCCACCGACACGACGCAGCTCTCTTGAATAAGCTGGTACCCTGTGATGGGTTTAAAGTAGCATTTAAAAGCTTTGAGATTATGATTACGATTTTCTGCATCGCGCTTCAATGTGACGTAACTAAATTTATTTAGCGCAGTTTGGTCTCTTGAGATATCTAGCATTGAATATATGCTATAGAAATCTAGCGTAGGTCTACTTTATCATAGAGCAGAAGCAGTTCATATATATACTGATTCAGATCAGTAATACATGAATTATTAGGAAACCTTTAACATTAGAAAATTGTAGAAAAACACCTCAGATTTACCATACTTTAAAAATTTAGTATGTGCTAATGTAGTTTATTGTGGTAGTCGGAAACTTACAATGCTTGATCAAAATATGTGCGTTGCTAGCATTTTAGATTTCCGTAATTTAACTTATTAAAACTTTCAAAAACTTACTCATAATCGTAAACTCCAAATTTCTAAAGCGCTACTGTTAAGCTAAATGCAGAGCACAAGCTTATTCATGAGTGTTTATAATTTATTGCTATTAGGTGTTTTAGACAATGCCATTTGACCTACTTTGGTTGTAGGGTATTGTACTTTAATTTGAAAATTGACCTGATTATGGCTTGGTTTTGTTGCGCCATCAGTTGTGCATTGTGCATTCGGTACTAGTGCCTATAGAAGTTACTAATTAATAATAATGGTAATTAATTGTATTGATTTTGTTTTCAGAGAATGCCTTCGGGGAGAAAAAAGGCCAAGTCTCAAGAATTTTGGACTGAGGAAGAAGTGATGGACTTTGGACTGGGTGTTGATGACGGACACTTTGAAAGTGGTCAAAGGGAGGGGCAAATGACCCTTGCAGCTGACCACCCGCTCTTCGGTTCACCTGTCTCGCACGATGGAACTAATCTTGGTACAACACCAGCAAGCGAAATTACAAAGTCAGGCAGAGTGCGTACAACATCGAAATGAAATCTAATTCGATATTTAATGCCCAATATAACTTTCTTTTTATATTTATTCATTTAAAACACTTATTGAGCACACAACGTCAATAAAATGTACTTTCACCCGTCTCTTTGGGAACGATCCGGAGTCAGGTGAAGTCCCAGGAAGAGGGAGGGGGATAGAGTAGTGGTAACACACATGGTCAGGAGAGCATAAGGTACGCGGATCGATTCCCGTACCCCCTTCTAGGGCGGCGCCTTGCATGGCTGCCAAACCATGTGTTTAATTAAGAAATTGATTGTGCTTTCATGTTTCAATGTAATCTTACTGCGTCTGTCGGTTTGAAATAATAAAGAATATAATTATTATAACACGAGTCTTGAATAGTAATTAAATGATGGTATTGAGTTGGAAAGTCTAGATTTTTTGGTAGATGATTCAAAACACAACGACCGCAGTCCATGTGCTTACTGCCAACTGGTGTCGATTGTATGGCTTATTTTGCTTGTTTGATTGTCTGGGTGTGTGTATGTATGTGTGTGTGTGTCTGTATGTATAGATGTTTTGTGTTTGTATGTATGTATATATTTATGTAGTTAGTTACTTGTAATTAGTAACTTCTATTGCGCCGGTATGTAATGCACAAGGCAGCAACCGACGGCACACCAAGATGAAGCCGTAATCGGGTCAATATCCAGAAGATCAGTCCATATGTGTGAAGATACCTAACAGAGCACGTTTAAAGTGCCTCACAAAATGGGTGTTACTCATTCTACATACATCATCTTTATTAACACTATTCATCCTCCGCTTATTCGTTACAACCAAGACAATTTTCTTAAATGATCAGTGCTCTAACGTGTGAATAACTGATAAAACTAACTGCGTTTCAGATGAGAAAAAAGACGGCTAAAGTGATCGAGATGGAAGAAGTCGACAAACTGGAAAAGCTTCCTCGCAAGGTAGACGTCCCCAAAGCCAAGAAACCGAAACCTCCAAAAGCAACGGCAGATCGTCTAACTCCGAAAACATCTTCGGCTGTTCCTATCGTCGATCCATCAAACTTTTCTGAGGACAGCAGTGAGCTTGCGCCGTTAGTCATTGCGAATGTCTTTTCACTGTCGTCTTCTGAAAGATCCGATCTAGATCCGCACAGATCGACCAGCGCGAGCGAAATGACAACTGGTTCTAAGTCAACGAAGTCGGCCAAGGCCAAGAAGCAGAAGGCGGCTGTGGCCACAAGTGAGAATTTCGGTGCCGTGTTTAGTTCCAGCGCGATTGAACTTGACCAGCATTCGAGGGCAATGGTGCTTGGATCCGGGATTGCCTCTGAGCAGATCGTTGTGTCATCGCCTCAATTCAGTGACATTGCAATAACAGTGAGTTTGTTGAGTGACAGTTGATGCTCTAATAACTCGTAGCTTCTATTGCACTGGTGTCTAATGCACAAGGCATCAACCGATGGCACACCAAAAGCAAGCCGTAATCAGGTCAACATCCAGAAGATCAGTCTGTAAGACAGAGAGGCAGCCTATGGTGAATAAGCAATTTGAAAGAGGTAAGTTTTAACTTGAGAACAAAATGACACAAGCGACTGAGCAGAGAGGCAGTCACACGGTCAGCTCTCGGTATGTTTATGTGACTTTGCCTGAGAAAACTTTCACAAAACAAAACATTAAAAAATTGGTTTATGTGCTTGAATCCGGACTTGAACCTCCACTTAGTCTCTCTGGAGAACCCCTCGGACACCATACCTTCCATATCCACAGTGCTCGTGAATAAGCTGGTGCGGTGGTGCCCTGCACTTAGCTTTCAAATAGCACTTCTGAAATTATGAGATTTTATGATTACTATTGCATGTAGCTTTTGTAATTTGAATTAATTGTCAATTAATTCATAGTGCAAATTGGTTGGATTACAGTAGATTCATGTTCTTGGTTGTCATGTGTTTTAAGTCCAGCACAAAGAAACATTCAAAGAAGAAAGCAAACATGGTGCCACCGCTTTTCACAATCAAACTGGAGAATCCTCCGTTGGAACCGTCGCTGGTGCAAGCGGGAAGAAACACAGGCGAGCTGTCGCTGTCTCTTGCCAGCTCATATCCAGAGGTACTACCACATCTGCAGTCCCCAGTGTCTGTAAAAGAGGAATTGGATCCTACTGGAATTGTCAAGGATGAGGGAATTGCAACAGCTCGTAAAGAGAAGTCGAAGAAAAAGCACAAAAGTGGAATGGATATGACAGGTATTCTTGATGTGGCACTATACATAAATTTGCAATTACAGTAGGTTATCAGTATTCTTTGTGTGTGGTGTTCCTTGTATAGTAGTTTTTTGTATTTTGCAATAAATGGTATGTATGTGACAGGTATTCAGTGAATAATTAATTTCTTGATGTATGTGTTTTTTTGTATTTAAGTTACTTTTGCATTTGATTTGACATTTATATTATGCTTACTGAGATGCCTGCTTTTAAATTACAACATTTGATCCTATTATCAGTGTTGGGTAAACTCACACAAGAAATGAGTTAAATCAAAACTCAACTCACGCACCTCAAAATGAGTTTAAACTCAAACTCAACTCATCCTAAGTGAAATGAGTTAACTCAAACTCACTTGTTAAATGAGTTAACTCATAAACTCACACGTTTCATACTAGCACGTTCTAATCGAGCAACAATTTTTCCATCACGCCTACTTGTAACAGAAAAATATTTTCCATCAAGAATACACGGTACTTCAGCCATGTTGTTCTTAACTGTTCACAATATACAAAATATGCTGTGCTTAAATACTGTCCTCTAGCAGTGTTTACGACCCTCCCTGCCGTCACCACTCACCAGTATGGAAAGCCGACGATATAAAAAGGCTTGTTTCAACATAATATGTGCCGAGTGCCGAAGAGTGAGTTGAGTTTAAAATAATTGACAGTTAAACTCAAACTCACAGAAAATATGAGTTAAGTCAAACTCATAACTCACACTCTTTAAGGTGAGTTAACTCAAACTCATAAATCACAGCAAGTGAGTTAACTCGTGAGTTTAAACTCATATGAGTTAACTCATACCCAACACTGCCTATTATAATTGTAATTAGTTAACTTCTTTTAGTATTGGTGTCTGACGCACAAGGCATCAACTGATGGTGCACCAAAGCCAGGCAATAGTCAGTTCAACATCCAGAATATCAATCCATTGAGTTGTGTTTTTACTGCAATAAGATGCCAATTGTCTGTATTCAAATTAAATTCAAATAAACAGAATAAAATGATGTTAACTGTAACCAGAGTCGACCGATGACTGCCAGTTGCTCAACCTGATGTCTGAGGCTCAGGTGAAGAAGAAGAAGAGACTTGTGCTTGGGCAGCAGCTTCCGAATCCAAGGAAAGACACAGAAAAGGTGAAGCATCCTTCTCTTGTACTTCTGGAATTGTAAAGTTCGAGTCATTTACCAACTACTCAGGTCAAAGGTCGGGGTGCTCGATAGTGTAGTGGGTAGCGTGCTGGACTGTCAGTCAAGAGGTTCAGGGTTCAAATCAAGATTTCTGCTCCACCTGCACCCCCTAGCCAACTTAGCTATAATGATTACATTGACCGGATGCTGTCAGTGGGAAGGTGAGATGGTGAGGGAGAGGACTGGCCACCCACCCGCATATACCGGGGCTAAGAAAATGAAGTCACTAACACTTCATATCCATGGTTGCCTCTCAGACTTGCTCAGAGTTCAGGGTTCAGTCAAAGAACATTGAGATATCAATTTATTGATCATCGATATTTTGATCATATATCATTGAGTCAGTATACTATCAGTAGTGTATATGAAATATTTTGTATCGGGTAGTATTTTATGTAGCAGTTTAGAATCACTTTCTGTGTATGTATCTGACTATGTAGCTGCTTCAGGGAGCCTGTGTGTAATAAATACAAGTAATTACATTACAGAACAGATTACTCGGCATCTGTGAGTAGTTTGTTCTGTAGCATTACAATACGATGCTTTCTGACACGAATGTAAATTTCTGTAAACAGCCGAAGAAGAAACGACAGAAAGGCTACACGGCCTACATGCTCTGGTGCAGCGTTCAGAGGGCAAAGGTCGTGGCACAGAACCCTGGCATAGGTAAGCAACCATAATTGGAACCATGCATTTGTGTAGCTCCTATAGGGGAACTCCTCAGAGATGCACTAACCTTCGATCTCTAAGCTTTATTATTATTGTTATTGTTGTCATTGTTGTTATTATATTGCATTTATTACTAACATAAGGTCAGTAAATTGGAATGTATGTATGTATGTAACTTGACTTTTATAAGGCACATTTTAGGAACCCCTCAAAGCGCCATGTGTATGCCAAAGGTGCCATACAGGCACCTGAATCTGACAAGCAAGGCACTTGTGTGTGAAGGACTTGCTGAAGGTCCCCACACAGCTGGTTCAGGGGAGGAGATTTGAACCCATACTCTCCGCGTTCGTTACAATCAGATTGCTTTAATGACTGTCATGTCCATCAGTTTCAGCTTGCTTACTCACTGTAGTCTGACTTCTGGTTTTGCTGACCTATCAACCGGACTTCATCAACTGACTGCAGCTTTTACTCTGTACATATTCACTAGAAACGACCATTGGTTGATGCCTTCTTGTGTTATCAGAACTGCGCCATAGAAGTCATTAAAAGGATATCTAGCTATATGTCTCGAAGTTAGACGTCATTTTTGCAAGCCGTCATTGTTTTTAGAATCATGTGTAGTAACATAGTATATAGTAGCTTAGTAATTTAGTAGCTTAGTAATTTAGTAGCTTAGTAACATAGTATATAGTAGCTTAGTAATATAGTAGCTTCTGAGTATCTGTGTCGATGTAGCTGTGCATATTGTTGAATGGTTGGAAGTGATTGTAGTTTAAATTTTACCATTAAATCATGGGTGTTGAATTGTTCTGTCCAAAAGACTGCAATTTGGAATGCAGTTTTGCTTCGACTGTTGCCTTTCGTATCATGATCGAGGTAGATTCTCTGATGGAACGATGGATTGTTTTAGACTTTGCACAGATCAGTAAGAGGCTTGGTGACATGTGGCAGACAGTTCCAGAAAAGGAGAAAATGGTAAAATGTTGTTAATCGATCTGCGGTAAAGGTAGTCTGCTTATCTGTTACCTGCTTTTATGAACAGTAAACTGCAAGAATCCTAATCTATGCCTGGAGTCAGATTGATAAGTCAGATAGATAAGAGTAGGTTAATAAGAATGAGATAGATAGAAGTCAGATAGATAGGCTATTTGGTCAGTGAGTTATTTTATTTCAACTACATGGTTTGTTAATTACTCTGCTAATTACTGTGTTAATTACTCTTCTAATTACTCTGTTAATTATTTTACTCTGCTAATTAATCTGGTCTACAATGTTGCATGAGTGAGTTGGTGTGCCATATCAGTTGTAGTTTGTTTTTGCAGACATGGAGAAGAAAGGCACGGAGAATGACAAAGAAAGGATCGTCGTTGATTAAGACCGGACTAAACGTGAAGGATGAGATGTCGATGGCAGAAGTCGGTCATCGTAAAATGCTCTACAACACGAAACCTCTGAAGATTAAGAAGATCGTCGAAGACCCGGTTTCGAAGGTACGCTGTTGGGTGCAAACGATGTTTTACATCGTGATTAATGTAACATAAACTGCAGAAAATTCACATTGTCATTCATTCACAGTTGTCAGTCCCTCCGTCTGGAACTCTGTACCTCCTCATGTTTGCAACTATCGTACAGAGACTGTTTTTCGCTCTAAACTGAAAACTTACCTCTTCCAGTTTGTTTACGGTTCTTAATGTTTCACGCTTGTCCAGCTTCAATGCACACTTCTGAACTTTATGAAAGAGGGCATTCTCAAATTACAAGTTGTATTGTATTGTATTTCAATTTCACCATATAGTATTACATTACCAGTAATATGTATGTCACATTACTGAATTTATTTTGTTTCTAAAAAGCAGGTGACCAGTATCGACCATATTGATGTCGCAGCTCACTTCAAACTGCTTGGCGAGTCGCTTACGACTATCGGGGCTCGACTGCAAGAACATGGGGTACGTTAACAAATAGAGCATGATTACTTCTCCATCTCTTGAGGATCTGTCTCTTCTCTTTCCGATCCAGATTTTAAGCTGTTCTCAAGTTAATTACACTAAACTGTGTAACGTAACATGAATTACGTGATGAATTCTGATAAGACATGGTCAGGACCGTAAATTGTATACTGATGTAAATTATTAAAATTACATTTTGAAATTATTAAGAGAAAAATGTCTTTCTTCAGGGTCATATTGCAGTTCAGGGCAGTCTGTCGGTTCTGCTTGACTCTCTTCTGTGTACTTTGGGTCCTCTGATGAGCGTCACGAACCAAGTTCCACAGATCAACGGAACTCCTGAGGAAATCCATCGCAGTACGCTCGAAAACATCGCATACATCATGCCAGGAGTCGGTTAAGATTCACAGCTTTGCACGATTTTATTTATGTTAATCTCGTGAGTCGAGGGTCGGTTTGAATGAACTCAGACGAATAATTCTATCTTTTCGTTTGAAATCCGATCTGGATACACGTATAATGCAATTCGTGGGATTTGCAGGACAGCTTCAGATGCCTAACAAATGTGTAATAATAATACCTGTTCGCCATTCATTTTGCTTGGTGACGACGCTTGCAACTGACTGGTAGAAGCAAGCTTGTCTGTTCAACAAACACCTGTGAAGCTGTTGAAGATCTTCTGGTGCTGGTTTAATTTCTGAGTTGCCACCAAAGATTCACACCCATCTTACTTAGCGTGAAGAATTTCAATTAAATAAATTAAATTAAATAAGTCAATTTTAATTATACTACCTTTCAATGTTGCATATTTTGTTAACCCAAGGGTTTTCATACGATGATCAGAAGAATCGTAATTGTAAACTCCGAATCTGTACAGTGCTACTTAAAAGTTAAGCGCAGTGTACCAGCTTATTCACGAGCGCTGCGTCATGTCAAGAGAGACTGCCAAGTGGAGATCCAAGTCTGGTTGCCAGGAGACCAGAGAGAGATGGAAGCATAGAAACGATTGCAAGTTTGGTTGAAACAACTAGTGATGCAGTCTCTTCCAGTTTGGGTTCCAGCTTCTCGTAATAAAATGCAAAAGTTTTCCTTAAAGATGTCATTTTTATATAAACTCTATAACATAGCGGAGTTTGTTTAACAAAGATCGGAAAAACAGTTCGGAGCATTTATTAGGAAAATACAACAATAAATATCATATATAAATCCTATTACCAATGTTAAATCAAGCACAAGCCAAGTCTGTAAAAATTGTGTAAAGTCAGTACATACACTTCATAAGCAGAAATGGTGTAGGTCCACGTCCAATGTGGGCCGATAACATTTCATTTGAAAATGCAGCGTGGGAAATTACTGTGGCAGTGTGTAACAGCATTACTCGGAGTGTTGGTTGTAAAGCACTCTTAGAAGTAGCTTGCTTCTTGTAAATTGTAATTGCAATTACAATCGGATACCGACAATCAAATTTACTCATTTCAGAACAGTAAATGCAAAGTTAATGTGGCAACGTGTATTGACGGTACTTGGAGATTTGTAACAATTACCGTTAGACATTCGAGAACGGTCAAAATATTAATAAGACTGTATTTGGAGCACCAGTGAAGCATGCCTTGGGTTCGCTCAAGGTTGAGTGCACGTGCACATAGTGTTCGACTGTAAACCACTACAGTAGGAACTTCTTACTCGAGATACTATACAAAAAGCTTTTCAATAACACGTTATAAAACAGTATACATGTTTATGATGAGCAGCTTGCCTTTTGTGAGTTATGTATCTGAACAATTGTGCCACATATATGCTGTCCTAAGAACCTCTTACAAGCCAGTCCTTGCTAATCCAAGGATTAAAAAAGCACAAAACCAAGTTCGTCTATAGCCAAACAATACGGTAGTTAAAAAATTGAATACATAATGTCACATCCACTCACAATATATAAATAAGCAGTCTATAAAACTAAGCAAATCCTACAAAATCTCTACATCCAATCTTTAGCTGAAAAATCTGTAACAACGATGAAAACCAGTCTGGTATATGTTAATGGTTTACACAGAATTTTATTCAAGTCTATACAAATCAAGCGGGGGACCTTGGACCAAGCGGCGGTTCAAAGCCCCATACCAAAACCCTGTGGCAAATTTCCTCAAGGGCGCTTCAACACTTAACTTGGCCCCGGCTTTACATGAAATTACTCCAGAAACTCATTTTCTGACGTTGAACTGAATTTGGAATCCATTACACGGACCGTGTTCTGTCAGAATTCACGTCATAATAGAGTGTATTGTAAGAAGTTTCTGGTGTACATGATGGTCCGCAGGTGAAAAGCAAACATTGGATGTAGACAACAGACTGCCAACTATAAGCTCAGCCATCGCAATAAACAGCTAATAAACAAATGCTATTAACATCAAACTTCAAAACTGAAAGCGTTAATCAACCGCCTAAGGCACTAATAAACCTGGAGGGAGTCAATCTAGTAAAAACAAAGGTAGACAATTCTCTAACAAGCAAACGCCAGACAGCAAACGATTTGTTGGCAACCTTTCAGAATAACAGCCATATCAAACTTTTATACCCAAAAAAAATATCAAAACTCTAGCACAAACTTAAAATTTGCAATTGTGGCAGAAGCGTATCAAAATCTTTTTGCAGCTGTATCTGAGGTTTATAATCTGACATCAGTTACTATTGATGAAAAGTGTACTTGTAAGTAAGTATGTACCATGACAACTAACACAGTATCTGTTAAGTACCTCACAAAAGAGCTTCATATATGACTGTCTAACTGATCTTAACAAGTATGTTTTAAGCAGTTTGAAAAAGTTTGGGCAAACAGAGTCAAGTACAACGCATGAAGAAGACAACCCATATTACAAATTCCCATTGAAAGCCAACGAAACAAGTATCACAAGTGGTTGTCATATACACTACGAGTATCATTTACTATGAAAATAAAACAATTAGGTTTAGGATGTTCCAAAAATTTTCCTCCAGGTTACAAGTTTCGACATCAAGCTCGATTTTACATTATGCATGAGAAATCAAACTCTTGACCGAGATGCAAGAGACCAAGATGTGAAAATTAGCCAACATGCTGCTTCAAATTTTGACTTACTGGTAACACACCGGTAGTAATTTCACGATCATTATCAGATATTTAAAAGTATACCAAAGCAAGATTCGATACTGTAATAACCATTATTAACTGGTAACACAACGGTAGTAATTTCATATCATTATCAGATATTTTGAACGATACCAAGGCTAGATTCGATAACATAAAATCAATATCCCTGTAGATACAGTATCTTTTATCAAAGCTTTAATTTTGCAGGTTTCACCATAAACTATGAACAACCACACAGCAAAATGGGTTAGAACTAAACCTCACCGACTGTATCAGATCTCCACTTTAGAAATAGGCTGACGTACATTAAGGCAAGATGGTTAGATATCTCGATTGCAATACGCCTGGAAAAGTGTTGCTCTTCCAGACAAGAGCTGCTGGCAATATCCAACAGCAGAATTGTTTGCGTTTTTAAGTATTGACGTCATTGACACCTTTATAGTTGGGATATTCCCGTCCCTTCAGAACCGCCAACCAGATAAGAAGGCCCCCGGATACGAAGGAAAGGACGCAGGCCGCGATCTCAAAGCCCCAAGAGTAGGAAAGGTGGTTGTTGTTTGGGTCGCCTCCTACCCAGAAGTCCTTGCACTGCAGCTTGAAGGCGTTGTCCGCAAATACCATAGCAGTCATCATCAGAAACATTCCTGAAAATAAACGCAATGGAACATAGTCAAAATGGGATACAGTGCGGACTTGTTTACAAGACCCGGTTTACGCGCCATAATGCTTATAGCGAATTGGTTTTCTGTCTTCCAATGCTATTAACTTAACATTAAAATTAACATAAATTTAACATTAACATAACACACTGTATTGGTTAACATGCCATACAAGATCTGTAATTTGCAATTCACTTAGAACTGTGATTGTAATTTATTGAAGAATAACTACTTTGTACTTTTAATAACTTTACTTTTTGCTTAACAATGTGAATAAATGTAGGAACTTGATACTTACTTATTCTCTTTCTCATCTAACAATTATAGATTGCATAACAATTTAAATTACTGAAAAAAGGCTCGCTAATTCAACACACATCGTTTCCAACTAAACCTTTTATGCACCGTAGATTTCTTGATTAGTCCTTAACTTACCAGCCAAGATGAAGAGAATCGGTGTGCAGTAGATGAGAAATCTCTCGCAGCAGTCATCCTTGCGTTGGCAGCAGATGAACCGGCAGATGATCCAGATGAGAAGAAAAAGAACAAGAAGAAGACCAAGCGCCTGCAATATCAGACCGATGACCGCCAGCACCTGGCATGCTACCAACCACGCTGTAACATAAAAGCATCGTACTGTCAGCAAAAGCATCATAACATCAAAAGCATTGTAACATTATGTGATAGTTTGTTTATACATTACATTCACAATCTTCCATTAAATAAATGCGCTGCTTAACTGATATATTCCACTCAACACAAATTTGTGGTACCCTAAAGCTGCACTTGTTTATATCAGTTAGAATTGCCCATGAAAGAAATGCAACTTGAAAGGCGTTATACAATTTTTTATATCACATAACGTTACAACATTAACACCATAACACTAACCCGAGGCTTCCTCTGCACTTTAAAAACAGGTTGGTCAGCAGGCATGTTGAAAGCATAATTGTTAAACTGTTACTGGAACCGCCAACACCACAACCACACGTGTAGCAGCAAAGTAAATAAATAAGTAAATAAAGACAAATAATCCTTATTTCAGTAGTAAAACCCATTAATACAATTTGTGGTTGGCAGTTTAAGGAAGGCAAGACACCTTGGCATGAGCCGAAGTTACTGGGAAAATTACCCTCAATGTGAAGATGTTTCAACCCTTTCCCCTCTGACAAAAATTAAACACCGACCAGGGTAGGGCCGTAATACGTAATTGTAAACTTCAAATTTATAAAGCGCTACGCTGAAGCTGAGCGCTGGGCACCAGCTTATTCACGAGCGCTGCGTCGAGTCGGAGTTGTCAAGGTAAGATTCGAGTTCTAAAATGTGTGATGGTGGGGTAAAGCACAATAGGAACTCACACGGCTTCAGCCAGTCTCGTATGGTCTTATAATCATCGGAACTGATGTAGTTGCATCCGTCGTATGTGCGCTGTGGAGTTTCATGTGGGTGGATGTAGCCGTTGAAACAGGCCGTCCACAGCCCGATGTTGAGAAAGTCCCTCTGACCGGAATTACTCGACTTGAGCCAGTAGTCCGTGCTAAACGCCACCAAATGGCAGATGATGGCCACAACGACGAAGATGACCGTGAGGAGAATCAGCAGAACCTTTCCCAGCTCCATTTCGACCGTCTAACGGATGAGTTTCGACCTCAGACGCTCGAATTCTATCCACATTCCTCTCCGAATAGTGGCCAGGCCGGGGTTTCCGCTGTGCTGTAAACAACCGGGTCAAATTTGACGCGTATCTGACAGCTGTCACTTAATTAAACACCCACGCCCCGTAGCCCACGAATGGGCGTGTCTTGTGCGTCACCGCGTTATCGTTAGCCACATTTTATAGTTAGTAAGCGTTGGAAACGCCTACGCATTATGAGTAACGCCCAGGCCTGCCCTAAATATTATTACAATGCATATTCATTGCCTCATAAATTGTCGTCTGGTTTATATTATTATACCAGAGATAATACAAATTAAAAAAACACTTGCTGTGGAGTGTCAGATTATTCGAATAATTGATACCAGATGTTAGAGAAATTAACGCACTGTATAGCCTACCGGACTTGTAGTCTATCCTGTTTGTCTCTTAGTCGTAAAACTGGAAAGTAGCCTACGTGCCTTCATTCTAGATTTTGTGAAAGCTTACGAAATAAAAATTATGTATTTAACATTTTTCTATTTTGTATAGTCAACGTTAATAACTTGGTTTAATTTATTTCTGCCAATTAGTTACAATGATTTATCAAAGTTTATTCCATACCGAGGCTCAGAAAGAAATATACTGCTCCACTTCATACTCATGGCTAGCTTAAGAAACTGCTCTTCTGTGGTTTCTTGTTTTTTATAGATTGAACTTTTTCATCATCCACACGGGGGGAGGGGGATAGATGAATGGTAACACTCTGGCTTGAAAAGCATTAGATCTTGAAATGTCGCGGTTCCATACCCGTAACCCCCCTAGGTCGACTCAGCCTTCCACTCCCTAGGGGCAGCAGTAAAATGAGCGGGCGCCTTACAGGCTGCCAAGACGTGTGTTAATTAAGATCTTGATAATCGTACGGTCATGTTTCAATTGTTTCATTCATTCATTCATTCATTCATTCATATGGAGAATTTATATAGCGCCTCTTCAAGGCTATCTACTCAGAAGCACTCCCGACCCAACCCCGGCTGAAGAGCAGTCTTGAGATTTGAATAAAATGTGGCGGAATGGATGCTTGGGACCAAGCGAAGCGCTACAGGGAGCCCATTCCAGATTGCAGGGCCAGCGATGGAAAAATCACGGCGCTGCCTAAGGGCGGTCCGTGAGCGGGGAACTAGAAGCTCAGCCTGCTTCAATGTAACTTACTGCGGCTTGTAAATGAACACGAATATTATTATTATTATTTCTAAACATGAAATGCTTGTATATCTACCACCCGGTCTAAACTTCGTATATATTTCATACCTCCACAAATCTAGACTTTTGTTTTTTATTGTGCATTGGTTAACATCAACACTTTTTGGATCCACTAAAGGTCTAGAACTGAAACCACTTTCTACAGCCATGGGCGTCCAGCAAGGATGGGCACTTGCTCCCCAGATTTTGCGCATATTTTTAAAAAATAAAATCTTTTGATTATTATGATTATTACAACAGTCCCAGCACGATTTTCAGTGCGAAAAACACTTAATTATTTAGGTAAAGTCCTTGACCATTATTTATTTTTTAAAGTTGTCATGTGTTCTGTGTTCATGAATAGCTATGCTATGCAAAACCTCATTTTGTCCCCTGCCCCACAAAATTTTTGCATCCCCATATAAAATTTCTGCCCATGTCTACAGCATGTTATGCAATATTAATGATTGAGCTCTGCCATTCGTCCCAAGCCTGGAAAAGGAAAAGGGCAATGCCAATCATTATCTTCTTTATTAAAGAGCGTCGTTAAACCGAAGCCACATGCACACCACTGCCGTGATTGCCCTTACCCAGATGAGTCTACCATTCCATTTGACTGTATATCTGACTTCCACCTTTGCATGTGTCATTGACACCATTACATGTGTCATTGACACCTTTAAATGCATAGGCGTAATTTGTGGGGGGTACGAGGGGTACCCGTACTCCCCAGTTTTTGGACTGAGGTACTGTACCCCCCACTTTTTAAACAATGCCAATAAATATTTTATTATTGTGCCTTCCCAGAGAACGCAATCTCCGCCAAAAGTATGAAAGTACTTAGATACATAGGTAAATCGAGAGCCAAAATTAATGAGAATACTGGCAGGGAATATGTTCAAAATGGCTATCATGCGAAAAACGAAAGTGGAGCACAAATGTGTAGCCCCCACTTTTTAGACCAAGGTATTGGTACCCCCCACTTTTTAGGCTAAAGTTACACCTCTGTTTAAATGCATCACTGATATTCACTCGAATTCTTGAATACAACACCACACTGTTTAATCGAACGAGTTATTATTAACTGTTCTACATACTTCAAAGTGTATTATTTGCCCGATGTGCGACATTTTGTCAAGCAAAAGGCTAATAAAACTATTATATTACCAACAGATTTTTTTATTGTCAGTAAAAAACTAAATCTCGCATAACAAACAGAAACACTGGTCACTTGAAGAGAATTATTTTCTACTTTGTATAGTCAACATTAATAACTTGGTTTAATTTATTTCTGCCAATTAGTCACAAGTAAATTACAACTCTAGTTATTTGACTTCATATCATAAATGTCTAGTGTTTGTGACAAGTTTAAATCATTCAGTAAAATAACATCATTACAACGCACATGTCTAATTTGCTTTATTAGTACAATTAGTTTATTTTTTACCAAATTGTAAGCAAAATGGTGATAGTGCTAATACATAGAATAGAGGCATTTTTTACAACATTCAGAGAAAAGCCCTAAATCAATTTGGAAATATATTCGTTACAGATTTATGCACACATTACAAGAACTAAACATTCACGTACAAGCACAGAAGCAACACTTAAGCTTCATGTGAACACAGCAAAGCGGTCACCTTGCATGCTTATATACATTTAAATTTCATATTATAGACCCCTCCTCAGTTTAGAAATTAGAACAGGTAAACTGCACTACTAAGCAACACAGCAGGTGTTGCTGTTTGGCAAAAAAAATTGTGTTCAAGAAAACTGATGCTACCCAGAATCCAGAAGTTGTGTTCAAGAAAAGGAAACCCATTCAAAGAATGCCTGTTATACACAGAAGTGATCCACAAAATCAAATTAAGACCAAATTCAAAGCCAGTTCAATCTTCAATGCTTTTTTCTGAAGGACCCCCCAAAATCTGGACCCATGCCAGGAACCGAAAAAACACAGAACACGTGAATAACATTTACAGTTTGCAGACAGACTGCTCACATGAGTTTAATTTTTCACATATCAACACATATCAAACACATCAACTATCAAGAATACAACTGAAAGAAGAAAGCACAGCCACGTTAATGTAAAGCTTGCACGTTAAACATCTTAGAAACTTTGCAAAATAATTTATAACATCAGCCATTGCACCTACCTGGAAACTCCTTCCATTTTTTCCTCACATCTCAGGAACCATCTAATATTTCAATCAAAGTTCATGTGCCAGCAACCATTATAGTGTTAGTGTTTTAGAGGTAAAGGAATCATCTGGTGTTTACCATAAAGAGCTTGATCGTGCACAACACTGTATTACTCACGTTTTATAAACATCTTCAAAATCCCACTTAGTGCAAGACTTTTAGGTCGAGCGATGAAGTAGCAGAACTCAAATAAAGTGTCAGTTGATATAAAGAGTAATTATTCATTTTAATCGATCAAACGTCAGCTTTTGTTCGACTTGTCTTTCAGCGACCAAAGAGGATCGAGCTGGCTCAGTGGATCGCTTGGATCCGTGGAACCTTCCGCCAATGATCGACTCGGATTAAGGAAACTTGCCTTCGTTATCTTCTTTTTCGTCGGCTGTGAAACATCCATCTTGAACGTGCTAGGGTTCTGAAGGTCGGCAAGCGACAGCGGAAGCTGATTTAGTGATGGCGATGCGGAACTCGCACGGGAATTAGCGGCCGAGGATGATGCCGATTTTTCCAGTGCCGACGGAGCGTCGACCGGCATTGCTAGTGAACTCTGACATGATCCATTTTCTTCCGAAGTGACCTCTTTTCCATTTGTGCTGGAGAACACAACATCAGTTGGTGTGCTTGCTTCACTGCTGTCCTTTTCCATTGGCTGGAAAGACTCCTCCAAAGCTTCTGGCACTGATGGAGGTGATACGGAGGCAGACGAATGAGTCGTGACATTTGTGTTGGAGTCGACCATCACCGCCTGACTCTGAATCGATGGCTGGTGGGTGCTTAGCTTTGCAACGGACGACTGTAAGCTGGAGATGTTCGAGTGACCAAAGACGAAATCTTCCGATGGGTTTCTGGAGTGAGTCTTGTCACCCGGGTGGGGTAGCTTATCACCGAACGAAGCCTTTGTCGTCAGAATTCCACCTGACACAAAAATGCAAGGTTTGCATTAGGATTAGCTGAAATTGCTTCTTGTGCATCAACTTGAAACAGTTCGTATTATTGTTAATATTGTTTATCATATATTGTTCATCAGTATTGTCATTACCATTGCTATTATTATTATCACTATTATTGATATATTGTTATCAGTATAGTTTCTATTATTATTATTATTGATATTATTTTTTATGCCCTGGGTTACACAGGATCCCTCAGAGAATTAACATTAACTAAAAAGAGCAAAATACATCTGGAATGGCACCTATTTGTCAAAGTTCAGTGCAGAAAAAGTACCATGGAATGCCATTGCATTATTATTATTATTATTGTTTTACCAGCATTGTTATTACCATTATTAGCATAATTATTACCATTATTATTATTATAACTGTTTTTATCAGTGTTGCATTATAATTGTTATATATGTTTTTATCGTTATCAATGTTGTTTTTTGTTTTAAGCAATGTTTCTGAACTGTTACTATAACAACCATAGAGGGC
Organism: Allolobophora icterica; assembly: GCA_963556255.1. NCBI lineage: Eukaryota > Metazoa > Annelida > Clitellata > Crassiclitellata > Lumbricidae > Allolobophora > Allolobophora icterica. The sequence goes on from OY744612.1 coordinate 49,770,598, forward strand.
TACTGTTACGTTTCATGAGTAGATCCTGTGCGTAGTAGAGAATGGCATCGTAGCAAAATTTCAGTTGTTCCTTGTGTTGAACGAGCGATTTGCGTTTTCGTCTCAACGAAATTATGAGCTCCGGAATGTTGATGATTCCATGTCCTTGGTTGATCTCCTGAATTCCGGTGTAGATGACACAGAAGGCACCCGTTCGACCGATCCCGTTGCTACAAAAACGTAATTTCAGTCATGTATCTTCCTACTCATGTGAAAAATAAGTCATCTCTGAAGACATTCAAATCACAGCCCACGGTCTCTCTTTTTAAAGTATCATATGACTGTCATTGATTTTTTAACTCATGTACAGCACCCTTTTCTTTGGCCTCAGTGTGCTATGGTGCTACATAAATTCTCTTATTATAATTATTAATATTATTATATTAATGTAGTGGCACTTCCTAGAAACTCCATAGACACGCTTCCCAGCATACAACATGAAGCCATCATCAAACTGAATAGTTCCCAATCGGTCACAGAAAAGAGGCAAAGAACGGCCAGTGAGCTTACATCCAAACACACATCAATGTAACATGCAAGAAAAAATAATTTCTACTGAATCGTAATTATCAAATGATGCTTTGGATGCTCAGCACAGTCCAATAGTACCGTAATACTACAATTGGTCACCATTACCAATACAACAATAGTGAGCAGAATTACCATCGCTATGCATAGTCTAACGTTTAGCGTGCCGGACTGCCAACCGAGAGGTCAGGAGTTCAAATCTCCACCACAGCTTCGAGATTTATACTCCACCTGTGCCTTCTAGTGTAATGAGTACACTGACCGTACACTGTTGGTGGGAAGATCAAACGGCGAGGGAGAGGACTGGCCCCACCCTCAAACGCTGAGGCTATGAAAATGCAACTAGCTAACACTTCATACCCATGGCTACCCTATGGCTAGCTTAAGGGACTGCTCTCCATCTTATTCTATGGTCTAATAACTGTCAAAACTATGGTTCATGTACAACCACACCACCAACAATATCACTACTGCCAACACCACTCCACAAATAAATTGAATTGAATTCTCTGGCAAAATAGCCAACAACCACCCTGAACAACAACGCCATAACGAACACTCCTGTCACCATCACCACAAATATAACAAAACCCAACTGACATTGTCAGTACACCATCCCACTGGCCTAAATTCACAATCAGCATGACAACAGTTACAATCGGTGACTCTATCTTCATGATCCTTTCCGCAGTGGACTCTGTCAGTCAAAAAATCAATCAATCAATCGATACATTGAATCTTTTACCTGCAGTGGACTACAACCGGCTTCATGAGACTTCGCTGCTGAATGTAGAAATTGTGAATCTCCGCTATAAATTGCAGCAACGCTGCTGGAGACTCTGGTACCCCGCTGCCACAACAAAACAACATGGAACCAGTTCATTTCAGTTGCAAGTTGGCATTTCTTAACATACAATAATACAATACAACTTATTTGAAATTGCTCTCCTTCCAAAGTTCAGAAGTGCACACGATCATACGACAGAACATCGATGGCGCTGAGCAATTGTGAGTGACTAGCATGTTCAAGGTCTCTTACACATTAACTGCCCGAGTGGAGTCTTGAACACATATAGATAAATGATTTTGGTTACATATGTAAATTCTGTTGGTTACATATGTAAATTTTTCAACAAGAATACATAAATTCTTTTGGTTACATACATAAATTCTTTTGGTTTCATAAGTAAATTCTGTTGCTTACTATGTAAATTCTATTTATTACATACGTAAATTCTTTTGGTTACATACGTAAATTCCACTTACCCTGGCGGCCATTTGATGAACTGCATATGCACAACAGATCTGGACTGGCGAGTCTGCAAAACAAAGTAGATTGACCTCATAACTTTCACAAGATCCTAAAAACTTCAAAATAAATTAAGTATTTCGAAGCTCTCTTCTGACGTCTATCAGCAGCCTTCAAAGAAAAGTAAACGGGGTACAAACTTTTTGAAACAATTTCATGGTGGAAAACCCTCATCAACGCGCATCCCACACAACAGCTTCCTGAATGTGGCTAAGTAAATGTGACCAATCATATCCAATCGCACTATTTCTCTAGTGGTGAAATCTGACGGCAGCCTGGCACAATTAAGCAGTATCGGCATGGTTAGCATTTAGACGAGAGTCCTTCATCCCCTCAGGGTTTGCAGTGGTTAAAAGGGGTGTTACCATTGGATAGCTGGGCTCAGCCAAATGACCACAAATAACGGTTGAAATGCAGGATTAATTTAGAATCAATTGTACTTTACTTAAGAAAAGTGCTGTTCATCCGACATGCACTACACTCACCGTTTTGTGAGATATTGTTAGAATTCGTTCAATCCAGTCTGGTTTTATTTTGATCGACTGAAGCGTCAGGTGGAAAGATCCATGCATGACTGTCTGACCTTTCTCCTGTGGCCAGTACGGATGGTTCTGAAGCAGTCAGAAAATAGCAAAAAGAGAAATTACAACAGCTTAATTTCTAAAAGACAATTTCCAAAATACCCAAGAACAACAATTTCTTATTACCATCACAATAATTATTTTACCAAAACAAACAGACGATGCGGAAATTACCTTGGCTCCTGGTTCCGCCTCAGCGCACAGCATCACGATGACTTCAGTTCCTTGGTCGTGGATCATCTGCCAGAAATCGACGAACGTGGCTGGAAGAGGCGACTGGGTGGCTATAAATTCCGGACAACTGACCGTTTCACTCTGAAATAAACGAAGGAGAAACCGGCTGAGGTAAAACTATCAACGTCAAATTCGCATACAAATGTGCACGAATCTGGCTATTCAATTATTTTTAAGCCAGAAAGTTTTCCACGTTTTTACTTACAGGAAAAGCGAAAACAACACAATAAATCAGTATTTATCAGTATCAGTACGTGAATTTATTGTAGGTCTAGGCAGTTTGGACTTTAAATCTATGAGAGTTATTGCCACGTTTAAACTACTTAAAAAAATGATAGCCGCTGGTAATAGTACACTCAACATTCTGTCGTTGACATTCAGTTATCGACACGAATTTAATTATCTAGTTAATGGTTTTGAGGTATCAGTAAAGGACATGTCTTATGTCAAGTCGAAGGTCTATAACGCTTATGCCTCCGGCGGAGCGTTAGCTTGAGCTGACGGTTTTGTATTTTGTGTTTTTTTTTGTATTTTCGCACTATTGTTTTTTGTCTTGCGATATTGCGTAATCTTAGTGTTTCTGCTTTGAGCGAAATAAAGCATATAATAAAGAAAAATGAGAATGCAATAATCCGATCAAAGTTAAGAGCAGTTCCGAGAGTTAGACCAACCGAAAGGTGACTGGCGTTGATGTAATCGTCAGCGGCTCCTGTCAACTTTACTCTCGTGTTGTCGACTGTTAATGATAAAACAATTTTCCTCATTTCAGTTACACAAGTGATGCAAAATACAATGTGGACTCATTTGCATGCCTTTCTGCATCACATAACATGTTTTTAAACAGTTAAAAATGTACTTGCTACGTAACTCTGAACATTAGTGCTGACAGTATACAGTGTGTGTAAAGCATCCTAGAAGTAAACAGCAACACCAAAAAGAGACTGAAGAGGAAGTCAATCATAGGGATATTAATTTGGAAGATAACAATTTAGCTTACGTATTTTTTACATTTTTCTTCTCAAGCACAATAAAGTTTCTAAACTAAATTTACATGCTTTTTCACAGGTTACAGCTAGTAATTGTCATAAATACAATACGTAAGTAAGTAAGTAAGTAAATAAGTATATCCTTTATTAATCCAACTGCTAACCGCATTTTGGTTTACATGTGTATATCACGTCCAGGTTAAAGTACTAAGGCCTATATATATTCCGGTGAAAATCATCCTAATTATGAAAGATTTGCGAGCCAAACTGTCAGCAGTCGCGAGAACCCGACTATGAACACGGGGTCGCAAAGTATAACATGGGTTATGTAATGTCCCCAAAACAAACATATTCCCATAGCTATTAACTTAACATGCCATTTTTAGTTAGACATTTCTGAGAACTACTACAATTCTTACAGGCACTAGCGGAGTAGATGACCAATAGCGTTTTTAGATCACAGGTGGAAGCCAGTGCCTCCAAGCCATCTCGCGACCAACTAGCCCTTACCAAAGATCGGTTTCCAAGCAGTGCCTATGGCTATCATGGCTAGAAGTCTTTTGAATCGTGGTGACCAGTAGCGGTTTCACATCACAGCGGCGGGAAGCCAGTGCATCCAAGCCTTCTCGTGACCAACTAGCCCTTATAAACAGATTGGCTTTAAAGCTGTGCCTTTGGATATCATTGCTTAGAACTCTCCCAGCCACAAGTCTGCCAAAGAAGCTTTTAAAATGTAAAGTACCGTTTGCTGCCGGCCGAGAACCTCCCACGAGGCCGGCCCAAACCATTTGGGTCATTTTTCAATTTAAATAAATGAATAGGTTGTGGTATACATCAAAAAACATAATGTTGGGGCAAAACTTTTGCAAATGGCTTATGATAGGCAAAACAACTCTCTGCTGTCACAGATGCATTGGGGAGTACTGTTTCAAGCATTTAGCACGAAATATATGGGGGTCCAAATTTGGCAACCGGTCCCGAAATGATACCACACCCGCATTATGCTGCAAAAGGCCTATCGAATGTACTATGTTTAGCCTTTTTCTGTTATGTGCTTTAGTAAATATACACCACAGATAAACGAATGATCTTTCTTGCGCGGTAAACATGCTGTTTAACCCATTTTCGCGCTGACTGACCCCTTTTTGAAGTGAATATAGGTTTTCCAGGTCGCTTTAAAAATTTGTGTTCGTTCGGAAATGACTATAGACAGTGTGCTAGCCCACATGTTTTCATGATATATAGACAATGCAACAGCCACAAGGTTAACGGCACAGCTTAAAACCACGGTAATTCCATACCCGCATTTATCTGAACTGGACTGCTTAAAAAATAGCAGTGGGCTCAAAAAGCCAGACGACCTGGCAACACATTTTCAACCTTTCGATAAACAGACTCATTCAGGCTATTACTTTTTACATAGCAGTCCATATATTGTAGTGCTGCAGACTTTCAAGCAAACGTGGTTAAGCAACGTTTCAAGCAACACAATGACACCGATGATTACACTCGTTTTTATTAGGCGGAGCCACCGCAACCAGAAACAAGAGAATAAATAACTTGAATACATAACTAGAATAAATAACTAGAACGAGGTGCAATTGAGAGGAAGCTCGAGAGAGTGGCTCTGACACAGATGAAAGTCTTCTGAGCCACTTAAAACCTTGTAATGTTATGTTCACCTTGTCACCTTGTGCTGTCAGCTCGTGGAGCTCTAGCGATCGTCCTGGTGAACACACTCCACCGTCTCCTATTCGATGACAAGTCTCTCAATTCCGCCAAATTCATGCCAGTTACATCTTGTATCTCATCCATCCATCTCCTCCTTGGGCGACCCAGTCTTCTCCTCCCCTCACCGCACGCCAGCATCATTTCCTTCTCCAGACCATCAGATCGCATAACATGTCCAAAGAACCTTAGCTTCATTCTTGTCGCAGTTTGTTTTAACGACTCTTCATTCTCAACTCCAATCTCCTCTCGTATTGATTCGTTCGTTCTTTTCTCAGTCCAAGATATTCTCAGCATCTTCCTCCATATCCACATTTCACAAGCGTTAACCTTATTTTCCATGTTCTTTGTCATTGTCCACGTCTCGCAACCGTACAGTACCGTAGGAAAGATTAGTGCTCTCACGAGCCTTTTTTTGGTTTCTATGCTCACATGTTTGTCTTTCCATATCTTTTCCAGTCCGGTCATTGCAGCTTTCCCTATAGCAATCCTTCGTTTTATTTCTGGATCACACTTTCCCTCCTTTCCAACCAGTGATCCTAGGAATGTGAAGCTTTCTACCACCTCTATTTCCTCTCCGTCTATCTCAAAACTATCCCAATCTGCTGTTGTCATGACCTTTGTCTTCTTTATGTTGAAGTATAAACCAGCTTTTTCACTTTCTCTCCTGACCCTTCTTATCAGTTCTGCCAGATCCTCTTTTCTTTTTGCCATTAATGTTGTGTCATCCGCATCTCCTTGTCTCCTTGTGCCGTCGGCTCTAGGAGCCCTAGCGATCGTCATGCCACACAGTCTCCGTTGCCGTCTTGCTACTTCTCCCAGTAGCCCTTGAGTCGCGCTTTGGCCTGGGAGTCCCACCTCAGCGCTCCGGCCTGGGAGTCCCTCCATCCGCGACCATCGGCGTGGTTTGGTGTGTGGCATGACGATTTTCTTGGCATGATTAACAGGGGTGGTTTGCCATTGCCTTCCCCTGGTTTTGCCTGCCGTGCCCGTTCGTTCCCCCTCCTAGGAAGAGTACTTCCTAGGAAGGGTACTAACGGTCCGCACCACGAGAAGGTGGGCACGGAGGACTTTGGTTCACCAGCCCAGGTCGGATCCGAGTCTACGCTCATCAGAGTCGTCGGTCAGGTCGCCTCCCTGCTTTACTCTGTCCGCATATGTTATGTTAAATAGAGGTTTATATGTTATTAAACAGAAAGCGGTGCACTGCTTCATTATAACGGTTATAAATATATTAATAACCTACTACATATATACAAACATATATACATACATACGAGCACTCTACATCTGATTAACGGCATGATCAGTGGTTAATAGTTCTGTTGTGCGCGAGGCCTCATATAGGCTTATAAACACATTCCATGGCTAAAAGCAACGATGAATGGTTGTTACTGACCTAGATTGCGCGAACTAATGCGCGAGAGACTGTAAACAACAGGTGCGGGATCAAGCAGTGTATAGACTACATCAAATACTTGGCACGCACACTTCCCTTCCCTTTTAGTTGATGGTGTTATTGAGCCATTTATCAGCGCCGGCTGCTGGTTCGTGTGCCAGACAAGCCTACGAATCCTTGATTGACATGTCTGAATAGACAACAGGATGGGCTTAAATAATGAGGCACAGCTTTAAAGCCGATCTGTTTATAAAGGCTAGTTGGTCACGAGAAGGCTTGGATGCACTGGCTTCCCGCCGCTGTGATGTGAAACCGCTACTGGTCACCACGATTCAAAAGACTTCTAGCCATGATAGCCATAGGCACTGCTTGGAAACCGATCTTTGGTAAGGGCTAGTTGGTCGCGAGATGGCTTGGAGGCACTGGCTTCCACCTGTGATCTAAAAACGCTATTGGTCATCTACTAGCGGAACTAGAAGTTGAGAAAGGGCAAAGCAGGTTGGGTGATCTTCGCCGGTTTTGTTGTAGTCATAGGGACACTGAACTGTGATCTACTGTGATCAAAATACCTGATGACTTTTGTTTCACTTTTGATTCACACTTGAAGGTAAACACAATCCATTAACACTCACTACTTATAACTTACAATAGCAGAGGCAACTCATCTGTCAGCAACGTTGGTTACAAAGCGTTGTTTACCCATAAAAAATTAATTTCTCCTCCCAAAGCACGTACGACGCATCATAAAAACAACATGATGCCACACTTACATGGCATGACGTCTGGGTACCGATTTTTCATAGGGTAACATCTTGCGATGGCCATAGAGAACTGCTTTGCCGTCTTTTCTTGTTCGTCGTTCAATTCCTGCAAACAGCAATACCACAAAAGCGTTTAAGCACCTGGACATTTTGCTCAAAGTGTAAGACTTGCCTTTCCCAAAATGCAAAATGCTTATCCATGCTAATGGTAATTGCAAATTTATATAGCACCACTTCAAGGAGACTCATCAGAGGCGATCCCGACCTAACACAATGAAACCACGATCGAACAGAATGGTCTTCAAGCATTTGTGGAAAAGAGGCAAAGAGAAGCTGGGAAGTTCATGTTGCAGGTGGTTACGCAGCTTGTTACAGGAGGATGGGGTGATAGGCTGTCTCTCTCTCTCTGTCTCAGTGAACTGATCTTCTCGATACTGATTTGATTACAGCTTAGATTTAGTGTTCCATCAGTCAAAATCTTGCACTACACACTACAACAGAAGTTACTAATTCACAGTAATCATAATACAGAAGACAATTGGGGCCATAAAAATGTGCCAACACCGGATGTAATCTTAAAAGCGAATGAGCGCAGCTATAAAATTGTGCAAATAGGTTACGTTGAATGTATGTAAATGTAAAAACGAATGGCTGCAGAGCAGAATACCTTCCATTCTTTTTCCAGCGGAGTGTACTTCCCAAGCGTTTCCTTGCACAGTGTGTCCACGTGCTTCTGAAACTTCTCCACCTCGGCCACAAATCGTCCGAGGAGATCCGGATCTGTGTACGGATCACGTGTGCTCTGCTTCAAGTTCTTTCTCGTCTCCTCCTCCTTCTCCCGCCTTCGATCTTCGGCCGTGATGACCTTTGGAATCAGAACGTTCTCCGCGCCGGACGAAAGCGGCTGACTTTTCGGACTGGCAGAAAGCAATTCGTCGAGCGTCGATGACGCGTTTGAAGAAACAGAATTGCGACGCTCGGTGCTCGACTGCACCGAATATGGCATCGTGTTGCTGTCTGCGCATGTGGCACCGTCGAAGGCGCCTACTGGCGCAACTTCAGAAGATGGCCCAATGGATGACGGGAGTTTTGCCGATGAATCGGAGGATAGAGGCTTGATCGGCTGGAGGGGACTTGGTAGGGAAGACGGTATTTCCTGGGTGGGGCTTTTGAAGGAGGAGTTCGGAGGAGGATACCAGTTGTTCTGAGCTTGACGAGAAGTGGAGGGCACGCTGGCAGTGGCGGTAGCTGTCGGGTATACCCCTGGTTGGGCAGCTTGGCCTTGGATGTAAGTGGGAGCTTGGTAGGGGAAACCAGTAGTAGGTGCCTGGGCTGGCAGAGAAGAAGGATGCATAGCAGGGTAAACTTGTTGACTGCTTCCAGGGTGTGCTTGAGCCGGCTGACTGGCTCCAGGGTAGGCTTGTGTTTGGTGACTAGGGCCAGGGTATGCCAACACCTGATGACTGGCTCCTGGAACCTCTGGTGGACGCTGACCAGCTGGCACTAGCTGTGCTGGTGCCTGCTGGCTGGTTCCAGAATACGCTGGCATTTGCCGAATGGCTCCAGAGTAAGCTGACATCTGCTGACTGGCTCCAGAGGGCACTGGTGCCTGCTGACTGGCTCCAGGGTACGCTGACATCTGCTGACTGGCTCCAGAGGGCACTGGTGCCTGCTGACTGGCTCCAGGGTATGCTGACATCTGCTGACTGGCTCCAGAGGGCATTGGTGCCTGTTGACTGGCTCCAGGGTAAGCTGACATCTGCTGACTGGCTCCAGAGGGCATTGGTGCCTGTTGACTGGCTCCAGGGTAAGCTGACATCTGCTGACTGGCTCCAGACTGTGGCAGTCGCTGATAGGCGCTGGATGTTGCTGGTGCCAGACCCTGTGGATTGATGGCGCCCTGCTGCTGGTATGAGCCAGGTCTCAGTTGAGGTGGTTGCTGGTAAGGTCCTGTTCCAGTTGGCTGCTGGTATGTTCCTGTCACTGGTGGCTGTTGCTGGTAAGAATTCTGTGGATGTTGGTAAGACATAGTCCCAACCATCTGCGGCTGTTGGTAAGAACCTCCTGCGACCTGCTGTGGAGGTTGATAAGAACTGACAACGGGTTGGGGTGGCTGATAAGAACCAGGTCCAACTGGTTGTGGTTGGTGACTTGTTCCACCTGGTTGTGGCTGTTGGTAAGAACTGGTTCCAGCTGATTGCGGCTGGTGGTAGGAACTGGTTTCAACTGGTCGAGACTGGTATGGGCCACCAGGCACAGTGTACGACTGACTAACTCCCGGAATTCTATTATCCAGCACTCCCGTATTCGCTCCAACCCCAGGCGGATACTGGACATGTTGATTTCCAGCGGCGTGCAGCGGACTTCCCGATGCACTGACCTGGAAACCGCCCGAGGGCAGCTGACCACCGACACTGCCCCTGATGGTCTGTTGTTGTGCCTGGGCCAGACTGTTCGGTGGCGCTCCCTGCTGGCCACCGGGCAAATACTGCTGACTGGAAACCGAATATGGCTGGTTGTGACCAACACCGGCTGAACTCGAATTTGGCATGTTTGTGTACTGCTGATTCGAATAAGAGCCAGACACTCCCGCTGCAGCTCTGTGGAGAGAAGGAACTTGACTGGGATGCACTTGACCGACAGGGCCTTGACCTTGGGGACCCTGATTCTGTGCTGCCTCAAAAGGAAGTCTTTGGCCTATCTGACCTGGACCTAGTGGTCCTTGGCCCTGATAAGCGTGTGCTGGTCCTTGGCCCTGATAAGTGTGTCCTGGTCCTTGGCCCTGATACGCATGCCCTGGTGGCCCTTGTCCTTGGGGACCCAAAGACATCTGGCCAGGCAATCGTTGTCCCATATGGCCTTGACTTTGAGGTTGTTGACCTTGACCTTGAGAAGCCTGACCTGAAAGTCCTTGACTTGGAGGTAGTGGACCGTAAGGCCCCTGACCAGGCTGATAAGGACGAACTTGTGCACCGCCTGCAGAGTACTGGACTGAACCGGGGCCATAGGGTCCACTTGCAGGGCCAGGACCATATGGACCGCTTGTAACTGCACCTTGTATGGATGACACTACTCCTGGACGTGAGGAAGCCACAGCATAGCTCATTCCTCCAGGGCAGTGGCCTCCAGGTGGTGACACCATAGCAGAGCCGGGGAGCGCTGACTGAGAACTACCAGGCTGTGACTGTGCAGGAAGGCACTGAGAAGTTGGGTACTGGTGGGATGCAGCATAGCCTGCAGTCGAAGTAAAGTATGAGCCTCGATCGCCAACTCCAGCGGATGAGGATAAGACCTCGGGCCTTGGTTGACCTGGATTGAATGACTGTGACTGAGGTTGCATTGCAGCAGAAGTAATGACAGGATATGGGTAGCCTGACTGGGGGTTCTGAGGCCTAGCTGGTTGTTCTGTGGGTCCACCGGGGTGGGCGACAGCATACGGGGTGTTCGTCGAGATGGATGCTCCATGGCTTTGGTCGATACGATGTGTTGAACCAGGAGCACCAGGCGGGGCAGTGGGGGACATAACTGAGTCAGCTCCAGGCAGTCCTATTACCCCACTGTCTGTAGCTCCACCCATAGAGCCAGTAGCTCCACCCATAAAGCCTGTAGCTCCACTCACAGGACCCGAAGCTCCACCCATAGTGCCTACAGCTCCCCCCATTGGGCCTGTACTTCCACCAACAAAGCCTTGATCTTGTCCATTGCTACGAAAGGTCGGATAGGTTCCTCCCATTGTGGCCGATGTTCCAATGGAACCTCCATTTGATCCAGCATTGGTATTCGTTCTTTCGTTGGAGCCATATCCAGGTGACTGAATGTTTGGCTGACCTGGAATCGTCAGCGGAGATGGCGGATGGCTCGCAGACAGCTGTGGCAGGTGAACTGGAGAGGAGGAATGACTGTTGGGCAAGGAACCAGGTTGATAGCTGCTCGTTGCGAATGGTTGACTTCTGTAATCAAACCCCGGAGGCATTTCTCCAGGAAATTGTACACCAGCAGCATTCGAAAAAGCGCCACTCCTGGCGTCGTTCGCACCAGCTTTCGTAGACTTTGGTCCGAAGCTTCCTGGTTTCATAAATGGGAGAAAGTCCTTCAGTTTAGGAGCGTCTGATGTTGGTTCACCCATATACGGTGCTCCACCTCCGGGGCCATAGGAGGGTAGGCTGAACTGCCCTGGCATTGACAGAGGAGGCATTTCCGGGAAACCCAGTGATGGATCAGGCAGTGTAACCGCTTGTGGCATCGGAAATTGGCCTGGCTTTGGAGCAGTTGGCCGCGCTGGAGGAGGCCCTGGAACAAGCATAGCACAGCACATGTTGGAATCAAGCATAGCACAGCACATGTTGGCATCAAGCACAGCACAGCACATATTGGCATCAGATAAAATTAAAAGAAATTTACTCGTGCTGTCAGTTCCAATGTAAGATCGCCGTCCTGTGATCAGCAGTTTGTCTGATCCTACCAAAAGAAGACTTGTAGTTTCCTAGCTTTTTGCACATCGATAGGATACCATTTGGTTTTGATGCGATATACATGCACATATGACTGCATTGTAGCCTACCTCGTGCCTCTGAGTAGGTCTCTTGAAGAGGCGCTATATAAATTTCCAGAATGAATGAATGAATGACGAATGTACATCTTGAAATAGCAGCCACAATGCATAATGACAATGCATAAACAATCACTGTAACCTGCAGTCAGACATTAACGTAGTCACCTATAGTAATTATTGTGGTTTTAAATAGCAGCCCCAATTCTCACAGGCTGTCTGACAACACATCACAGTGGACTACCGTCAGACATTAACGTAGGCTGAGTGGACTTCATGTAACAACAAAGGGCAATTTATCGCACGCTTGTCTCACATCTCAGAATTAGATCTACCAACCATGCGACATAAAAGTGCTATAAATATAAAAGTAAATAAATAATAAATTATAAAAATAACTAAATGACATCAGGTGACACTAAATGTGGTTCAACACCATACAACTTCTGTCAAATAAGCATTCCAACCATTCACACTGTTGTCCGATATTAGCAGACATAACATTTGAGGCTTTTGTTTTACCTTTTGGGGCCAGTCTTTCCAGTATCTTGTCTCGTTCCTCCTGTTCTATCTTGTAGACTGAGCGCATTCTTTCAAGCAACCGCGAAACATTGGAGTCGAGCTTTCCGTAGAATTCGACGCCCTTCTGAGTCTTGGCCAAAAGATCCTCGTAGACTTCGTACGACTGAATTATCGCTCGGACCATGGCGTCTCGTCTATTAAGACAGAAAACCATTCAGCAATTGAAAGTAAATTCGCGCTGTAATACACATTGTCATACCTAAGATTGAGGTCTACTGATCTTGAGCACATTAAAACTGCAACATTTAAACAGATAAATAAGTGAAACGATTTGAGACGAACATCCTGACGGCTGACCTGGTATTGACCTCGAGAAGGTCGCGGCGTATGCGAGCGAACTTGGCGTTGGCCTCCGTCAGAGCTCGGAGGATGTTGGCCTGGGCGGCCATGTTCTGGTTGAGCAAGTCCACCAATCGACTGTGTTTACTGATTTGTTCCTCAAAGCATTCCTGTCGACAGATCAGACAAACACTTAACACGTGATATAATGTAACATAAACGAACATTTTTAAAGTGCAACTTCAAGGAAAACTCATCAGTAGCACTCCCGACCCAACAAGGAGAACCTCGTTCAAATGGAATAGATTTTAAGCACTTGTGGAACAGAGAAGGAAATAGAGTTAATAGGCAGACCAGATGAGCTCTAGTTTTAAGAGGAAGGTTGTTCCAGGCCACAGGAACGACGAAAGCAAAGCTTCTGTGCCGAGTTGTAGAGGAATCAGCCGGGGGGGGGGGGGGGGGAAGACAATAAGAGCACCATGATTGGCCAAATGAAGGGTCCTGCGGCCAGGAACGGACGAGGCAGAGATACACAACAAGATATAACATAACATAAACAGAACATGAACATAACATTGACATAACATAACAGAGGTTTTACATAGTTCAGAACACACAATCACTGTTCGTTCACCTGGATTGCTTATTAGCCTATCCTTCTCAGCTTGCTTCTTCTTTAAAAGTGTGACACTGTCTAATGAGACCAATCTAATCTAATCTAATCTAATGACTTCTATAGCACCGTTATCACAATACCTAAGACATCAGTCGCCTGCAGTCAAAAATCTTAATCCAATCGAAAAAACACGCACTACTATCATCCAACCACTCCACACGTCTACAAAACTCTTGCACTGAAGACTTTCTGCCCTAATATTCTTTTTGGTTTCTGAAATAATTTATACCTAGGGCAGCTAGCCCTCGAGTCACCTTGAATTACTTTCATACTTTCCCCGTTTATAGTTTCTCCGTCTCTATTTATTAACGTACTTCTGCTTTTAACGAGCAACCCTGCTGAACTTAGAGACTGACCTCGAGGTTCTTGGGTTCTTTCGTGACCAGAGTCGACGTTATATCATCTTTGTGGACTTGATCGCGCAGCTGCTGCTCCAGATTGCGCCTCTGGTTCTTCATTTCATCCACTTTGTCCATCAGTCGCTTCATTTCCAGCATCGTCGCTTCATCCTCCTCAGCTGACAACATCCAACCAAGTCACAAAGAAACCCATCAGAACACAGCTAAAAACACTCGGGAATAAGCTATGATTTTAATGTAATGAGTTACGATGTAATCAGTTATGCTTGTAATGTGATCGGTTACAATTGTAATGTAATGTAACAGAGCATTTATATAGCTCCTTTCAAAGTATTGTCAAATTTGTAATGCAGTTATCTGATGTACACAAGTGTGACTTAAGCTAAAGAAAGAGGTATGTTGAGCTGAATCAATTAAAACGATATGTACATTTAAGGTACATTTTACGTACATTTAACATACATTTAAGGTACATTTAAGGTACATTTAACACACATTTATATACATTTAACGTACATTTAACATACATTTTACGTACATTTAATGTACACTTAATGGAAGAATGTATAGACAAATCATTCTGGAATACTATTATCATCATTATGCTTTGTAGTGCCACTATAGGGGTGTAGAATAGTGTAGTGGTTAGCATGCTGGACTGTCAATCGGGGGTTCAAATCCTTGCCAAGACAGAAACTTGGTTCGAGATTTCTACTCCATCTGCACCACTTAGCCAACTCAGCTATAATGAGTACACTGACCAAACACTGTCGGTGGGAAGATGAAACAGCGCGAGGGAGAGGACTGGCCACCCACCTTCATATGCCAAGGCTAAGAAAATGAAGTCACTAACACTTCATTCCCATGGTTGCCTCTCAGGCTACAGTAATGCTCTTCTCTTCTTCAAAGTGCCACTATCTAATCTCTTCTTCTATCTCTTCTTTTAACCGCCCAAGCATCACTCGATGGCGCCAAGCAACTGAGTGAAGGACTTGCTCATGGTCCCTTACAAAGAAACTGTCTCAGAGAAAGAGACTCAAACCCAAAATCTCCACTTTACAAACCAAGAGCTCAGCCAATCGGCAACTATAACCACGTTTCAGTTCTGTTGCATTGTATAATATGCTTACAGAAACTCGAGTTGTACGTTGGCAGCGCTTGTTGTAGTTCTTCGAGTGACCCACTCAGCAGACGAAGGTTTGTGATGTGAAGACGCATCAGTTTATTCAGTTCGTTGTTTGATGTCGAGGCTTTGTTCAGTCCTTCAGTGCACTTCTGACGGTCCTTACGAATCTCATCAAGGATTGCGTTGGACGAACGCTTCGTTCCATACACCTCCTACAACAACAATTTCTTATCAATTTAAGCAGCTTTTCTATTTCTCTCATTCAGAGAAAGTGGCTTTCCATTGATCCCAGTCAAAGAAAAGCAGCTTTCCCATTAACTTCCTTTCCAATTTCAGTTTAAGCTTCTGTCTCTGTGGCAACTTGCTTCCTTAATACTTGTTTTCTTTGGCTCACATGCTGGAATCCTGCTCCTGAGCAGACATATTGAAAAGGTACTACATAAATCCACCCAAAGGAATCATAACTAGTTTACATTAAACAATCAGTTTACATAAACAGCATTTATGTACATTACACAGCATTAGTTTACATTATAGGTCACACTACACTACTTTTTATTGTAATACAATTAATAAAATTTTAGTAGATACAACGGAATCATAGAGAAACCAACGAGACCTTCATTTCCTTTTCTTTTCTTTCGTTCTCATCCAGTAGATCCCCAATCTCCTTCAGATTCCCTTCGACGTCCGTAGAAATACCAGACAATGCTGCCAAACAGAAAACACACAATGCAAATATCCACAAAGACTTACGGTAATACAAAAATCTGAGGATATGTGCCACTCTAACATTGTTTGAGGTATCAATTGTCAGTTAGAATCCTTTTCTGTAAACGTGGCATATGTTCTTACACTGCATGGCATCGATGAGGTCCTTAATGGCATCCGGTTTGACGCTGATGGCAGCACACTTTTCCAGCAGGGCCTGAGGCAGCTTCTGCGGCTCTGGAAAGATGGATGATGGCTCCAGCTGAAGGCTCAGCATGAACTGACTGCAAAAAAGAAAACAAGAGAGTTTACAAGTAGGTATGGAGGTTCATACCGTACATATGTCAGCATTTATGTACATTACATATGTATGTATGTGCAAGTGTGTGATGTATGTATGCATGGTCAAATTATGTAAGTACAGTATGTATGATGTATGTAAGTACATCATGTACAATATTATGCATGTATGTATAACATATTTGTGTACAGCATGCATATATGATCTATGTATGTACAGTATGTATGTATGTATTTGTTTCGGATATTTCTATAGCGCCTCCTCAAGTCTACTACTACTCAGAGGCGCTCCCGACTACAGCATTTGATACAGTGTCAGAGTTTTCACGCCGAAGTGCCATGAGCAATCGCAAGTGAAGGACTTGCCCAAGGTCCGTACGCAGCGGCTAGAGTGGGATTCGAACCTGCAACCCTCCGGTCACAAGGCGCCGAACTTACCACTGAGCCACCACGTATGTAGTGTACAATATGTACAGTATATATATATGTACGTATGTATGCATGTATTACATAATTAGCTCTATGGCAGTTGTCCTCATTTTCGTTGATCTATCTGCTGCATTTGATACTGTTGATCACAACACACTCCTGCATTGCCTTGAACACTGGTTTGTTTTCGATGACTCGTGCAGAATGATAAGAGCACTATGGAAGTCAATGGATAAGATTTGATTAGCAGGTATGTATCTAGCGCCTTTCAAGAACCTCACGAAAGTCCCAAAAAGTTTATCACTGAGCAAACATTGCTCACGAAACTGAAAAAATACGACATGTGACAGAGGCAAGATTTTACGAAACGTTGAATCACTCACACCAACTCTTTGTCCTTCTCCTCGATATTTGATCCCACCTTACGCAGCAGCTTCGCCTTCTCTTCACTAAAATAAATAAAGGATAATGGCAAAACTCTAACAATGACCTGGAACTATAGAATCAAAAATCTACTAGACGATAGTCAGTTTTCCCACAAGAAACACATTCAGTTGTTCGCGAGCATTTCTAGTAATCATCAGTTCCAACAGTTGTAATCCAACCATGAGAATTTCCAAAAGAAACCAGTTCACAGGCAGGGCTGTAGTCCAGGGTACACGCGGGTATATAGCGTGTACTCACCTTGAGAGACCGTATACTCACCTCACAAAATATTTTTATTTATTTATATTAAAATACTGTAGCATGTACTCACAAAATACTCTAGCGTATACTCACCTCTAATTTGTTTCGGAAATCTAACCGGTAGCGTGTACTCACCTCTAATTTTACCACTACAGCCCTGTTCACAGGTGTGATGTGGTAACTGATTGCTTAGAGTGCTCACCTTGTAATGCGAAGAGCACGGGTTCAAGCCTCCTCCTCGAAGATGGTTTCTATGTAAGGACCTTGAGCTTGAGCAAGTCCTTCATTCACAACTGCTCAGCACCATCAACTGATGTCTGTTCGTTAGATACTGGTGCTTAATAAATGCATAATCATATTAATGTTTCTACTAACTACCAGCAATGTAATCTCCCCAAAACATTTGCAATAACTACCAGTACCTCTATTCTGCTCCCAAGTTTATCATATCTATCTCATATCTAGTGGGAATCAAAGTCGAATTAACAGAAGTCGGTGTTCATTCATAGAATAAAACAACTTATTTCAAACCTGTAAAGCGAGGATGCCTTGTGTGCCTCCATTGGCACGAGTTTCTTAAAGATGTCAGCGCCAGAGACTTCAGGATCGCTAGGGTTAAACGGAATTCCCTTCACAAGAGGAGCGCCTGTAATAAAATCACAGAAAAGAATCAACCATTTAATATTCACAACCATTTACTATTCACTATCAACCATTAACCATTTACTAAAAACTTATACAATTACACCTGCACTATCAACCATTGACTATGTACTATCAACCTTTTACTACCAACTCACCAACTCGAGAAGAAAAACTTCTGCTTTGCATAAAACATAAATATTTGCATACATCAGCGGATAAAAGGTTCAGGTTTGAAGCTAAAAAGCAAAGCATCCCAACAAAACTACTTCCTCGAAAACTACTTTAACAAGTACAGAAAGTTCATGCTAACATTTAATGCAAAGTAACAAAACAGCTGTTGGCTTCAGGAAGTTACATCCATCTAGCCTGGAAGTGGAGCATAACCGGACAATGCTCTCCATCTGGTGAGCTGACAAAACCCTAGATGCTCGACTACTGTGGTAGAATTACAAACCTTTAACGTCTGGTAGAGTGTCGAGCGCAGGAACTTTGTCGTGGTACACGAAATCATTGTCCTTCTTTGCTGCATTGTATCTGCAAAGATAAAACCCGAAATGCAAAGGTCAACCAATGACGACCCCATGACCCCAAAGGATTCTATAGATGCGTTACCCTGGCAGAGATAAGGAATCACTTGTCACTTTCTAGATCAGCCGGAAAGTGGCCTTTCCTAAGACCGCTGTAACCGATTGGCTAGTGGCCAAACATTTTCTTTGGTAATGTCTAATAAAAATATGGAATAAATGTAAAATAATACTGATCCATTAGAACGTATTGCGCCTAAAGCACTGTATCCCCCACTGGGAAGGGGATAGAATAATGGTAAAACTCATGGCCAGGAGAGCAGCGGTTCGATTCCCGCAACCCCCTCGGGCGAGTGCCTTACATGGCTGCCATGATGTGTGTTTAGTTAAGATATTGATAATTGTACTGTCATGTCTCAAAGTAATCTTACTGCATTTGTCAATTTGAACTAATAAAGAAAAAGATTATTATTATTAGTATTATTATTATTATTATTAATATTATTATTATTATTATTATTATTTCATAGAAATCTCTTTAACAGTAGTCTTTCCAGACTCACTTTCCACCGACGACATCGAGGGTGAATCGAAGCGAATCCTCGATCGCTGCGTCCTCCGCTTTGTTCAGCTTCAGCGCTTCGTTCAGTCGCTCGAGAGCAGCTTGGAAGTAGGTCAGGCGCTCGCCCCACTTCTGCTGCTCCTCCGACTGAGTGCCGAGGTAGAGGTACATGATGGACTGGTGGAAGTTCGTCTTAGTCTCCAGGCGTCTTCGCCACTCCTACACAATGCATTAAAATGAGATGTAGGACGCGATGGGCGCCTTGCATGGCTGCCGTGTACAGTTAAATTCGACTCCTGTAATAACTTGTGATCATCCGTTCATACTGATTTGTAATCATACTGCATAATTGTCAGTTTGAAAATATTAAACGAAGATTATTATATTATTATAATCACAACATCAGCTCCAAGCTAGAAACCACAGCCTGAGTGACCACATTAGTCAATAATAGTAGTAGCAGTAGCAGTAGTAGTAGTAATAATAATAATAATAATAATAATAATAATAATAATAATAATAATAATAATAATAACATGAGGTGGAGGATGAGGAGATGAAGGAGAAAAAGGAGGCAGAGAAGCAATCAGAAGGGGAATGGGAAGGTGAACGGGAAAGAGAAGGAATAGGGGTAAAAGGAGGAAAAGGACGATCAAGAGGAAGAACAAAAGAGGAGAAACAGGATGAGGATGGAATAAGAGGAAGAACACGAGGAGGAATAGGAGGACAAAGAAGAGGTAGGGGGAAGGAAGAAGAAATTCAGAACTTCTATAACATCAGTGTAATACTCTAGGCATCTACCTCTAAGCAAAAAAAGTGCTAAATTTCAGGGTAAGCAAAGACAATTCACCACAGGAGTGCGAGATTCCACGGCAAGTCCAGTTGTAAGCCAAGAGCGAAATCTGACAAGACACAGAAACAGCCTTCGAAGGAAATGTGTCCAGAATCTTATATTCAATGTGTCCTCAGTAAAGAAGAGTGCGTAAGACTAGCATACTGTAAAAATTGCAATTAGTAGAGCGAATGCAATTGAGTGAGTTACTGTGTAACCAGTAATCCAGTCAATGCGTAAGCAAGTAATCTAATACAGTCGAGCATTGACATAGCTGCAACGTGAACAGATGATCATGAACATAAACATGATGATCGAAAGTTCCTGGCCATCGTCGGACCTTATATCTTTTGCTTCCGATGATGTTGTTAGGATTGCTCGCGTCCAGGTTCTTCAGAGCGAGTTTGTAGTAGTCGACGATCTGTGCGGCAACTTTTGCTGTTATCGAACTCTTCCGACTGTCCGTCATGGACTTCTCCAGAATACACTCCTGCGCTTGTGCCTACAATGCGCCCCACAAACAACTTACAGATGCACACAAAACCTATTAACAAAACATTGTCCCGAGACTTCGAACACCTGTGAACTATGGACTGGAATCTGTGTTAGGTTCTACGTGCGTGCGTGGGCATGCCATTGGTGACACATCCGGTTTTCTGTGTATTGTTTTGCTTGTTAACGACATTTCTGTCTTAATGACATTTAACATCATATAGATTGGTGTCGGCAGTGTTTTTGTGAGGTATTTAAAAGGAGCTATAGTAAGTGTCCAGATTTATGCATACATAGACACAAAAGCTGATTAAATTGAGGACGTGATGGTGTAGTGGTTTGTGTTCTGGACTGTCAACTGAAAATGGGGATTCAAATCCCTAAGAAGACAATAAAATAGTCCAAGACTTCTGCTCCATTAGTGCCCTCTAGAGGACTGAGCTACAAAATGAGTGTAATGTTGGCGGGATGATGAGGCAGCAAACGAAGCCTTGGCCAGCTGTCACCATATGCAGAAAACTGAAGTTCCTAACAATTCTATCATGGCTGCCTGTTGCAGTTATCTTAACAGGCTGCTCTTCTTCTATTCTTCTAACTCCTAATTTGTACACACCTGCAAAGAGTGAATCCACAAGCAGTAACAAACCAGGCCTTTCTGTACTGAAAATTCACAACAGTTTATCACCAGTAACTCACCTGATTGGGAAACAGTTTTCTGAGCTTTAAGAGGAAAATTCAAAGAAATCTTGAACAGAGACTAACCAGCATAAGGGTCGACTTAAAAACGAGAAGCTCATGGCTCATGTCAGAGCTTCCAAACGACCCATACACTTCGTCTAGCTGCTGAAAAGCCCACGCAGCACATTGAAAGTGCGTGCACGACACCTTCATGCCCTAGAAACAACACAATACATAGCAGTAAGTCACCACATATCCAGAATATCAGTCCGTAAGACATAGTGGATAAGCTGGTTTCGCAAATCACCTGCAGATGTTCTTGCTCTAAACGGGTTAGACACGCAATAAGGAAACAAATGGACAAGTATTTCCTCAATCTAAGAAAACTTCTCCCATCCTCTTTGCTTAAGATTCGTAATATAACCTCTTGCCGGCTTCAAAGTGCACTTCTGAGCAATTACAAAGGACATTCAGGAATTTCAGTTGCATCGTATCGTATTGTGGAGAAGTTCCAACAAAATAAAAACAGTTCAACAGTTGCCATGTATTCAATATACCTAACACCTGAATGAATTCTGAGTACAAAGGTTGTTCGTTAACTCGAAAAGAATGCGTTGTCACCTCTGGCGTTGTTCTGTTGTCCATTCCACCCAGTATCGAGTGCAACGCTCCGATGTTGTACAGGATGCACGCCTCCTCGAATTTTATGTCCTTCACAGCCATTGTCTGTCGTGTGTACGCATCATCCCTGCACAGAACCAACAAATTAAGATTTTTTAACACATCTATTGTTTTCTTACACAAAACAAAGCTCAACATCATCATAAGGTCAGGCATGAGAACATGATACATTGTATAGAATCATTTGGTAGGGTGGGTCAGGATATGGAATGGTAGAGGTGGATGCAATAAGATGGGGTAAGGCAGGGTATGGTAGATTATGGCAGGGCTTGGGTAGATGGGGTAGAGCAGAATAGGGTAGTGAAGGGCATAATTGAGATAGGGTGGGCTAGGGCAGTGCTTCTCAAACTTTCTGATGCAGTGAACCCGTAATTGTTTTACCAGCCTAAACGCGGACCGGTGCTTTTATGAAATATTACAGAAATATTATGAAATATAAAGATATTATGAAATCTAAATTTATTGTTACATGACCAGCTGCATTGGTTTCCCAATCAAAATGTTATATTAAAATTCAGATTTTATAATATTGTCACTGTTTATTACAATTATCTTTATGTTACTGTTGCATGTTTAAAACAGTTTATTATGCAAGTTAATGTCCAAAAATTTTGTATAGTGCATACAATTTAATCTTTTATTTGAGTAGGTCTATTATCATTCCACACCCTGGTAACCAATCACTCAAGCACCGGTACAGGTCCATGGACCACTGGGCAAGGGCAGGGTGGGAATAGGGTAGTGCAGGGATCGGTTGGGACCGGAACGCACCGGTGCGGCGTTCCGGTTCTTTTTTGACGACCAGTATTTGTTACACACAATTCACAGGAACATTTCTAGATTAATATGGCGTCTGACGCCGGCGTTCCGGTTCTTTTTTGTTTGGGATGGGATCCCTGGGGTAGTGTAACACAGGATTGGGTGGTATGGGGATAGCACAGGATAGGGCAAGACCATATTTTCTAAGAACATTTCGACTGCCCAAAAGCAGAGGGCTAGCAGAAAAATCAATCCAAAACAGCCCTCTGTTGAATAAGCCCTAAGGAATGTAAATATTTTCGCCATGGATCACTTAAAAACGAAGAAAGCAATACCATTTGAAGGTCACTTCAATCGCCTCTCCTGACGCCATTGGGAAGCGACTGTGAAGCAGATGCAACTGTGAATAGTATTTCTTCAGCAGACTGCATCCCATGAAGTCAACTGTCACCTGAACCGCCGACTACAAACAAACAATTTGCTTACAGGTAAAGGTAAGCAGACAAGGTAAATAATGGTGAAGGTAACATAACACATTTGCATTTGCTTACATTACCATAAAGAAAGCACCTCACATGCATGGTCCAAGTCAAACAATACTTTGACCGAGGCATTTACATGACATGACCATAGCAATCTAATGCCACTACACCTTTTTTAACCAACCAACAGAGGATGGAGGACTGAGGCAACACCAAATGGACAGATAGCAAGACGCTAGGTTATCAGGAGTTCATAGGATGGATACGAAGTGTTAGCAACTTCATATCTGAGTCACTGCACATCAGGACGTGTAGCCAATCCTCTCCCACACCGACATAACAAGGTTAGTTAAGGAGCGCAAATGGAGTTAAAATTTTGAAAAAATTTATGTCCTGGTGGAGATTTGCACCCCGACCTTTGGACTGACAGTCCAGCACACTAACCCTAATCCCTATTAACCCAGCTTGATTTTGTCATAACTTCACACTGTCTGCCAGTGTCAACATGATCCATTTCCTACCTGCGTAGTAATGCCACATCGTATTACCTGTCGTAGTTGATCCAACTCGGCGCATTCCTTGCTGTACGTGTCAGCATTCTCGTGGTAAAAGTTGGAAATATACTGTGAAACCAGAAAAAAAAACAATCACATAAACACAGGAAATAACTATGTATGTATATGTGTGTGCATAGGTATGTATGGTATAGTATGGTATGGTATGGTATCTCGGAATTTATAAAACGCCTCTCACAGTGCGAACGATTCAGATGGCTCTCTCAGCGTGTGAGCCTCGCTGTATGATGAATGTAATGTATATTATAAGTGAGTGTTTATGTGTACAACCGTACATATATGTTTGAAGTGTGGGTGTATGCATGCACGTAAGGGTTGCTGGGGTCTGTTTTCATTGTCTGTCTTTGTCACCCTTACCTGTACCCTTACATGCCAGAAGAAAAAGACATTGGATTATGTAAGGTGAACTGCTGACTAACGTTTCTACTGGAAACTTCTGGTAATTAATCGTGTATTTTATATGAAAAACGTATGCGGCTGACAAATGCAGCCTCCATATAGAGTGTAAGACGAAGATAATAGCACCATCCACAACAAAGCAGAATGGCAAATTTTCTAACACCATCGTCTTTAATTCATCACTTACTCTGCCTCCTCTAACGTCATTCAAACGTTACACCTCACAACTGCTTCTTTAAAACGATTAATAATAACTGTTGTAATCATTACAAGAATGACAGCGCTATATAACTATTTACTGAAACGTTGACCTCGGCCGAGCGCTTCGGCAGACCACCGCAGTTGTCCTTGACGTCTGCAGACAATCAGAGAAGAAACTCCATAATGCCTTTGAGATTTACCGATTTGAGTACTGGAGTAAATTCTATGGATTCAGAACACGATTTCAGTTCGAAAGCCAACATAGGAATCCTCGGAACACCTTCCATCTTGGATTTGTTACGCAGTGCTATAATATTTTTAGATGATATGACGGCTACACAGAGCTTTTATTTCATATAGAGCTGGCTTACTTATTACCGCCACCTAGCGAATAAGTACTTATTTTATATTGAAGCGTTATCTTGTAACTATGCATTACGTTTCATGTAATACTGATGGAGCTATTGAATGAAACACTAAAATAAAAGAAACTTTAGTGCCAGATCATTTTTAAGTTAAAGCAAACTTATTAATAGCGCAGTCATGCAGTGACACTTTCAGCTGTCTCCCAGCGTTCATGTGTAGCATCCAAATGTATATAATTAGTCGGTGATACAACGTCATGTGTTTTAGCACGTGACCTTATTGACTGGTCGCTTAAAAATGTTTAATGCGCTTCCGTGAGAAGTTCAAGAGCAATAACACAGGGTAGTGTTAGATAATATTTAATCATTACAGTGTTGAAACAAATAAATACATGACTGTAAAACATGAAAGTGTCAATCTCATTGACCGCGACTGAAATCACACCTGAATCTGGACCTTAAGTAATGAGTAATGTCTGACTCAGAAGCGTCTGAGAAATCGCAACCCTAAAAACATTATTCTATTTCTGGGTTGAAACGGAACCTTCCAATACACGAATCGCCGATTTTGGTTTGCTGAGCGTTTGTAATTATGTCGATGCGTATGTGTTGATTTATTTTTACGGATGTCCTTTATGGATGACCCTTTGTGAATAAATCAACACATACGCGTCAAGGGGTCATCCATAAAGGACGTCCGCAAAATATGACCTACTTTGGCCCTCTTTCCCCCTTGTCCGCATTTGACCTTACCCCTCCCCTTTGCGGACGTCCGCACGCCAAATCCAGTGTTTAATGTCTTCATTCTTTTTTTACAATTATTCCACAGTTCCTGTGCACGTTTAATTGACAGCGGGTTTAATATCAGGATGTGCAGTAAAAAAGCATCTCTAAGGTCGCAGTACTGTCTTGTATTATACCGTGCATGAGGTTTCAGGAAATCACCTCACTGACCTTTTCGAATCTCGGGGAAGGTTGAAACAAGGTGGTGTTTAAAAAGCTATCAAATTTATAAATTTTGATGCGGACGTCTGCACTGGTCATTAAACCCCCTTCCATTGTCCGTATTTAGATGATCCCTCCTATACCCCGTGATCGATCGAGTCAGTCGATCAAGTCGGTCGAAACTCAGCCAAGTCGAGTCGGTCAAAAAATCTTCGACTCGATCGACTTTCAAGTCGAGTCGATCAAACGTTTTGACAAGATCGTTGTTTCCTCGACTTGACTCGACTCTGAAATATTTTACTTACTATTTTGGCGGCTACGTCACCCAATGCCCAAACTCATCCTTGTACACGATAATTTTCTTTTGCTCAACAACTGACTGTGCATATTGTGAGCGATCGAATGTATCAATGGTCAAAGTGCTATGTATACAGTCCAAGTCGACAAAGTCGATCGTTTATTTGCCAAGCCGATCGAGTCGATCGTCGGCCGAGCCAAGTCGATCGTAGCAGTTCGACTCGATCGATCACGGGGTATAATCCCTCCCTCCCCCCCCCCCCATTGCGCACATGCTTTGTGGATGACCCCAAAGCTTAGATTAGGCCTGCAATCTTTCATTTTTTATATGTTAGAAGCTTCCAGTCATATATTTTTTGTTCTTGAGGTCTACCTATGTGTAAGTTAGCGGAGTGGAATATGGTTCAATTCATCATCGTCACGATTTCCAAACGTTATTTCTCCATCATAAAATAATTATTTTTGAAATTGTACTTCAGAACTACAGTAGACGCATCGTGGAAACCCCATGCAATAAAACGAAGGCGCGTCATAAATGTGACTTTCTTACTTGCATACTTGCAATATTGCATCTCGTCAGATGCCTCAGGCTAACGTCACACGTCATTGTTCACTTTATCCTCTGCGTCATCGTCTGCCAACTTCAGCTGCTGCAACAGCGTTAGACATCCTTCGAGGCATATCCACCTGGATGTATGGCGCCCACCTCATTGTGGTCAGACTGATATACATCAAAATAAGCTCCTTAGCAGCATTAATCTTGCCCTGAAAATTTTATACGTCATCGCAATCTCAGTATAAATACTCAATTTGTTTAGGCCGTGCTTGAGTTGGCAACAATATGGCGCCCGTGGCATGACATGTTTAATGAACGCACGCCAGACGCGTTTCAGCGCTCGATGGTAATGGGAAATCCTGACACATCCGATGTTTTCGCGCGGCGTTCGTAACTGGAGACAGTATATTAGACTTTATTTTGTTTTACTTTTAATCGAAAAGCAAGCGACGGATTGTCTCCGCGCAAGTCTCGCAGCCAGACCACTTGACTGGTGATCGTTTGGCTGATGAGTCTGGCGCTGGCAGTTCGCGTGCTACCGATTTGGACGCGGAGTAGCGATGGATGCACGTCAAGAGCCCTCATGCGCCCGCCTGAACAGATACAACAAGACGCTGAACAGATGTCGCTAGCATTCTATAAACCGTCTTTCCTTTCAACACTTGGGTCGTTTTATATATACGACCCCTTTATGTATACGTTGATTGGAGGGCTGTTTATTGTTTACACATAAAACGTACCCGTGCGTTGTTTATACAACCCTCGTGCTCTGCGCGTAAATATATAAAATTGCGCATAATAAATTGCATACCATGCTTTCTCGTCGATGAAATTTTTAGTTTCTTCTTGGCGTATTTTATCAACGATTAATGCAAATAATATCGATAATAAAGCTGACCACACACATGCATTTCATTGTTGTTGCTTGGTTTTTTAAGGTTTGAAATTTTGTATGACCATTGTATTCTCACGGTCCCTACAGCCTATATTGTCACGATCTACACGACCAGTTGACAGTGAAGGACTTGCTCGAGGTCCCTACACAGTAACCTTCTGAGGTTGGTAATCTGGGTAATACAAGGCGAACGCTCTATCAATCGGCTACTGTGACCAATTTTTTAGATCAGGGTCGAGAGTGGTTACTGGGGAATAAAGCACTTGCGAAAATGGTTGATAGTCTATTTCTTGAAAGTCAAGTGTTATAGCGTGGAATACAGATTCCACGGAGGTGGAATAGGAAATTAACGTCATACGACTCCTGAGGTGGTCGAAAGGCTGCAAAGGCGCTGTCCATCTCGCAGGAAAATCAACCTGGACAGAATTAATCGGGTCCAGTGTTTCAAAGGTGATGGGTTGAAACAGAGGTGTAGGTGCACACACAGGCGTAGACTCTGGGGAGGGGGCAGTCAGGGCACGTGCCCCTCCCCGAAAAAAATTAGATGGACTGTACACCCAATATGCAACCAGTGTAGAATGAATAACCAAATCCCCCACCCCCAATATTCTGGACAAGTTTACGCCAGTGTGTGCACGGCTACCCTGAGTATTTGTCCCTGAGTTGTTTTCTCTGAGTAGTTGCCCTAAGTATTTTTGCGTGAGTAGTTTTACGTGAGTAGTTCCCTAACTTTTTTTCGTGAGGTTTTTATCCTGAGTAGTTTTCCCTGAGTATTTTTCCTTGAGTAGTTCCCTGAGTAGTTTTCTCTGAGTATTCTTCTCTGAATAGTTTTCCCTGAGTACTTTTCTTTGTTCTGTGTTCCAGCTGTTCTGCCGCAGCCCCAGCTGAATCTTCTTATAGTGAGTAAACCTGGATGCCGCACAGGTATGTAGATCTGTGTCTTCTACCCAGGGAACCGGATTTGCACCGTCTCGTCTGTGACCATCAGAGCGAAATAAACTGTCGGCTCTTTACAATACTTGGGGCATCACATTTCTCCAGGGCTCGCCAGACTGGAGTTAAGTCTTATATCAATTATGGCGTGATGACGAAAGATCGCCCGAAAGGCATTTCCAAACAAACCAACTGCATTAATATTATTATCAGTGTTTTTTTTATAAAAAAGGTTCCGGAACTGAATAATTATAGAAGGGCTAAAATCCCGAGAAAAACGGGATTGAGGTTGGGAGGGGTCTCAATATACACTGAAAACAGTTCACAACACTGAAATTAAATTAAAATAACTAAATTTTTGCTCTTATTATTAAAATAAATAAATAATTTTAGTAGCTGCAAAAAGGTGCCGGAACGCCGTTCCGACGCGTTCCGGCTGAAAAAGCACTGATATTCATACTACTATTATTATCAGCAGCAGCAGCAGTTGTAATCTGACATTTATAAAGTCCCACTTAAAGAAAAACATCAATGGCGCTCCCGACCCGAGCCAGTGATCATCATCATCATCACCACCACCACCATTATTGTTATCATTATTATTATCATTATCTTACTATTATTATTATTATTATTAGTAGTAGTAGTAGTAGTAGTAGTAGTAGTAGTAGTAGTAGTAGTAGTAGTAGTAGTAGTAGTAGTAGTAGTAGTAGTAGTAGTAGTAGTAGTACTATTATTATTATTTTAGAAGGTGCAGAACTGCCAGGAGCCTCAGTCCTACCTATTCTGAGGTACCTTCAGCGAGTCATGCGTGTCATCCTCGTATCCTCTTTCCCTCCCTAGTGACGTCCTTATCCTAACCCCGAGCGGTTCCTATGTCCCTGTCGGTGGGAAGGGGAAAGAAGAAGCTGCCGGGTAAAGTCATCTAATCTGACAATTGCCTTTGTTCGTGGAAGCAATTAATTCCAGGCCGATCCCAGAGGTAATTTTCCGCCAATCCCAAATCTCGTCTCGTCACCGTGATGAGATCGACGCGTCATTTTTCTGATGGATGATAACGATAACGGTTCACCCCAGTCTCCCCTAAATTTTCTCCCCCTGCGCCGAGGGATTGCAAGGGGTAGCTGCCAGTTGTGGGTGGGGTAGATCCATCATCGAAATGACGGGCCAACCCTCATGGTGGTCTTCCTTGGCTCTGTGGTAACTGAAATGGGCTGGGACGTTGTTTGGGAGCTGCTGTGGTTCAACAGGTTTTCCATTAATATGAGGTATAGTCTCTCGTTTGAGATGCATTGTCCTTGGACCCCGGAGATATAGGACAGATGAATATAACAGCCAAATAGTCCTAAGCACATCGTAATCATTAACTCCAAATTTATAAGGCTCTACTTCAAAACTAAGCGCAGGGCACCAGCTTATTAACGAGCGCTGCGTTAAGTAAGAGACGAGTCTGATTGCCAGAGAGACCTGAGAGAGAAGACAGAGGAGCTGCTAAGGCGGGTTTCGTTGAGGACTAGAATGATTTGAGGATCAGATGGAAAACATTCGCAAACATTTGCAGAAGTAACTATAAACCGACTTAAGAAACGTTTTTCGGGTGCTTCTGAAATCAGAAGATAGCTCTTATTATTTTGTGAACTTCGGTGAATTAGGAAGATTTGGGAATGTCTGAAGGGCTGTAAGCATGGAACGAGATTATTTACGTACAGAGAAATTATCCAGAGATGCCGTACGCGAATTATATTGGCTGTTGCCGAGAGACAGAAAGGCCGACAGACAAACAGAAAGACAGACAGACAGGCAGACTGAGACAGAGGGAGAGAGGACGGTAAGGAGGGAGGGATGGCCAGAGACAGCTGTTAATCTGGCTTGTGTAAGTTCTGTTTAGGCTGATGACGACGAATTGGATAAATGAGGATCTGATTTCTTGAAACGCAAGACCACGTGGGGCGTTAAAGAAGCCTTAAAAACATCGCGTAAATGGGGTGGGGGTGTCTACCTAGGCGTGGCTCCCATTCAAACGGGCAGCGGTCATGAAGGATCTCACCCGATCAATTCACTGAAAAATGAATAGGGTTGACGCCATACGGTCGCTGTAGAAAAAGTTTACAGTTACATATATCTGATTGGCTGACTGGATAATTGGCAGGCAGACCTGGCAGACTTTGTAGCCTATACATGGGCGGCGATCATGGGGGGGAGGGGGACATGTCCCCCCACCTTTAAAAGTGTGGGGGGGACACGCCATACATTTGTCACCCCCCCCCCAAATTTTGAAGAAACACCAAAAAAGGTGGAGAAATGTAATTGCGCGTGAGGGTTTTCGCTGCCTTTTAAAGGAGATGAGGTGAAAACTCTATATTTGAGCAGAAGTGTCCCCCCCCACGAAAATTCTTAGAAAGAAGAAGAAATTGGTAAAAGAAAGTGTAAAAATTTAGGGGGATGAATTGTTAAGAAAAGGTTAAAAAGAGAGGGTAATGAGATTATTGTTGGGAGACCCGAAAAAGTAGTAAAAAAAGAGGCGAATGACTAAAAAAAAGATGAATTCCTAGAAAAGTCATAAAGTTTTCGTGGAGATGAATTCCCAAAGTAAAAAATTTGGGGGCATGAATTCCTAAAAATGGTCATCGACCAGACCATGGCCGACTTTGTCCCCCGCCCACCTCTCAGACAAGATCGCCGCCACCGAACCTATACTTTATAGGCTTGCTGGTATGCAACTCATGTTCGCCATGGATCGGAAGAGCGTGGATTCCACTGGGTTAAGCGGCCGGATGTGCTAAAACATCCGCCGACTCCTCGGCCGCCATTTCCCTTAATGGCCGCCGACTGAGGAGAGATCGTCGAATGCATTAATTATCACAACAGACGAGCGATGAGTAGAGCTGCCCGCGACGGTGGCGCCTCGCAGCGGGCGCTGGTTGAACTAACATTAACCGACTAATCGTGACCTGATTCGGAGTCCGGTTAGGACGAACGCACGTATATCTGATAACGCAGCTTAGAATCGAGTACGAGACCCTCCTGGATTTTCATCTCAATGC
The DNA here is from genome assembly GCA_963556255.1 of Allolobophora icterica. Taxonomy (NCBI): domain Eukaryota; kingdom Metazoa; phylum Annelida; class Clitellata; order Crassiclitellata; family Lumbricidae; genus Allolobophora; species Allolobophora icterica. The sequence goes on from OY744612.1 coordinate 49,801,726, forward strand.
CGTTTTCCTCTGTCACTGTATCAAAACTTTGCTTGCTTACCTTCATTTTTTCCTAAGTTGTTCTTCCTGTCAGTCCCTTCCCTATTCTTCTCCCATACTATGGCTCAATGACTGGCTCACTTGCTTGCTGGCTACAAGCAAGCGAGCGAGCCAGACAGTCAGCTGACTGAATGACTGAGCGAACGATCAGACAGACAGACAGAGACAGACAAACAGACAAAGACAAACAACCAGACAGAGACAAACAAACATCAGTGAGTAAGGGAACGAGCGAATGAAAGGAGAGATGAAGGACGGATGGAAGGAAGAAAGAAAAAAAGAAAGAAAGAAAGGAAGGAAGGAATAATCGACGCTCTACAGAATGACCGACCATCCAACCGAATTAATTAATTGATTAATTGCATGGTTAACCCCTTCAGTGCCTTACATGACGTCTTAAGACGTCATGCTGACTAGGTGCTCACTGTGCCTTGTAAGACGTCTTTAGACGTCAATTTTATATTGACTGCATTGAAAGCGTGGCACTGCGGGTATAGTACTGAAGTCGTGTCGATGGCACTGCAGGAACACATGTGATGCCTGTAGGCTATTTTGGGCTATATTTTGGGCTACAAAATTTTTTTTTCCTGCGGTATTTTCGGCCTGGCTGTGCTGTGTAGGGATGACGTTGGGTTTTTCCAGTGAGTTGATAAATTGTTATTGTTAGGTTTTTATGTAGAAGCGTGTAATATTGTATTATAAAATGAGTAAAGCGAAATATACGACTGCAGAAGTGTTGAAAAAGTTACTGGTGTCAGATGACGAACACGACAGTAGTGACGGCGACGATGATGGATCCGAAGTGTCGGATTTGGAAGAAAGTAGTGATGCGTCCAGTTCCGAAAATGGAAGCGATATGGATACGTTGGCAAGTACATCTGCGCACAGCAGTGCCAAGACTGACTTGTTGACAAGCTTGCAGTGGAAAAGTAAGATTCGTCGTGAGAGTCGTTACACATGCACCAAGTGTCCATCGAAGCCGGGACTATGTGTTGACAATTGCTTTGAACTATACCATTCGAAACACAAGTTTTGGAAGTAAACAGTACTCTACATCCATAGAATGCAGAATGTAAATATGTTATTAGTGTTGTGCACAAGAAATATTAACATTGTGAAGACTGGAAGTTATAACATATAGACCTTCTATCACGCTAATAATACGCTTCCATGCCTGGCACAGGGGGTACCGGAAACCGCAAAAATACCTGGCAGCGAAAGGGTTAATTATAAATCGTGATATAAAGTAGCTAAGGATTGTAAGATTGGGGCCAAGAGAGAGACAAAACAAGACAGACAGACAGACAAAGACAGACAGACATAGACAAACTAACAGACAGAGACAGACAGAAACAGACAGACAAACAGACAGAGACAAAAATACAGAAAGAGACAGACAGAGACAGCGAGAGCGGCGGATAGAAATACAGAGTAAGTAAGAATCAGTGCCTGTGTGTGGATGCGTCTTTGGTCAATGCGGCAGATGCGCAGTTTCCCTCCTCCCTCACACCCCACCCACCCACCTCCTTATTACTCCCTCCTATCATATTCCCCTCACGATCAAATCCGAGCTGCAGGGATAGACATCGACCCGGGCCGTGCCTTATCCAACCATACCCTCCTCAATTTTCTCCCTCATTCCCTCACTCCCTCCCTCCTTGCCGCACAATGTCCTCCACAACCTCCCTCATTCCCTCCCTCACTCCTCCTCTGATTCTATCTGTCCTCTCCGTCGCTCTCTGATTCCTTTCCTCCTTCCATCTCTCTTATCTTCTCTGCTCCTATCTATCTCTATATGTCTCTCTGTCTCTCTATGCCTCTAACTCTGCCTATCTCTCTCTTTCTCTGCCTTTCTCTCTATGCCTCTCTCTCTCTCTCTCTCTCTCTCTCTCTCTCTCTCTCTCTCTCTCTCTCTCTCTCTCTCTCTCTCTCTCTCTCTCTCTCTCTCTCTCTCTCTCTCTCTCTTTCTCTGCCTTTCTCTCTATGCCTCTCTCTCTCTTCCTATCTGTTTCGTCAAACTATCCATCCATCCATCCATCCATCCATCCATCCATCCATCCATCCATCCATCCATCCATCCATCCATCTTTCTATCGATCTATCTATCTTTTTCTCTGAATCTGTCTCTACATGTCTGTCTGTCTGTCTGTCTCTGTCTCTGTCTCTGTCTCTGTCTCTGTCTCTATCTCTGTCTCTCTCTCTCTCTCTCTGTCTCTCTGTCTCTCTGTCTGTCTGTCTCTCTGTCTGTCTGTCTGTCTGTCTGTCTGTCTGTCTGTCTGTCTGTCTGTCTGTCTGTCTCTCTCTCTCTCTCTCTCTCTCCCTCTCTCTCTCCCTCCTTCCCTCCCTTCTCTTACTCTCCATCTGCTCTACTCAATCGCAAACCCGTTAATCACAGTCGTTATTAAAACCGACGTCGCTGACGGCCGTGGTCAGCTAATTAGCCACTGGACAATGGTCAGGTCTTGACCGTTGATGACAACGCAGTGTCTTCGCCCGCCGGTCAGCAGTGACATTGGAACAATGGAGGGTTTGACTTCACAGAGGAATCAAAGTTATCAAACCCCTCTGATGTGATCTCACGGTCATCCACTCTGAGGCTCGTTACAGGACAACCGGATGAAGGTGCAACCGATAACTGGACAACCGGAAATAGGTGCAACCGATAACTGGACAACCGGATGAAGGTGCAACCGATAACTGGACAACCGGATGAAGGTGCAACCGATAACTGGACAACCGGAAATAGGTGCAACCGATAACTGGACAACCGGATGAAGGTGCAACTGATAACTGGACAACCGGATGAAGGTGCAACCGATAACTGGACAACCGGATGAAGGTGCAACCGATAACTGGACAACCGGATGAAGGTGCAACCGATAACTGGACAACCTGAGATAGGTGCAACCGATAACTGGACAACGGCATCTTCATTTTGTATATGATGTCGTTGTGATCTAAACCCAAGGCTTAATATTATCATCGTGCTTATACACCACCACCACCACCACCACCACCACCACCACCACCACCACCACCACCACCACCACCACCACCACCACCACCACCACCACCACCACCACCACCACCACCACCACCACCACCACCACCACCACCACCACCACCACCACCACCACCACCACCACCACCACCACCACCACCACCACCACCACCACCACCATTAGCAATTCAGCATGCCCTTACTGGAGCGTATAGCTTTTTTATACAAGACCTTATAATATATATATATATACATATAAATATATACATATATGTATATATATAATATATATATAATATATATGCATATATATATATGTGTTGTTCGCGTGTTATCTTAGCCATATGTCGCGTCACGTTCTGTCGATCGGTAGGTGTCGTGTTGCGATGTTTGTGCGTTGATCGAGTGGGTGTATACTCTTACATGTCGAATCCACCTGTGCTTAGCGCGTCAACGTCCGTCTAAACGACGTCACCCCAATTAGCATCCGACGCGAAGTATACATTATAACGACTTCATTTCTATAATACTCTGTGTCTAGATGTTTAAATATTTAAGTGCATCAATCTGTGCGCGAATTTTTCGGTTTACCCGAATATTATCTTCTAAATATAAACCGGAGAATGTCGTCTGCTCTTTCTTAACAAGTATCGAGTTATTCGCAAGAGAAACTCCACTTACAGGAGTGTTTCGGAGTCATAATAAGGTTAAGTCTGCTTAGCGTTGAGCGATAGTAGAAGATGTTATGATTTGACATCAAAATAGAACGTCAACTCGGAACCCAGAGCTAACGACGAGTCACTGTCGATTTTAATGAGCTCATTATGTTACACGTCTCGTTAGGCACAGGATGCGTTTTCACATCAAAAGCAAGAACTGTAAGAAGAGCGAAGCTAGCGCCATCTACGAGGCGCTGACGACAGACTGCCTCGAATCTGTAAATAGTCTGGAACGCCTTTTGAAGCGACATATAGCTGTATAGTGAAGGTTCCCAGAGTACGATATTCAATCTAGGTGCGTCGAGTGTAACCTAATAATTGACGCAACTATGCAACTGTTGTTGGTGTAAGGTTGCCCCGTTGTCCAAATTCTGTTGTGTTATCTAAGTTTCGGTAACTGCGTTAAAAATGGTTGAGAAGTTTCCTAGCATGTGCTGTATGCCTTATCCAGACACTTGTGTTCAGCCACACTAGCATCGTGGGTCTTCAATTATCGTTCTGGGCCCTCTGTGTGCTTACCACGCGCACGCGTTTATAACACTAACCGGTTATTGAAACCGCCGGGTTTGCATGAGGACTCTGACTCAATGCGTCGCGTGGCCCCTAAATCAACTGCGGGCATGAGAGAATGGATTGTCCTCGACGCTGAGAAATAGAGGGCGATGAAAACTGTAATCACCCACAACAAACTACCAGAAAACTAGGAAACTATCGGAAAATTAGGCGATTGTCTGCAGGATACACTGGTCAACAATTTTTAAAAGAAATTTTGTATCTTTGATTTTCTTGCTTTTTTTCTATGTGTATCAATGCTGTGACTACAGAAATGTGTTTAAAAAAATTAATTAGCTCTACTATTGAAAATATTTGCAAAGATGGTTTTTCTTATATTTCGCAAAGTTCGAAACCTAAATTGACATTATTGAAACAGAACATTGATAGAAATTTTATAAAGACACTTCTAAGTACCTGTAGAATAGTTTTTTTGTATTCATAAAGTATATAATATTATTTGGGTGAAACATAATTCCTCTGCATTAGACCGTTCTTTTTTTCTTTGCCTGTCGCTTGTACTCTACATCTGGGGCATCTCTCACCACAGTCCAGCAGTAGTCTGCTAACATCGCAGGACTCCATTTTCCCTGATACCTGTTTTCCATCGTCGATATGTCACCATGTTCATCGCTAACTGCACCACAGTTATCAGGGAAAAAGTCCAAATGAGAGTGCAGAAAGTGAATTTTCAATGACATGTTGCAGCCTAATTTCTGGTAGGCTAAGAGAAGCTTTCGACAGAGTAGACTGGAGAAAGCTAATGGGAATACTGAGAAGAAAAGGGGTGGATTGGAGAGAAAGAAGATTGATAGGTAATCTATACATGGGACAAAGAGTGAAAATAAGAGTTGGTGGAGAGTACTCAGAACCAGGAAAAATAGGAAGAGGGGTAAGACAAGGATGCCCACTGTCACCAATCCTATTCAACATCTATATAGAAGAGATCATAAGAGAAACGCTATAGAGGATATGGAGGAGGGGATAAAGGTAGGAGGAAAAAGGGTGAAGGCATTGAGATTTGCAGATGACCAGGCGATGCTGGCAACTAGCCAGGAGGGCGTACAAAGGATGATGGATCGTCTAAATACGGTATCGCTGGAATATGAAATGAAAATAAACGTAAAGAAGACAAAGGTAGTGAAGATAAGCAAGAGAAGCGGTATAACACCACAAACAATAAAGATCACACTAAACGGAGAAGAAATAGAACAGGTGGAGAAGTTTTGCTATCTAGGAAGTGTGATCACAGACGATGCAAGATGCCACGAGGAAATAAAAAGAAGAATATCCATGGGAAAAGATATATTTTATAAAAGAGGAGAGCTGATGAGAGGAAGCTTAAGCAAGAAACTAAAGAAGAGAATGGTGAAGACACTGGTGTGGAGTATTGTTCTGTACGGCTCCGAGACCTGGACAATGAGGAAGGACGACATAAAAAGATTGGAGGCCTTCGAGATGTGGGTGTGGCGCAGAATGGAGAGAGTTAGCTGGGTGGAACGGAGGACGAACGAGGAAATCCTGCAAATGGTAGAAGAACAAAGATCACTCATAAGTACTATACGCGGACGACAGAGGAAATGGATCGGGTACATCCTAAGGAGTGAGACACTGCTAAGAGACATCATGGAGGGAAGGATGGAGGGGAGAAAGACGCGAGGAAGACCGAGGGCAATGCTGCTATACTGGATGATGACAAAAGAAGAAGGATACAGTGGACTGAAGAGAAGAGCACAAGACAGAGAACGATGGCGTCATTGGTCATACGAACCTGCCGGTGGGCAGAGAACATAAAGACAAAGAAGAAGAGAAGTCTCGTCACCAGTTCTTTATAGTTATCTGCTTTCTTGTTTCCCAGGAAATTTTCAACCACAAGTTCGAATGATTTCCAGGCATTCTTCTCAAAACCACGGAGGATCTGATGAAAATGTTCATCTTTCAGAAGTGCACGTATCTGTGGACCAATAAACACACCTTCCTTTATTTTGGCCTCACTCAGTCTTGGGAATTTCTCTTTCAGGTACTTGAAAGCCTCACCATCTCGGTTCATTGCCTTCACAAAATTCTTTACAAGTCCCAACTTTATATGTAATGGTGGTAACAAAACCTTCTTGGGGTCCACTAGTGGGCTGTGCTGCACACTTTTAGTTCCTGGATCCAGAGACTTCCGTGACGGCCATACTTTTCTTTTATAGTGGTCAGACCGTGCTCTACTAAAACTAAAACTTACTGTATCATAAAAACTAGAGCTAAACAGCATTTCTTAATGTCATATTCTTTTTCAGCACAGCAAAAGTAGTTATTATTGACTGATTTCATCACCGATACATTTTGGCTGTTGACCAGTGATATCAGGAAACTATCTGAAATTTGACGCCAAATCTTTTCGTGCATACTGTAGTTACAAGAGAAAAAATCGTAGTTCGTAACCGTAAACTCCAAATTTCTAACGCGTTGAGCTGAGCAGCAGCTTATTCACGAGAGCTGCGTCATGCCAGAGGGGTTGTCCAGAGCTAGCAAATGAAGATGCAGGTCCGTTATCAGAAGATCAGGGAGAGAAGGAAATTGAGGGGCTGCTAAGTTCGGTTGACAGTGTAGTTACTAAAAGAAATCGACGAAACATTCAGAGACAATAATCACATCGTGCTCTTAATAAATTACTAAATTATTACATTACTAAATTACAAAATTTACTAAACTATTGAATGACTAAATTACTTAATTACAAATTACTGAATTACTGAATAAATTATTAAATTACTAAATTATTAAATTACTGAATTACTAAATTACTGAATTACTAAATTACTGAATTCATAAATTACTGAATTACTAAATTACTGAATTACTAAATTACTGAATTACCAAATGATTGAATTACTAAATTACCAACTCCTGGTGCGTTACCGTTCCGTTATTGTTTCAAACAGGCGTTGAATCTAAACTCCAGTGATATTTTCGTTAACGAAAACTAAAATTAGAAGTAAAAATAATTGATTTCGTTAACGAAAACTAGAAGTAAAAGTAGGAATTATTTCAGCAGAAAGAACGAAATTAAGAATTGAATTAGGAATTATTTGCCGAACTAAAATTAAGAACGAAATTATGAATTATTTTCAGAAGTAAAATCATTTTACTTCTTGTGGCGCTTAAGTTGAGACGAAGGCGAGTAGGCCTACCGGTAAAATTGCACGCGTTCCAAACAAAATCCATTGGAAAACTTCGGTTGAGATGAAGACGCTGCGCATACCATTTCTATTATCTTTGGTCTTCGTTGTCTGATAATTGTCCCCACTTAATTGCGTACCAACGACCTCAGTTTCATACGCCATTTTATTTCGGGTTTGATCGTTAAATTGTAAAATTACGAGTTTATCGAAAATGTTGACCGGAAGGAACCGAGATAGCCCAGTTTTGGGTTTATCATTTTGACGAAACTACATGTGCAGGCACTGCCAGGCAGATCTACATGCCAAGTACTAAACGAGGAAAATGATGGAATTTGTGGAAGACCACTAGCTGGAAAAAGACAAGCAATATAAGTCTTGGAAGGGGATAGATGAATGGTAACACGCTGGCATAGCCTGAGAGCATTAGATCTTGACGACTGACTCGAATTAATTCCATCAGCGACTGTACAGCGTTTTGGATATGGTTGTCCACACAGTAGGGCCTACCCGGTTTCGCTGATACTAGATAATTCTTCGTTTCGTATTAATGATACACGACTCAAAATTCAAATTACCAGCATTGTTAGACTAAAGCTTCACCCTTTGTTTTACTTCAAGCAGTTTTTCTTTCTCGGGACAGGTTTGGTGTGCTTCTCTCTGCAAGCGTTGCATATGTACTTTTACAGCACGGAAATTAATAATTATTTGGAAAACTAAAATAAGAAGTAAAATTATTTGAGAACTAAAATAGGAATTAGAAGTAAAATTATTTGTGAAGTAAAATTAGAATTAGAAGTAAAATTCAAGAGCTCAGAACTGAATTAGAACTGAATTAGGAATTATTTTCAGAAGTAAAATATCACTGCTAAACTCTACACCAATATATACTCACGAAACGAAACAAAAGCCAGTCTCGCGCCATCTGCCGTCCGCCTACGTAAACAGTCGATAGGGAATGCGCGATGTATACTCTGGGGTCGTGACGGTTTAGAATAAGACGGACATTGTGTTACATATCAATATTTGTCGAAAGGTTTTCGCAGGTCAGCACCGTGGTTTAAATATTAGGAGGTCCGTTTATTTCCGTTCTGCATGGTCATCTGTGTAAATGTCTGCATATGTTTCGTTGTCTGTTCTTGTGTTTGTGTGGATCCCTGTCGTAGAATAGATCGTCTGGTCCCGAGGTTGTTGTTATTCTGGCTTTCAGATTAGATCGTCTCAACTGACCAGATTGTATACACACAACTGGGTGTACGTATACATGGAAATAGGTATACGCAGTAATATACACAAAAACACACATACACGCCTACATACACACATACATTACTGAATTACTAAATACTAATACATACATACACGCATACATACACAAATACACGCATACATACACACATACATACTAGGGGTCAGCCGGAAATCGCCTCGGACATTTGCCTCGGCCGAATATCCCGGTTTTTGGCACTATTCGGAAGTACTTGCCTCGGCAAATGCTGTACACACAAATAGTTGCTTGTCTGCCTCACATGCCGGAATTTTTAGGCTCATAATTCCAGCTTTGAGCTTCATCTAACATTAAAAATGTATTAGTCAATTATTACAAGTACAGAAATTTATTTCGATAATTTTTCATTACATGAAAATGTGAAGCTTCGCATTCGGAATAAATGGTATTCGGTTGGTACCCGGATTCGGCAAATAGTACATCCAGATACTCGGATTCGGTATTCGGTGGAAAATGCCTACCCGGCTGACCCCTAATACATACATGCATACATACACACGTACATACTTTCATATGTACATAGATACATACATACATACATACATACGCGCATACATACATACATACGCGCATACATACATACACGTACATACACACATGTGCACATACATTATTATTATTATTATTATTATTAAAGCAGTTTTTTATAGCGCCCCTTCAAGACTTCAAGATTGCCTACTCAGGAGCGCTCCCAGCCCAACCACGGTCGAACAACGAGTTTTGAGAACAGTAAGAAACAAGGTGAAATGACCAATCGGTATTTGGCGGAGTTTGGTAGGGAGCCCATTCCAGGTCATGGGACCAGCCACAGAGATTGTGGGACACATACACACATATGCATACTTACATAGGTACATAGTACATACATATATATACACATGCACTGTCATCGACATCATCGCCGCCCTCATCATCATCAAATACTGTCGTATTTGTCATCATCATCTTCGTCATCGTCATCATCATCATCATTATCATCATCGTGAGCAGCATCAGCATCATTATACCAGATAAGTTGAGCGTGTTTCAGTTGGATGAGGTTAGATTAGCTTAGATTAGTATTTGAATGGGTTTTGAAGGGAGAACCATGTCTTGCAGGCTCTGACTTTGGTCCGATTTTCCGTCACACCATCGATCTATATAGGCCTATTGTTAGTTGGCGACACCGAAAATAGACAGAGCAGAAGAGGAAGAAGAAAAGAGGAAAATGCTTTTCCACAGAAGTGAACCCCTCAGCTATTTACCCAGAAGAAATACTTCGCCTCCCTCTTGCGGTCGAACTCAGCCGCGACCCCTATCGACCGCTCATGACCTCTGACCCAAAGTTTGACCTTTACCAACGACAGCTGACGTCTTCAATCCGAAAAGAATTTCCGCGAAAATTGAAAGAAAAGGGGTCTATATAAGATGTTTTCGCTGTATTTCATAGTTGTGACATATTTATTTTTGTAAATAGGAATTCCAGAATTATATATAAAGATAAACGAACAGAAATGTTACTCACTCACTGTGTCCACATTTGCATGTAACGGTTAAGTTGAACATACGCGCATGCGAAGTGTTACTGAATATGCGTGAAACCGCTGGCCGAAGTGGCTTAATTGTAACGGCTTAATTGTGACGTCACTGGCCCTGGCAGCTTCCAACAAATGACGTCGATGTTTACAATTGGCGACTTAATTCAAAGTCAAACGAATTGATTCGAACAAGCTCACATTAGGCCGCGCATAGCAAGATTGTGATTGTGTATATAACAGAGTCGTCGTGGGTCATTAAATTGCATGCATTCACCAGGTAATATTGGAAATAAGGAAATTAATTCAAAAATATTTTCATTCAAGTCATGTTATTGGTCTTCCTCTTCCTACTCCTCCTTTTTCTTTTCCTGTTCCCATTCACGTTCATCTTTTTGTACTTTTTTCTTTATGTTCTAATTCTTGTCCTCTCCTCCTCTTCCTCCTCCTCCTTCTGCTTCTTCCTCTCCTTTTCCCTTTCTTCCGCCTTCCCTTTCTTTCCTTCCTCTCCATTTTCCTCCTCTTCTTCGTCTTCTTCGTCTTCCTCTGATCCTGCCACTAATTTCTAGAGTTTAATCGTCGAATGACCTTTACCTCCACGTGGTAAATATCTACTATTGGTCATATAGCTAATACCACGCATCAGTGGTGTTCACGTCAGCGCCCAAGTCGGGCTTTTGCCCTCAGCAGGGGAGCAACCACTCCCCTCGCTGTTCTCTCCCCGAAGGACAGGGTGAGACCATTAGCGTCCTAATAGGAACCAGATAGCCCTGGAACGCAGGCGAGCTCCCTTCCATATCTCTGCGCATCTGTTCGGCGTGCGATTCGACCCCATGGACAAAAACTTTTCCCGTATCGTATATGCCAAGAAGTTGTAAATCAGTGAACCCCGCCAGGCGTGTCTTTCATTATCGCTCAGTTTCGGTCTTGTGGCGCCCCTGGCGGTCGGTTTCATGCGATGGCTTCGCGGCGTCCCACTGCGACGTATTTCTGTCATCTGCTCCGCCGTGTGGGTCAAAGGTCGGACCGGTTAAATGGCACGATAAAGCAGCAGGCGATAATGATGATGATGATGAACTGAGAATGTCTTTGTAGCGCAATATTTTGACTGATTTTATGCGAAATCCAATTAATGACTAGTCAAGTAGTCGCTTACACGCCAGTCTCCTTCCTCTCCCGTCTCCTCCTCATCCTGCTCCTACTCCTCCTCTTTTTAAAATTCATCCTCGTCTTCCTCCTCCTCCTTCGCCTCCTAATTTCCTTCTCTCCCTCCTCCTCCTCCTCGTCTTTCTCGTCTTCCTCCTCCTCCTTCTCTTCCTAGTCCTCCTCCCCTCCTTTCTCTTTCTATTCCTCTTCCTCGTCTTCATCGTCCTTCTCCTCTTCCTGTTCATCTCCCTCTCCCTTCTCCTCCTCTTCCTATTCCTCTTCAATCTCTTACTATTCCTCCTCCTTTTTCTCCTTTTTTACTGACTAGCGTGGAAGAAAATAAATTCTCGGACTAGGAGGAGGAGGTGGAGGAGGAAGAGGAGGAGGTGGAGAAGGAAGAGGAGGAAAATGAAGCATAAAAGAAAGCGAGGAAGAAGGCAAATTCTAAGGATAAAGCTCGAGAAGAGGAGGAATACGATTCAAAAATG
>OY744612.1:49818639-49823639 GCA_963556255.1 Allolobophora icterica
ATACTAGCACGCATAAATACATGCGTATACGCACATACATAGACGAAGAGACGCATACATGTTCAAGGGCCTCTGTCTAGACCTGTAGGGCAGCAATATTTTGTACTGAGAGACTCTTAAACAAAAAGAGTGCCACATAAATGTCAATCGACATGCATCAACAACACGAAGCGTGTGTGTGCGCGCGTGCGTCTGTGTGGGTGGGTGGTTGGGTTGGTGGGTTGGTGGGTAGGTGGGTGTGGGTGGGTGGGTGGGTTTGTGTGTGTGAAACGAAAGTACAGAGTTATGAGAAAATAAGAAAACCTTATATTTATCGAAGAATTCCAATTGCTCTAAATGGCATCTGTACTCTTTCTTACTACACACCCTCTGCTCTTCTCTTCCACCCTTCTTTTCGTTTTATTATTCTCCTTTCTCTCCTCTTTTCCCTCTTCTCCGGCTCCTCTTCCTTCTTTTAATATCTCTATCTTTCTCTGTCTCTGTCTCTCTGTATCTGTCTTTTTTCCTCTCTCTTTCTTAACCCATCCCTCTATTTCTATTTCTCTCTTTTTCCTTATCTATTTCTCTTCTTAATTTCTCTTTTTATCTGTGTTTATGGGTCTGTATGTCTGTATTTATGTATGTATTTCTATCTCTCTCTCTCTTTGTTTTTATAGTCTGTCTGTCTGTCTGTCTGTCTGTCTGTGTCTGTCTGTCTGTCTGTCTGTCTGTCTGTCTGTCTGTCTGTCTGTCTGTCTGTCTGTCTGTCTGTCTGTCTGTCTGTCTGTCTGTCTGTCTGTCTGTCTGTCTGTCTGTCTGTCTGTCTGTCTGTACATATGCATCTATAAGGCGCGTTTTGCGGCGTTTGTTTCCATAATAATTTCGTTATTTCCATCATAGTTGTCAAGGCAACGGTCGCTAAAGCGCATCCTGGCTTTGATAATGCCGACCGCTAATGCTAGACTCCTGATGCTCCTTTTTCATCCACCGGAAGTAATCAAGCCGCATATTTATATTCTCATCTTGATATTTTTTGGCCAAAGTGTGCACACAGTTTAGACGGTAATAACGTAACAACACGGCATCGTGTGTTTACGTGACTATCACATCGTCTTGCGATTACGTCATAGACACGTCGTCATAGACACGTGGCATGTGTTTGCGTCACAATCGCGTCATCATAAGCTGACGTCACAACACGTCGTCATGTGTTTTTACAACAATAACAATCAAACAACATAATAACCGATGTACGTCTGTCTGTCTGTCCCGTAACAAACAGTATTGTGACGTCACTATACTGCCGCCTTGGCGACGGCTGTCTTGACGACGACGGTCTTGACGACGGCGTTTAGAGCAATTATGACGGGAAATACACTATTGAAGGAGGGCTATGACGTCATAATATAACGGGCTTATTCTCTAGAACGATAGAACTGTTAACCGTGATTTTTCACGGGTTACAGCTAGTAATTATAATAAATGTTTATATTTATTGATATATCCTTATGCGTCTTTTGTAATATTATATGGGCCTCCACATACCTCTCCCGTCTAACTATTCTGACAACCCTGCAGAAGCGAGTTGTGAGAATCAGAAGCAATGAGCCATACAGAGCCCACACCAAACCCTTGTTTCGTAACTTGAATATGCTGACGTTTGAATGCATAAACAAGATGCAAATAGGAGTATTTATTTTCAATACTCATACGCATCAAATACCCACTACATTCGATAACTGCATGGTTTTCCAGAAACCCTGATGTACACGACTATAATATAAGATTATCATAAAGCTATACCACCAAAATAACGTACGCACAAATATTAGGCATTGGAATATGTGGACCTCTGCTCTGGAACTCTCTGCCCCTGCGAACTTACTTGCTGTCCAGCAATTCAAAAGCAAATATGAAGATATCTAACGGACACACTCGTCTAAAGTTACTATACGATCATTGTGCAGGCACCTACGTGGCCATAAATTCAGGTTCCTTTTTTACCTTTTCATTGATATCAGCGTTGAATTAAACCTGTCATTGTTCGTATACACTCATTGATTTGATGGACACCATAACCTTAGGATTTGGCTGGTTGAATGTAACATTTACGAAGTAATTAAACCTGTTAAATGGACTGATGTAACTAAGGCGGAACATTAGGTCCCTTTGCGCTTACCCCTTTACGCTATTGATTTGCTTGTTTACAGTTGTGTTGCCTGTATCATGGTCTTCAATAAAGTGTGTTTGATAGATTGATTGATTGATTATTATTATTACTTTTATTATATCTCCTCTTTATCCTCCTCCTCCTCCTCCTACTCCTCCTCCTCCTCCTCCTCCTCTTCCTCCTCCTCCTCCTCCTCTCATTCCTCAATCTCCTCTTCATCTTCCGTGTGATAGTCCTCCATATCTTTCTATCCGCCACCTACTCTTTCCTATCAATTTATTTTTATCCTCTTCTATATACTTAATCTTCGCTTCTCCTCCACCACTTCACCATCAGTCTCTTTCAACTCCTCCTCTTCCTCCCGCTTCTCCATTTTCTTCTCTTCCTCCCCGTTTTTAACCTCCTCCTCCTCTTCCCCACGTCCATTCACCTCCTCCACTTTCTCTCCTCCCCATCCGCTCCACCCTTCCCAGCATTCACCGCACTCCATCATCCTCATGCGCCACCGACCGTGGCGTCCGGCGCGCCAATCGACTAGGCGCACGGTTCAAGCGCACTCCCGCCGCCACCGTCTCTCCCGGCGCCGTATTTAACAGCGCGCGTGCAGCGCCACCAAGCGCAGACGGCACGATGTACGGGACGCCACAGACTCCAGCCGAGTCAAAGGAACGTCAGAGGACTCCGGCCCCGTCCCGAGTAGGCAACGGCTGCGCCTGAAATAACGCAATGCTTTCATGCGGGCAACACTGTTGATCATCGCATAGTAGTCGGTAGATTTTTTATTAATAGCGGCGCTGCGTAAATTCTGATCGCGTACGCCATGGAGTCGGTTAATAAAGGCGGTAGATGAATGTTTGAATGCGTCTAATTATTCTTGGTCGTGTACTCGATAACAGAGGCTGTTGAAGGGAGTGGCGCGAGTGCGTAGGGTTGTAGTGACCGGGGCTCGTACGGATATTGGAACGGGTCCATCGCTGTTTTTCTACGCGCCGATGAGAGAGCGTTCCGTTGGATCGAAGACTGTTGGAAGATCTCCGCGTGTAGCTACAGTCAGGTATGTTCATTGTTCAGCTATCATAATGTCTCCATCTTAGTAATAATGAGAATAATTATTATTTTTACTATGCATACATTATTATTATTGAATAATTAATAATAATAATTAATGACAAAACAATAATAATAGTAGGCCTAGTAGCAATAGTAATTAGACGATTTATAGGCCTATAGCACAGCCGAGGTCGAAGAAAAGGGCGCTGTCTTATATCACTGTGTCCACCGTCTCTCACTCCTTTGCGTCTGTCTGTCTGTCTGTCTGTCTGTCTGTCTGTCTGTCTGTCTGTCTGTCTGTCTGTCTGTCTGTCTGTCTGTCTGTCTGTCTGTCTCTCTCGGTTAGATCTTTCCCATGTTCAGGACCGGATATACCACTTGGAGAGCCACACACAGGGCTCTAAAGGGGTCCTTGATGGCGGGAATGGCGCTGAGATATACTGCAACTCTAGGACACGTGAAAAAAAGAATCCTTTGTAAGTATAATTATGTCAGCGTAGAACAATCCTGCCTCCAATCGGGGGTGAGCGGGGGGGCTGTCATCGGAGGGCCCTGGGCAGTTGAATATATTGCATTCTGACGGAAGGCAATAGTCCAGTGGTTAGCATGGTGAACTGTCAATCGAACGGAAGAGGGTTCAAATCCCCACGAGGCAGAAATTTTTAGATATTTTGGCTCAAACTCAGCTATAAAAGAATACACTGACCGTAAGACCAGGCGGAGTGGGAGAAAGATAGACACTCGCCTCATATGCCGAGGCAAAGAAAATTGAAGTGGCTAAAAATTCATATTTATGCCTCTCGGAGTCGGCTGAAGCGACTGGTCTTCTTCTAATCCGACTATGCCTACCTCTCTCTCTCCCTCTGTTTCTGTGTGTGTGTGTGTGTGTCTCTCTCTCTCTCTCTCTCTCTCTCTCTCTCTCTCTCTCTCTCTCTCTCTCTCTCTCTCTCTCTCTCTCTCTTTCTTTGTCTCTCTCTGTCTATCTCTGTTTATATGTCTGTCTCTCGTTTTTTCTCGCTCTCTCGGTTTGCTTGCTCTCTCCCTCGCTCTCTCTCCCTCTCTCTCGCTCTCATCTTCCTAGATTTATACTATCTCTTATCAAGATCTTTCCAAAAACATCTATATCTTTCTCCTAGGTCTCTATCATATGATATCCTTTCTCTCTGGCTCTGTGTCTGTCTGTGTCTGTCTGTGTCTGTCTGTCTGTCATTCCTTCATTATCTTTCCCTTTACATCTTGTATCTGTCTCTCCATACATCTGTCTGTGTCAGCCTCTGTCTCACTCTCTGTCTCTGTCTCTGTCTCTGATCTCTGTCTCTCTTTCTCTTTTATCACTCCTCTCTCTTTCTCTTTCCTCTCTGCTGGATCATACGCGTCACTTCCTCTGCATAAACCGGGAGAGACCAGTTTCACGATCCTTCAACTGGAAAATTACGCTTTTCGCGCCAAAGAAACGGAACCAGACGACACACCAGGTTCTGGCGGTAATTTACTGCAGGTGTCATCACGTGACCTTCCTCTTCGAACAGTAGATGTCAGCTGCTGCAGCAGAAGAACAAAATAATGGGGCCGGAAACAATGATGTACACAAGTTCTCTATACATACATAAATGCATATAAACGTACGTATATACATACATACGTACGTATACATACATAGATGCATACATGCATACGTACGTACATACATACATACATAAATGCATACATGCATACTTACATACTTACTTGCATACGTACATACATACATAAATGCATACATACATACTTACATACTTACATGCACACGTACATACATACA
>OY744612.1:49828639-49836139 GCA_963556255.1 Allolobophora icterica
CGACGCTGTGTCGGCGTTTCAGTCGCGTTTCAGTGCACCGGAAACACGTGTCAGTCGCGTTTATGTGGACCGGAAACGCATTTCGGTCGAGGTTCAAAGTTGACCTCCAACCTTTGAATACTATTCGCATGCTTTGCATTTCCGGCAGAAATGTCGGGGTCCTAACCATCGACCTATCCAAACTCTTCTTAGTAGTCTTATAGTTGCCAGGGCCGTTGACGTCACCCTACTCCTTTCACCAGGCTTAGGACTGGTACTACCAGAGTTTTGGCAGTGACGGAGTTAAGATAATCTTAGTCGTAGCTGTTATTGTTTAATATTATTACACCTCGTGGCTGTCAGGGCCGTTGACGTCGACTTTACCTTAATTCCAAGCTACAAAATTGCTGGAGCTAGCGTTCAATTGCCTTTGACGAATATATGACGTTACTCGACAGCGTTTTAAAGGTGTCTAATGAGGCCATTTTTATTATTTTGTGTCTATTAACTTCGACCTTACCTTAGCTCCCTCAATAGTGCCTTTCGAATCTGGTTTCAACTGCAGTTGAAGAATATATGGCGTTGTTCGACAGTGTTTTAAAGGTGTGTCATTTTATTATTTTGCGCTCAACGACATCTTGTGGCTGTTAAGGCCGTTTACCTCGACCTCTCTATATCCTGAGAATTTCTAGCTGCGCTAGCGATGAAAATGAAATTTTGACGACTAAATAACGTTGGAAAGAAATAATATAAAGGTGTTTAAACTGAACATAACCTTATCCGTAATCCTAATGCTTAAAGACATTTTTTGACTGCCATTGACGTCGCCCTCCTCCTTTATCTTTGATATAGCGCGTTTACACATTTTTAAAGCAATGTAACGCTAAGCATACAGCAGTACAATTTAATGTAATTATGTAAAGCAGATTGCCTCTCTTATTCTACCAAACCTTACCATAGCCTGTCTAAACTTACCTTGACTTTCCATATTTATCGTAACTTCCCCTCCCCACCTTACCCCACCGTATACCCTACGCTATATCTTCCTCTCCCTTATCTTACCTTACCCAGCTTGACCTTACCCCAGGCTACCTTACCCTAACTTACCTTATGCTACCCTATTTTGCCTTCTGTTACCTTTCCTTGCCGTAGCTGACTTGACCTTGGCCTACCTTAGTACCTTACCGTACAACATCATGCGCTATCTTATCGTTAAACGTATACCTTACCTTACCCTACCGTACCCTACCACATCGTACTTGACCTACGTATGTATGCATATATATATATGTGAGTACGTATGTATGTGTGTATGTACGTCAATATATATGTATGGATGCGTATGTATGCATGTATGTATGTATGTATGTATGATATTGTATGTATGTATGTATGTATGTATGTATGTATGTACGTACGTACGTACGTACGTACGTATGTAATACATATATGTATGTATGTATGTATGTATGTAATACATATATGTATGTATGTATGTATGTATGTATGTATGTATGTATGTATGTATGTATGTATGTATGTATGTATGTATGTATGTATGTATGTATGCATGTATGTATGTATGTATGTATGTAACACATATATGTATGTATGTACGTACGTATGTATGTACGTATGTATGTATGTATGTACTTCTTAGTGTCCTCAAAACTGCGTTGTTCGACCGTGGTTGGGCTGGGAGTGCTCCTGCAGAGTAGGCAATCTTGAAGGGGCGCTATATAAAACTGCTTTAATAATAATAATAATGTATGTATGTATGTATGTACGTATGTTTGTATGCATGCATGCATGTTTGTAGGTACGTACGAGTGTATGTATGTATGTACTTTTGTATGTATTTATTTATGTGCCCAGCTATTTTAAGCGCCTTTTTAAGAACCTCGAAATGGTGCATAGCACTGCAATCTAACGGGCAATCTAAAGAGATTCATCTTAAGATGGCTTGGAAATGTTTCTTGATCTGCCTGTGACGAAATGGTTCGTAGATTTAATGGTAGACTGTTCGCGGAGGAGGATGGTCCAATGCACGAGAAGGGACGACTTCCAAAGCAGTTCTTGACTGGCTTCAGATTGATTGTCCCTCTGTGGTGTCCGATGGCCCTAGGTTCTCGCTTCGAAAATATTTAGCGCTTGGTCGTCTGGGAATTCCCTGGATCGCGGCGCGAGTAACGGAATTCGAGGCAGGCGACCTCAACGGGCAATCCCAATGGGGAGGAGGAATTACATGGAGCGATTTATCATAGGGGCACTGAATGATCCATCGCTCTTGTCAAGACTCGAATGCTGACTCGAAGGCAGAGTTGTTTGTCTACAGCACGAAACTGTAACGATTCGCGACGCTTTGTGTCAGTGCGTCCTGAACTATTCGAATTGCTTATACACCATAGTCTGTCTCTTTGTCTCTGTGTCTCTCTGTGTCTGTCTCTGTGTCTGTCTCTGTCTCTCTATCTCTCTGTCTCAACGTACTGATCATCTTCTAGATATTTACCTGGTTACCCCTTGGCTTCGGTGCGCCATCGGCTGATGCCTGGTATTAAAAACAGAGGCTATCAAAGTCCTAATTAATAATAATAATAATAATAGTAGTAGTAGCAATAGTAGTAGTAGTAGTAGTAGTAGTAGTAGTAGTAGTAGTAGTAGTAGTAGTAGTAGTAGTAGTAGTAGTAGTAGTAGTAGTAGTAGTAGTAGTAGTAGTAGTAGTAGTAGTAGTAGGTGGTAGTAGTAGTAGTAGTAGTAGTAGTAGTAGTAGTAGTAGTAGTAGTAGTAGTAGTAGTAGTAGTAGTAGTAGAAGTAGTAGTAGAAGTAGCAGTAGTAGTATAGTAGTAGTAGTACTGTAGTAGTAGTAGTAGTAGTAGTAGTAGTAGTAGTAGTAGTAGTAGTAGTAGTAGTAGTAGTAGTAGTAGTAGTAGTAGTAGTTGTAGTAGTAGTAGTAGTAGTAGTAGTAGTAGTAGTAGTAGTAGTAGTAGTAGTAGTAGTAGTAGTAGTAGTAGTAGTAGTAGTAGTAGTAGTAGTAGTAGTAGTAGTAGTAGTAGTAGTAGTAGTTGTAGTAGTAGTAGTAGTAGTAGTAGTAGTAGTAGTAGTAGTAGTAGTAGTAGTAGTTGTAGTAGTAGTAGTAGTAGTAGTAATAGTAATAGTAGTAGTAGTAATAATAATAATAAAATTATGATTATCGTAATTCTAATAAAAACACGTGACTTTCTTTCCTGCATAGGTTACGTTCAGTTGGACGTCGCCATGAAGAACATGACCAAGTACGAAGGCGACACCTTGCGGATTAAGTGCGAGATAACCGGATATCCGTTGCCGCGCTACCAGTGGTTCAAAGATGGCGTTCAGCTGGACAACATGGCGGCGAACGAGGGAAGATACAACGTCAGGACAACGCCCTGGGGATCCAGGTACCAGATTTCATTTCATCTGGCCAGGGAAGGGAAATAAACTGCATGCGCTACATCAATTGGTGATTTTACTTGTGAATAGTTAGACGGTCATTACCTGGTTTTCGTGATCGTAATCGTAGAATTTACTATATAGACAGACAGACAGACAAAACAGACAGAGACAGACAGACAGATAGGTCTGCATATCGGGCAACGCAGCTTCTCCATTCCTCTCTGCCCAGATAAGGGTACAAAGACAAATACAAAGACAGAAATAGAGACAGGCAGATACATAGACAGATAGACAGACATATAGACAGACAGACAGACAGACAGATAGACAGACACATAGACAGACAGATAGACAGATAACCATGCAGAGAGGTAGACATACAGAGAGATAGACAGACATATAGACAGACAGACAGACAGACAGACAGACAGACAGACAGACAGACAGACAGACAGACAGACAGACAGACAGACAGACAGACAGACAGACAGACAAACATAGAGACTGAGAGACAGAAGACAAACAGACAGTTAGATAGACAGACAGACATACAGACAGACAGACAGACAGACAGACAGATAAACAGACAGGCAGAGATGGAGTTGCTCTAATGGTGGGTGTGGTAGACTAGAGAAGGTATTAGGATCCGCCCATGACATTTTCGCCTATGACAGAAGCGACACGTGACAACCGACCGACCGCCAAGCGAGGTCACTCCTCCGATGATCCCTTCTCGTCGTCTTCTTGGAGGGCGGAGACGCAGGGTAGGAATGAAAATGAAGTAGAATACTGACCACGTGACGGTGACATGACCACCGACTGAATCGATCAAAGACTTATGGGTAATTTCGGGGTAAACGAATCATTTATTGTGCTCCAGAAGTGTTAGGGGGTATTTCTGGATTGTTGACGCCCCTAGTGACCCGCTGGATTTTGAAAATAGGTCAAAGGTTAAATGATCTCCCGCTTGTCTGAACTGGATGGAGCACGGTAGCTTACTGGATATATGCTTTCGACTTGAACTGATGCGTCTAGGGTTCCACTCCGTAATTCGTGGGCAGAACATGTAGGTCTAACATGTAAGAAAAGATTATAATTGTCCTTGTAATTGTTCTTGTAATTGTTCTTGTAATTGTCCCTGTAATTGTCCTTGTAATTGTCCCTGTAATTGTAATTACGACAGTTTACATGCCATCGCCAGTGTGCTGCTTACATGTATATAGGATGCTCTAAACAGTTCTTTTCAACTACTGTTGAATTTCGAATCAATTTTGAATGTTGATGTAAGGCAGCTGTGCAAGAAGGCAAGGTAAGTTAAGACATGACCAAGTTAGGTCAGGTAAGGTTATTAAGGTAAGATTATTTCGCATTAGCTTCTCAGTATAATAGAGCTTCCAGTATGCACATAGGCATATGCCATACCCACAGCTCACATGCACGCATGCATATATATATACATATATATATACATATATATATATGCGTGTGTATTTGCATGTAAATATTATATCATATGTGTAAATATATATATATATACATGTATATACAATATATATACAATATATATACAATATATACATATATGTATAAATTTGTATAATTGCATGTACATAAAAATTATATGTGTGTGTCTGTGAGTGTATGTGTGCGTGTGTAGATGTGTGCTCGCTCACGTGTGTTTTCGTGCGTGTAGGTGTGTGTGTTTGTGTGTGTGAGTGTGTTGTGTAAGAGAGAGTGTGTGTGTGAGTGTGTGTAGATATGTATATTGGAGAGGGTTAACTGTTGACATGTAGCGTTCCTTTGGGAGACTATGACGTGTTGATGTTCATCGTGTTCCGAATGTTCAAATGCGTCAATGTCAACACATTAGCCGGACATCACGTGGTCGTAAAACGACGTCCGCGCCCACCTCCTTCTCTTTCCTTTCTCCTCGTTCCCATCTTCCTCTTTGTTTTCCTACCCTTCCTTCTCATAGTTTTCCTCTTCCTCCTGCTTTTCCTCCTCCTCTCCTCCTCCTGCTCCTCTCCTGCTCCTCCTCCTCCTCCTCCTCCTCCTCCTCCTCCTCCTCCTCCTCCTACTCCTCGTCAACCTCTTATCCCTACCTCCATTCTGTTCCTTCCTCCATTCTATTCACCAGCCTCCTGTCTATTCCATCCTATCCATTCCGTCCTCTTCCTCCAGCTTATCCTTCTCCTTATTATCCTCCTTCTCCTCCTTCTATTCCTCAGTCTCCTGCGCCTCATTATTCTCGTCGCAATTCTGCTCTTCCTCTTCGACTTCTTCTACTCCTCTTCCTCTTCTTCCTCCTCATCCTCCCCACCTATTCCTCCTCCTCCTTATAGTACAACTCCTCCTCCTCCTCCTCCTCCTCCTCCTTCTTTTCTTCCTCCTACTGGATATTTTCTTGATTGCGGCTTGGTTTTGGTGCGCCATTGGATGATTAAATTTGATTGCATGGTTTGATGTGATATGTGTAGATTGGCCTGTATTAAGCACAACTAAATTCTTTTCTGTTAATATTTCTTCTATAAGTTAAGTTTTCCTCTGTTATTTGTCTGAGAACATCCCCATAGTTTATTATGAGCATTAAATTCGCCAACAATAATAAATTGATCCGTTATGCGGCACTCAATTATTACTTAAGCGAAGTTGAGGAATATATAACATCGGATAAAAACGTATTTAAGGTGTGCAATGATATCGTTGAATATTGAAATCTTATGGCATCGAAGGCAGTTGACATCGATAGGAGATAATTTTGTACGGTTTTCAAAAAACCTCGAAGTTATATATGTTGCACGCAGCTCCAGTTTGAAACTTTTAATGATTAAACGCAGTAAATTAAATTCTTTGGTTTTTTAAATTTTATTTTACGACGTCACCGCAAGAAAGACGATGAACGTTGCTGAACAAAAATACAAAGTATTTGTAGGTCTACGTCTACAAT
Organism: Allolobophora icterica; assembly: GCA_963556255.1. Classification (NCBI taxonomy): domain Eukaryota; kingdom Metazoa; phylum Annelida; class Clitellata; order Crassiclitellata; family Lumbricidae; genus Allolobophora; species Allolobophora icterica. Next base: position 49,834,980 of record OY744612.1, read on the forward strand.
CTGAAAGTTCTACCAATATCCGTAAAATGTTCTATAGTCTCGGGCTAGCACGGTCCGTACACGGGGACCATAAATGGCGCCCATTCAAACGGGCAGCGGTGGTGGAGGATTTCACCCGATCAATTCAAAGGCCAGTTACGTCAATAGGACATTTTTAATTTCTCCATGGTGCCACAGCCCTGCGAGCGTGCCCACACGGAGCCCATAGGCTATGCGGCCCATGTTCTCATTTGGGACCCACATAGAGCTTATAATACGAGTCCGATCTGATGCCGATGGAAATGCTGGCAGGAAGAAATATTTAAACCATTGTGAACTTTACAACTCGGGATTACTGTTCTATAGTTTAACGACATCGTTTACCTCGATCTAATTTTATCCTTCCTCGTTACGTATTTCCTGCCACCGATTGAACAAAGTTGAGGAACCTATAGCGTCGGGTGAATCAGTTTTAAAGGTGTGTAACGATTCCCGGGTATTGTCGATTTAAATGCGTGGCACCCATTTAGACGGGCAGCCGTAGTGAAGGATTTCACCCGATCATTTCATTGAGAACTTTACAATTGGATTACTTTTGTATTGTTTAACGACAACGTGTGGCTGTAACCTCGATCCGACGTTATTCTTTTTTGACGCAGTGTGCTGGCATCAGCGATTGAACGATGTTGATGTTTATAGCATCGGATGAATCCGTTTTAGAGGTGTGTAGCGGTATCATCGAATTATTGACATCATATAGCATCGAAGGCAGTTGACACCGATAGAAAATAATTGTGTACAGTTATCACCGTTTAAAAATCTCTAAATTATGTATACTACAATTTCAGTGATTAAATGCAGTAAATTAAATTCTTATTTTTGTATTAACGACGTCACCGTAAGAAAGACGATATATACGCTGCTGAACAAAAGATACACAGTATTTGTAGTCCTCCATCTATAATCTGGAAGTTCTACCAATGTCCTATAGAATGTTCTATAGCCTCGGGCAGAGGCGAAACTTTGGTCTAAAAAGTGAGGGAGGGGTACCAGTTTCTTACAAACACGAATTAAGGTGGAGACTGCGATCTCGGGAAAGGCACAATACTAAAATATTGATTGGCATAGTTCAAAAAGTGGGGGTACTGTACCTCCAGTCCGAAAAGTGGGGGGGGTACGGG
>OY744612.1:49838921-49916421 GCA_963556255.1 Allolobophora icterica
TCATCTTCTTCTTCTTCTTCTTCTTCTTCTTCTTCTTCTTCGTTGTCGTCCTTATCTTCATAGTCAGATTGTCCAAATGAAAGAACGACTGATTGACTAATTTCAGTGATGATGGCGCTGATGATGTTGCGGATGTTGGTGGTTTCTGCCAGCCTTATCTCGGTGCCACCTGTTCACGGTTCGTTGGAAACAAGAGCATCTTTGTCAAGGACGAATATCAACAAGGACACATCGAAGAGAGACTCACGAGTACGAATACCACCACCACCACCACCACCACCACCACCACCACCACCACCACCACCACCACCACCACCACCACCGCCACCGCCACCGCCACCGCCACCGCCACCGCCACCGCCACCGCCACCGCCATCACCACCACCACCGCCATCACCACCACCACCACCGCCACCGCCATCACCACCACCACCACCACCACCGCCGCCACCACCACCACCACCATTGCCTCTACCATTACCACTATTACTACCATTATTACTACTGCCATTACTACAACTACAACTACTACTACCACTACTACTGCTACTACTACTACAACAACTACTACTACTACGTAGTAAGTAGTAGTAGTAGTAGTAGTAGTAGTTGTTGTAAGTAGTAGTAGCAGTAAGTAGTGGTAGTAGTAGTTGTAGTTGTAGTAATGGCAGTAGTAATAATGGTAGTAACTAGTGGTAATGTTAGAGGCAATGGTCGGTCGGCTGGTCGGCTTGGCGGCCGGTGGTGGTGACGATGATGATGACATTTGAATGATTGATTGAATGATTGACTGATTGCTTGGTTGGTTGCTCAGTTGATCACTTGATTGATTGGTTAGCTACTTTACTGAGGGACTGGTTTGATTGATTGATTGGTCGATTGATTATTTTTTGGTTGATCGATTGATCGATTGACTGACTGACTGACTGACTGATTGATTGATTGATTGATTGATTGATTGATTGATTGATTGATTGATTGATTGTAGCGGCGTTTACTCTGTTGGCGACGATTCCTGGTGGTCTGTCATTGTCGTGTGGCCAGTTCGCCATCCCAGCCATGTGCTACTTCGCCTTCGCTCTCTGCGACGACGGACTGCGCTCCCCTCCGCGGCCTCGATCCCTCTGCCGAGACGAATGCGGCCGACTGGCAGCAGGGCCCTGTCGGAGGGAGTACGCCGCCGCTCAGGCTGCCAGGCAGATGAATCCTCTGACAGGTAGAGGACAAGGGCGACCGAGAGGATTACAGAGGATGGCAGAGGATTTGAGAGGATGGGAGAGGATTTGGAGAGGAAGGGAGAGGATAGGAGAGAATGGAAAGTGTTTGGAGAGGATGGGAAAGGATATGAGAGGATGGGAGAGAATGGAAAATGATTGGAGAGGATTGGAGAGGAAGGGAGAGGATGGGAGAGGATTGGACAGAATGGAAAAGGATTGGAGACGATGGGACAGGATTGGAGAAGATGGAGGAGGAAGTGGAAAAAGAGAAGAAGGATATAAAGATCAGATTGAAGAGGAAGAGGAAGGGGAAGAGGATGAGGAAGATGTGAGCAAGAGTGAGAGAGGAGGGAGGAAGCGAAAGAGGAAAATGAGGAAGATGCAGAAGAAGAGAGGAAAGTTAGACAAAAGAGGAGAAGGACAGCGAGGAGGAGGTGGACGACAAAGAGAATGATGAGGAGGACGATAAGGAGGACGATGAGTAGTAGGAGGAAGAGGACGAGGATGAGGAGAAGGAGGAGACGATGAGGAGGAAGAGCAACGATAGAAGGGAGAGAGCTTTCGAGAGAAACCATCATCATTTTGTGTATCATCGTCGTAATCGTGGTCGAAGTCCTTATCATAGATATCTTGACATTGATTGGCAGTCACCAGTTATTGTGTGTAATTAGCAATTACATAGTGCCACGTATTGAAAAAACTAATCAGGGTGCTCTCTGTAACCGCCTGTATGATGCCAAATGTCATTAAGAAAAACATACTGCACAGAAAAATAATCGTAATGATAACCATAACCATAATCGTGATCATTATCGTGGTAATAATCGTGATCATAATCGTAATCATGACCGTGGTAATAATCGTAATGTGAATAATGATTATGATTGTGGTTATAATCGTGATCATGATCGTGTTAGTAATCATGATTTACTACTGATCGCAGTCATGATTTTGATCATGAGGAGAAGGAGGAGGGGAAGATGAGGAGGAAGAGCAACAATAGAAGGTAATAACAATCGTAATCAGGTAAATTGTTGTTCTTCAGCAGACAAAAGATTTCTTCTGCCTGATTGCGGTCAACTGGTTCAGTCTAACAATTGCGTCACCATCGGAATTCCACGCTTCACTGATCGCGGTAACTCACCAGTTATTTCAGCAACGCGCATTCATTCATTCTTTAACTCGCTCGCTCGCTTGCTCGCTCACTAACTCGCTCACAAGTTCAGTCGCTTGCTCGCTAACTCACTCGCTCGCTCACTCTCTAACTCGCTCACGCACTCACTTGCTAACCACTAACTCTTATGGCAGCATAGGCCGTTGACGTCGACAGAAATTATTTTGATATTATTATCCTGTAATTATTTCATTAGTTAGTCGGTTAGTGGCCGAGTTATGTTTATATGGCACCGGTTGACGTTGTTTTAAAGATGTCGAAAGAGAGCGCTATAACCGATCGGCTACCGGCCTTAGATTCTCAGACATAATTATGGGCCAAGGGTTGAACAGAGGTTTCCAAAGGTTGACCTGAACTATCTACAATAAGTGAACACATCTGTTAGCTTGCTAAAAGGTGAAAATCTTTGGAATTTTAGGAGATCTGTGCATAGAGAATCAGATATCTGTCGAGCCGGTCAAAGATAGTTTTGTATTTACTGGACAGCTTCTTCTCGTATTCGACTTTCACGTCTCTTTTAATTGTCCTTATAGACTCTTTTTCTCTGACGAAACGCCATCGAGAAAATTTGAAACATGTGTTTGTTAAATTTGGTTCTTTTGAAAGAAAGACAAATTAATATTTTCTTCAGTATGCATGGGTTGAAGTCAACGCCAACGACTCTGGCGGCTATAAAATAAACTATTGGTACTAACACTGTTAATACAATGATTGCATAGCAAAAATATTTATATATTTACTATTATTTTGACACCCTCAAAATTATCGTATCCGACGATATATAAAATAATAAGCCATTTTAGACACCTTCACAATAATTATATTAAACGCGATATAATGATGACGCTCATTACTATTATTATTTGAGTCCTGCAAGAGGGAGAAAGGAGACGATAATGATCCTTGTAATGACACAGTGTTGTTAAACTGAAACTACTACTGTAACTTATTATTATTATTATTATTATTATTATTATTATTATTATTATTATTATTATTATTATTATTATTATTATTATTATTATTATTATTATTATTATTATTATTATTATTATTATTATTATTATTATTATTATTATTATTATTATTATTATTATTATTATTATTATTATTATTATTATTATTATTATTATTATTATTATTATTATTATTATTATTATTATTATTATTATTATTATTATTATTATTATTATTATTATTATTATTATTATTATTATTATTATTATTATTATTATTATTATTATTATTATTGAATTTCAGTATATACATGAGATGAGGTCGACGTAAAAGGCCCTGGTAGCCCTAAGATGCAATTAAACATGAAGAATTATATTAATTATTATTAACAATTCAAACTACGCCACTATCTTTACTCTGGTAGTGCCAGTCCCAATCCAGGATCAAGGAGGCGGGCGAAGCTAGTTATTTACTTCGTGATACAGCGTTTTAAAGAGTAGGCCTAACTAACATTATTATTTTTATAGTACTTCGTTCCCTCAGGGTCTTAGATATTACAAGTGTGATGGATCTGGAGCGGCTATATCTCTTCGATCACGGGCAGAGATTTGATAAAAGAACCGCTAAAAAGACACAGCATTGAACCGTTGGAGATCACCGACAGTTGTTGGAATAGGAAGCTGGTCTCTCGGGCTTCGCCTGTGATCTGTGTAAGGTGGCGTCCAATGTTTGCAATGAGAGCCAGGCCTCTGTTGTTGATGGGGCCTAGCGTTTCCATGGCCAGCAGAACGAAGACACGAGTATGAAGGAGCGCGTTGTACTTTGCGTTCTTCTTCTTATTATTATTATAATTATTGTTATTATTAGGTTATGTTTTTGTTGCTTTTGATATTATTATTAAAAATCCCATTTTTAGACACCTTCAAAACGATCTTCGTACGTCCTATATAAACATCAAAGTTGCTCAATTTATGTTATAAAGCCTCTGTCATTTATGTATGGTAAGATGGACGAAAGCGGCTCTGGCGGGCTTAAGGTTAAAGTTAAACATTGCATGGACACTAGAATCTCTTGCAATATATATATATATATATATATATATATATATATATATATATATATATATATATATATATATATATATATATATATATATATATATATATATCCTGACCTAATATAACGAATTCCATAGCGTTGTCATCACAACGCATAAAGCAGCAATGGATGATCGCTTTACGAGTCTCTCTTGTATACATATTATGCTGTCTGTGAACAGGAAGTTGCTACAACGGAACCGGAAGAGACTACAAAGGCTTCGTCAGCAAAACGGTTTCTGGGAAAGACTGTCAGCACTGGGGATCGATCAAGAGTCCCTACGAGCCAAGTCTTATCAGCATCTCACAGCACTCCGAACTAGGTAAAGCCACTATAGGTACATGGGAGGGGGGGTGAACGATAGATTAAGGTTCTGGACTGTCAACTGAGAGGCCAGGGGTTCAAGTAACCGCTAGGGTAGAATTTGTTTCGAGATATCGGCTCCACCTGCGCCCCCTAGCCAACTCGACTATAAATAGTACACTGACAGTACACTGTCGGTGGGAAGATGAGACGGCGAGGGAAAGGACTGACCAGTGACCACCCGCCCTCATATGCCGAGGCTAAGAAACATGAAGTCGCTAACACTTCATTACAATTAGCTGCCTCTTGGTATTGCTAAAAACCGTACGCAAGTGAAATATACACACAATGACATCCACAAATGCACACACACATACATGCACATACATTAGATACATTACATGATACGACGATAGGTGTTACTTGGTTCATATTGGTATTGTTCATATTCCTATTGTTCATATTGGCATTGTTCATATTGGTATTGTTGCATTTCAGCTGACCACAACTACTGTCGCAATCCGGATCACAGCATGGGCGCCCCCTGGTGCTTCACGCTCTCTGGCGACAAACTGACGAAGGAGTTGTGCGCCGTTGAGAAATGTCGTAAGTGATCCCTAAGTATATTCTTAAGTGTATCCCTTATCCTAAGTGTATCACCTTAAGGGTATCCTAACTCCATCTATAGCCTCAGATGGCTTTGATCCCTTCCCAGTAATTTTGGCGCTGAGTATGCCACACCAAACAGCCACCCCGATACTTAACCAAATAACTCTGAGGGGCACGGTGACCGATTGGTATGGAGCGCTCGGCCTGTAACGCGGAGAGTAGGGGTTCGATCCTCCCCCTCCCCTGAGACGGTTACTATGTAGGGACCTTGAGACCCAAGTCCTTCACTCACAGTTGCTCAGCGCCATCGATGTTCTGTCGTATGGTCGTGTGTGCACTTCTGAACTTTGGAAGGAAATGTTAAATAGGCCTACAGGTGGCTGGTTAGATAGAGCGCTCGACTTGTAGTGTGGAGAGTACAGGTTCGAGCCTTTGCTCAGGTGGTCACCGTGTAAGGACCTAGAGCAAGTCCTTCGCTCACGATTGCTCAGCGCCATCGATGTTCTGTCGTGTGGTCGTGTGTGCACTTCTGAACTTTAGAAGGAAGGCATATCAAATACAGTTGTACTGTATTGTATAAGTGTGCAAACAAGGTGGGTTGGGCACCGGACCTGCTGAACAGCTTTCGTGAATCAACTGAACCGACTAACATTTAGAAGAGAGGAGTGAGAGTAGGATAATTTGCCAGTCTGATAGCCTACGAATTACTGAGATTATCTTTGACCTTTATACTTGTATGAGAAGACAAGAGAAGAAAATGGGAGCGTCTCCTGCCCCCCCCCCAATTCTTCTGATGGTTTCACGTCAATGCAGTTTGCACGAACTATCTGCAGTAGTTATCTTGTCAATCTGTCATTTTATTCGTCTGACCAATAACGCTCGTATACGTTAATTAATTAATTAATTAAGACATTTATATTGCGCCTCTTCAAGAGGGCTACTCAGATGCGCTCCATGCAGTTTAGTTTAGTATCGATGGCGATTGCAATATCTACTTTCTATGTAATTTTGTTGTGCAACTGTTTTAAAAGTGTACCGTACGAATTAAGCTTGGTTTTCGTGTCATTTCAAGGCTATCCGGTCGACGAAGAAGACGAAGGACTCACAAAAATGTTGGTCGTTCTCGTTCCCTGCATCACAGTCGCAAGCCTCATCGCAATCCTAGCAACCGTTGTCCAGGTGCGAAGAAGGAGACGACTCGCCAAGCAGAAGTCATGCCTGGCACAGAGCAACGCGAACAAAGTCCAGATGAGCGCCCTACTCAAGCCGAACCCGCAGAGGTACCAGGAACTTTCCAGATCGAGCGTCGTCGTCGTCGAGGAGCTGGGAGAGGGCAGATTCGGGAAGGTGTACCGCGGGGAGCTGATCTCCACCGGTCGTCTGGCGGTTGCCGTGCGAACGATCAACCCCTCAGCACCGTGGAAGACGCAGGCGGAGTTCTGGAGCGAGATAGAAAGACTATCCGAGATGCTGCATCCGAACATAACTTGTCTCGTCGGCGTCGTTACGAGCGATATACCGACGTCCATCGTTCAGGAATACACTCCGGCGGGAGACCTTCACGTGTACCTCACTGCGAACAGCAAACCAACGCCCGAAGACGAATCCGGAAGACCGTTCCTATACCCGAAGGATCAGATCAGCATCGCCGTCCAGGTGGCAGCAGGAATGGAGTATCTATCCAACATGAGTTACGTCCACCGGGACCTTGCCGCCAGAAACGTCATAATGGCCGGTAACGGATTAGTCAAGGTATCCACTGTAAGTTTCACGAATAGTGCCTACGCCAGAGATTATTATTACCCCGTCGGAAGTTGTCAGCCGATTCCGCTGCGGTGGCTCCCCCCGGAGGCCATCTTCCAGGACCATTTTACGACGTACTCGGACGTCTGGTCGTTTGGTGTCCTGCTGTGGGAGATCTACAGCTTCGGTCAGGTCCCGTACCAAGGCTACGCTGACGAAAGCGCCGTTGAAATGATAGGGTATCACCAGATACTAGCCTGTCCTGTCGACTGCCCGTCCCGCATCTACTCACTGATGGTCGAATGTTGGCACAAGACACCGTCGAAACGACCGGACTTCAGGGACGTTCACGCCACTCTGAGGCAGCTCATGACGGAGTTATGCGGACAGGCAGAGCATCTAGTCTGCCAAATGTTTCCGGGTAACAGGTCGTCCAGCAGTGGCAACAATACAACCAATACGTCGCTTTCAGTCCCCTTTCCTGTGGCGTTCAACCCGGACGCCATCGACGTCCAGGTTCCCACTATGGTACCAGAAGTGGGGTTACAGCGAAGCGCGCTGCCTTTTCCTGCAGTTCATAACAGCTACCCTCAACATCACATGGGCGTGGTTCCTCCTGCCAATCAGACGCCCAAGTACAAGAAGCGACCGCCTCCCGCGTCTTCGTCCAGTCAGAAATCGTCGTCACCGACGTCCTCCTTCTGTAGCTCCTATAACCCTTTCTCGCGCGTTGGAAGTGACTACGGTGCGACCGACAATTGCCTTGTTAGCCAGGAACCGTCTTCCAGATGGATGGAGACGATGTTTGAAGACGTCGTCATCTGAGCCCATATGGAACCCATATTCCCACATGGGACCCGATTCAATGTCAGTTTCTGTCGAAGATTATTCGCACCGAGGAGGAATACGCTGAATCGGAAAGTGCACGAACATTTGATTTCAAAGAAAGTAATCAGAAAGCGAAACAACTGTTAGCCTGCAGTCAGAAAAAGAATCTGGAACACTTTTACGTCCAGTTTTTGGACGACACCTGGCCACAGAAGAAATCCGTGTGTCATAACACTAAGATACGGATCTCTCTCTAAGGAGACTGGATAGTATTAGTCTATATCCCTGGAGCCTATATATGGAACCCATATGCGACAGAATTCTTATATGGGTCTGTGCAGAGCTATATATGTCCCATCTCGTGGCCATGGAAATGTTGCCAGGGATGCTGTAATTGGTAATAAAGCCTCTTGCAGGAGTACACCGCATTCGACGATGCATTAATCAGCAGCGTCTACAAAATCTTTGAACTTCGAGCTGTTACGCACATCTGGAGTTGACTTAGCTGAAAGTGAACTCTATGCAGTTGCAAGTTTCACCCCCGGAAATCCTGCAACACGAGAATCCGAGTCTATAGCCGAACTTCGCCTTAATTACTTACTTGAGTTGTGTTTATGACGTTTGCTCATTGAGTTTCTCTCGTGCGCGGTTTTGCTGCCTTTGCTTGTGTTCAATGACGACAGCAGAAACCGGTTAGAAAAGAAATATTACAAAGTGTTCTTTGTCTCTAATGACACATTGTTTTGAGTGCATTGTTGCAGCACGTCGTACTGCAGGGTAATCGTAATCGTAAATTCTATTATCTAGTGCTACTTAAAAGCTACGCATGGGCGTCCGGTGGGGCGCGCAAGGGGCCCTACAAATTTTTGTTGGCCCCCTAGAAAAATTCTTGCGGACCCCCATGAAGCTAGGCACAGTGCACCAGCTTATTCATGAGCGCTTCGTCGTGTCAGAGGGGTTGTCCTAAAATACCAACTGAAAGACCAAGTTCGGAAGACCAGGGAAGGAAGGAGGCAGAGGAACTGCTAATCCTGCCACCATGCCCACATGGAACCCATATAGTGCTCATATTCCGATAAGTATGGGACCTGCATGTATGGGTCCCATTTAATGACCACGGAAATGCTCGCAGAGGTGAAGTGGGTCTGGTGTAAGACAAGATTGAAAGCTAGGGGAGTGGATGGGTGAGGGTAGGCATTGTGTGTTCATCAAGGTCGACGAGTTATTGGATGGGCGTCGACATATTTGCACTTAACCCTATCACCCTGCCTCTGCTTTTGATAAAGGTATTTCGTAAGGGGCCATCCACATATTACGTACGCAAAAATCCGGGAAAATTGCACCCCTCCCCTCCCTGTTCGCAAGCGTACTTTTTTCCACACCCCCCACCTGCGTACGCACAGTTGACGCTAAGACCAGCTGCAGAATGTGTCAGTTACACAGGCCCAGGCAGCGACTGCCTGCACTTTAGGCCAGATTGAAGGATGAGTAATCCATGGACTCACTGTTGAGTTGTGGGATAGTTTAATAAAGAGGTAAGGTGGCATACAAGTGGCACCTCTCCCACAGTCCTACTCCCTCTGGTAGTACCAGATAGCTGGAAAGACTTAACTCTAGCTCACTTGAAGGCCAATCAATTTGCGTACGTACATTATCAGTAGACCCCATCCCCCATTCGCAAGCGTACGCAAGCACATGCATTTCGGTTACCCCCTACCCCTCCATGTGCACGTAATATATTTAAATTAAAAATCGAGCCTTTCTGGTGGCTGGCCCTGTGGTATGGAACGGGCTATCTCTGGAGCTGCGTCTCCTTCCTAAAACTCAACCTGGGTCTTTCTACACTATGCTAAAAACTGTTCTGTATATCCGTGCTGGAGTTGGAAGCGCCTCTGAGTAGCCTCCTTGAAGGGGCGCTATATACATGTAAATGCTCAAATGAATGAATGAATATATGGATGACCCCTAATGTCTCCTTACATTACATAACCTAAAAACCGTTTACAAATTTATAAGAATAGCTGAATTGCATGCAGTATGTAGGAGAGGGTATATCCAAAGAGCTCTCGTGATTATAAACTCAGTATTACTCAAATTCAAGGAAAACGACATGTCATTCACAGTCACTGCCATGGCATTCCCTTTTAGCATTTGATGGTATCCAGGTCCCATATGGGAAAGTGGGTCCAATGTGGACACCTTATGGGCATGAATGGTGGCAGAGGTGACTCAGTAAGAAAATGTTATTAAGGCAGACATTTTTTTATATTAAATCTACTAATCGACAATTATGAAATAAATTAACAACTCTAATATAATGGATGTGAAATGATTGCACTTCAATAATATGAACCATGCTCTGTGCATCAACCTCGTCTCATGACTATAGTTCCCACATACGTGCAGTAATCGTAATCTCACGATTTATAGAGCGCCTTATCTCAGTTCCTACCCATTTCAGTTCCTACCCATCTCAGTTCCTACCCATCTCAGTTCCTACCCATCTCAGTTCCTACCCATCTCGGTTCCTACCCATATCAGTTCCTGCCCATATCAGTTTCTAAACAGATCAGTTCCTACCCATCTCAGTTCCTACCCATCTCATTTCCTGCCCATATCAGTTTCTACCCATCTCATTTCCTAAACAGATCAGTTCCTACCCATCTCATTTTCTAAACAGATCAGTTTCTACCCATCTCAGTTCATACCCTTCTCAGTTCCTACTCATCTCAGATCTTACTCATTTCAGATCTTACCTATCTTGGTTCCTACCCATCTCAGTTCCTACCCATCTCAGTTCTTACTCATCTCAGATCTTACCTATCTTGGTTCCTACCCATCTCAGTTCCTACCCATCTCAGTTCCTACCCATCTCAATTCCTACCCATCTCAGTTCCTACCTTTCTCAGTTCCTACCCATCTCAGTTCCTACCCTTCTCAGTTCCTACCCATCTCATTTTCTAACAGATCAGTTTCCACCCATCTCAGTTCCTACCAATCTATGTTCCTAACCATTTCAGTTCTTACCCATCTCAGTTCTTACCAATCTCAGTTCTTACCCATCTTGGTTCCTACCCATCTCAGTTCCTAACCCATCTCAGTTCCTACCCATCTCAGTTCCTACCCTTCTCAGTTCCTACCCATATCAGTTTCTAAACAGATCAGTTTCTACCCATCTCAATTTCAACCCATCTGAGTTCATACCATACGTGCATTTGTCATAACCTGATCTCCGTCCGTCCGTCCCTCTGTCTTTCTCTATATATATATATCATTCTATCTTGCTCTCACTCATTCTGGTTTCGGTGGTTAATAATTAACTCTTAACGGATTGATCTTCGGGATATCTGTTCCGTCTCTTGTGTCATCTCGTCCTCAACTTAAGACTTTACCTTTTATCATTTTGTTCTTAGCTTAACACTCAGACTTACTTTTTTCCAAATTGCTTATCTACCATCGGCTGTCTCTGTCTTTACGGACTGATCTTCTGGATGTTGACCTGATTACGGCTTGGTTTTGGTGTGCCATCAGTTGATGCCTTGGATCATAGTGAAATAGTGACATATTGACATGGTGACATAGTGACATGGTGACATAGTGACATCTTGACATAGTGAAATAGTGAAATGGTGACATAGTAACACCTCCTGTCCTTTAGGCGACTCTTTTGGTGATTGACTCTGCCGTACAGCGCACTTTCTCCAAGTCATCGCAGCAACACATATTCAAGAAATTCTGGAGGTCGAGTGTGCGCGCGAGCTTATAGCACGCGCGGTCACCATCGACAGCCGTTCCTATAGCAACGAGCAATCGAAAGTAAGCCTCAGAGTCCGTGAATGACTGGGAGAGAGTGACGGCTCCAGCGAGGCACTGCATCTTACCATCGGTGTCATTCGCTTGACAGAACGCGATGACAAAGTTGAGCAAGAGCGAGCTCTGAGCGATCTGGATGTGTGGCTCCGAGTCGCTCTTTAAATTGAGGAAGTCGGATGCCAGGCGGTCGTAGTTGGAGACCAGAAGTCGCTCACCGGAAGCGTGCTGGAAGGTGTTGCAGAGCGCTCGAAGGATGAGGAGTTGATTCTTCGGAGGAGTGGAAGTGCTGGAAAGGATGGAAAAGATGTAGTCGATGAAACGTTTGCCTTCTTCCGATGTGGACATGTAGGAGTTGACGTACTTGTTGAGCATGGTGAAACGTAATATGTCAAGGGCAGGAAAGAGGCGATCTGTAGAAAATGCATGAAAGAAGAAAACAACCATATTAATATTATCACTATCATTGTTATTAGTCTTTAATGCTTTTCATTATTATTATCTTATGGTTATTACTAGTATTACTATTATTATTATTATTACTATTATTATTATTAATACTATTATTATACATTTATTAAGCACCAATATCTAATTACAAAGCCTCAATCGATGGTGCTGAGCAATTGTGAATGGACTTGCTTAAGGGTCCTACACAGTAACTGTCTCAGGAGAGGAGTCTCGAACCCACACCCTTCGTGTTACATGGTGAGCACTCTAACCAATGGGCTTCCGTGTCATTTAAAAATTATCAATAAATATTTCGGAAATTTCACATCAATGGAAATAAAATGTAATCAACACGCACGCACGCACGCACACTCAAACTGTCCTTGCATTACATTACAAAGGCTTGAGTGTTTTAGAGTGACTGCTTCAGGATGTCCTTACCTGGCGTGGGCCAGCTCAACAGCTTCCAGAGTGCTGGTAAAGCGCCCTCTGGCGCCTCTCCTTTGAGCCCGGAAGCGAGCAATTCCAAGTGCTCCATCTCCGCTTTGCTCATCTGATGCTCCTCTGAAGCTTCGTAATTGAACTCACGCAGTTTGGCTAAAATCAAGTGTCATCAAGTCATTAAGTATCATTACCAAGTATCATTATCATACATGATAAAACATGCATATGCAATAATGCAAAAGTGTCTATGAATGACAACATGTATGCATCTATGTATGTATAAATGCTTACATATATGTTTGTGTGCATAAGTGCATCTATGTATGTACGCATGTATATATGTATGGATGGATAGATGCATATATATGTATCTAAGTTGCATGGATGTCTATTTGCATGTACATATGTGTTTAAGTAAATATGTATATACATATATGTGTGTGTGTGCGTGCATATGCGTGTGTGTGTGTGTGTGTGTGTGCGTGTGTGTGTGTGTGTGTGTGTGCGTGTGTGTGTGATGAAGACTGTTAACATAGCTCCCTTAGGATAGTTACAGAACCAGAAATTCCCTCAAGTAACAGTACTACTAAAAATAGGCTATCTAATCCAATCCAATCCAATCCAATCCAATCCAATCCAATCCAATCCAATCCAATCCAATCCGATCTAATGACTTCTATAGCGCCTCTGTATCACACCATAATGAAGAATTCACTTCAAGAGAACTCGTAATCAAAGTCATAATTCGCTTGAACTCTCTCTTTCCTTTAAGAAAAGTCTCAAAACTCAGCATTTCTGACTGACTTTAAAACATCTGGATATCCAACTGCTCTTCACCTTAGCAATGACTAGGCCTAACCACGCCTAAGATTCGCATTTCTGTGTGACTTTGCACTCGTCACAATTTTTTTAAAATAATAATAATAATAATAATAATAATAATAATAATAATAAAAACTTCTTACAGAAAACTCCTTTCTTGTTGAGATTTTCAAACGTGATGAAACACGTTTCTGGATAGTATTCGCCAGGCAACGCCTTTCTTGGCGGCCTCTGGTGACTGCCAGACGAATCTACACACAAACATCCAAGATGTAAATGCCATTTCATATTATAGCAACCGTATGGCCTCGACCCTGCTCATTTTTCAATGAATTGATCGGGTGAGATCCTTCACCACCGCTGCCCATTTAAATGGGCGCCACGCCATTTAAGGTCCCGTGTACGGACTGCTAGCTCTCACCAGTGTAGCTAACTGGGCCAGCTGCAACATTACACCCAACAACTGATGGTCACATAACAAGTCACATAAAGTCCATAATAATGTTAAACAACATCGATTACAATGTGAATGCGCTGTGTATGTGTTCTGTCTCGAGGAATACTGGCAGAACCACTCCAATGAAACCCTCTTCTGTAATTCAAACATCATTAGCACGCAGATTAAGAAGTTGTTCCCAGGTTGTTCCATTGGTAGCATTTGTAATTTGGAGTGGGTTACGGTCTTCATTTAGCGTGCCATCGGTTGATGCCTTGTGCATTAGACGCCGGCGACACTGAAGCTACTAATTAATAATTAAAATTAATAATAATGATCTCTTCAGACGATTACTGTGTAGGGACCTTGAGCAAGTCGTTCACGCACGGTCGATCAGTGCCATTAGAGCGCTCACCTTCAACACCTTTAAAACGCTGTCAACTGAAGCTATATAAACGTACGACACGATAGGCGTTTAATCAGAGGTTGCGTTTGCAAGCTTGTTAAAAGTATCGGGCGAATGTACTTAAGGAAAAGTAAAGAGGACTTTACGTATTCAAGTAAAAGTACTCATCACAAATTTTCTTTAGTTAAAGTAAAAAAGTGTTCTTCCAAATAATACTTTTAAAGTAAAAACTAAAAGTACTGAGTCTTGTTTCTATACTTTGATCCACGGTCATACCATTTCCTTCTATGATCTTTAATTTAAACATTGGCGACAGATAAAGACATCTTTATGTGAGGTCTTAATTTCAAACTGTGGGTCCACGGTAACCGATTGTGGGACACGGCACTGGATTGATTAGAGCGCTCGCCTTGTAACCCAGAGACTACGGGTTCCATCCTCCTCCCCTGAGATGGTTACTGTGTAGGGACCTACAGCAAGTCCTTCAACTGCAACTGCTCAGCGCCATCGATTGGTGGAACTGAGCAACTGTTTGCAAAGCGCAACTTATCATCAGATAGTGATGCTTCACAAATGTACAAACAATAATAATAACAATTAATTAATTCAGAACTAATTATCAACTTGCAACATTCCATTCCCAACATTATCCAGATGCTAAAGTCCATGTAAGAAACCAACCAGAACCCTGTTGTTTAGGTTTCTCGACACCAGGTGCCACTCCTGCTTCCTTTCTGATGAAGTTGATGACGTCCTCCAGAAACCTGCGACTCAATCCGTTACGGTCGAGAAATGCTTCAGCAGCCACTTCCGGTTTGTCTGTCAGGTTGTAGGGCAGCTTCAGTCGAGGCTCACCCTCCTTCAACTCCACATCGAAGACGAAGTCGTATTCCTGAACGCAATGAAATGTAATGCAAAGAAGCCTGAAAGAACCTCTACATAAATACAAACATACATACATCCATACTCACACAGATACACACAAACATACATACATATATGCATACATACATGCATACACATGCATACATACAAACACACAAACACAGATACATACGGACAGTCATGCAAACACACATACGCCATGCCAGAGCATCCTTGTGAGTGACACTTAGAGGGCACAATACAAGTGCTCTGATATATACTCACAGATACCTACATACACACACACACCTACATACACACATACCTACATACACACATACCTATGTACACACATACCTATGTACACACATACCTACGTACACGCATACCTATGTACACACATACCTACGTACACACATACCTACATACACACATACTTCCGTACACACATATCTCACACATTAATCAAACACACTTTTTTGCATTTGTTTCTACCTTTCCCTCAAAATTAGCTTTTCGTGATGATGGCTTCTGTGGTTCAGCTTTAGACTTCTCGCCTTCTGGTAAGGAGGAACTGATGGTAATATCAATAGCTTCAGCTTTAGACTTCTCGCCATCTGCTACGGAGGAGCTAGTGCTCGATTCGTCTTTTCCAGATGCCTGACTCTCTGGTAACTCTGATTTAGGAACACAGCCTTCCGTAGCAGATTTTGGACCATTAGGATGCAATTCTGATCTCTGTAATATTTCCTCATCTACAAGAAATAAAAAGCCCTTTTTAAAGAGGCTCATACATTATTACAGCGACTGCAGTTCAGTGCCGGCTCAGCGGACTTTGTGAAATGAAAAGTTGTTCATGCACCCAGAAAGAAAAGAGAAAAATATGTTAATAAATCGTAAAGGAGCAGTGCTCGAAATGGACCGGAACGCACCGGAACGCCGTTCCGGTTCGTCAGCGTTCCGTTCCGGTTCGTCAAATGAATTATTGTGGAAAATACTATGAAATTAACGTGAATGCTCCCATATCTTTGACTAGCGTTCCGTTTCGTAAAATCTTCCATTTCGAGCACTGTAAAGGAGGAAATATTGTCAATGTTAGTTTCATGTGATGTGTTAGGATTCAAATCCCAGATGCTGTGTCCAAAGGCTAACACATTAGCAATACAATACAATACACCAGAACAAGCGTGTCTTCATTTCACACACCAATTCAGGGCATTTATATAGCACCTCTCCAAGGTATCTACTCAGAGGCGCTCCTGGCCCCAAGTCGGCGGAAGAGAACAGTTTTCAATCTCTTACTTACTCTTGCACTTAAACGGCCCCGCTGGGGCGGTCTGTCATTTTACCTGGACTGGGGGCTTTATCTGCTGATGTACTCTTTGTTTCTGCCATTTCAGTAGATGCGGTTTCCGGATGAACTGCATCTGGTATCATTGGAGATACTCCTGCTGCAATGTGTTCTGGATCCGTGGTGTAGACTTGAATCAGATTATCACTGTGAGAAAATAAGAAAATTGTCATATGATAGCACATCAATCATATATCATACCAAAACATACTGTCAAATCATACCTCACCATATCATACCACATCGATCATTATATATCATACCATACCATACTACATCACACTACATCAGTCGTATCAAGTATCACTTCAAAACACACTATTGTCTCAATCATATTATATCATACCATATCAAATGATATCATATAATATCACATTATATCATAGCATACCATATCATATTACACTAACACAAGTCTACGCTATACGACATTACAGTTATCAGACAAACTATGTCAAAAATATTAGATTACATTAGAATTAGATTAATTATTATTAGATGAGATTAGATCAGATTTCGTCAGATTAGATTACCCATCGGTCAGATTACCCATCGGTCAGATTACCCATCGGTCAGATTACCCATCGGTCAGATTACCCATCGGTCAGATTACCCATCGGTCAGATTACCCATCGGTCAGATTACCCATCGGTCAGATTACCCATCGGTCAGATTACCCATCGGTCAGATTACCCATCGGTCAGATTACCCATCGGTCAGATTACCCATCGGTCAGATTACCCATCGGTCAGATTACCCATCGGTCAGATTACCCATCGGTCAGATTACCCATCGGTCAGATTACCTCTCAGTCAGATTACCTCTCGGTCAGATTACCTTTTGGTCAGATTGTCTGTCTGTCAGATTACCTCTCGGTCAGATTACCTTTTGCTCAGATTGTTTGTCTGTCAGATTACCTGGCTCCAGTGACAACGTCTCCATTACGCAGAACACAAACTGACGACAGTGGCTGCTGACTCTCGTTCAAAACCACTTGGACCTGTGTTCCATCTTTCCAGACAATCATCTTTCCATCCTCTCCCACAGAGACGAATCCTTTTCCATCTGGAAGACTAGCAAGGTCAAGGACATTGCCCGAGTGACCGGAATACATCTGAAGACAACCTCCAGAGATGTTCCACCGACGAACCGTTCCATCGCTACTGCACGACAGGAACTCCGACGGAGTCAGGAGGCAGAGAGCACGAACCCAATCGGTATGACCTAAGAACATTTAGTTAATTACTAATTAACATCACATCTAATCTGCCCAGTTATTAACCAGGAACTCAATCAGTATGACCTAAGAAAATGTAGTTAATTACTAATTAACCACACATTTAATCTGTCCAGTAATTAACTAGGCTAACCAAACTGGCGCAAGGAGCAACGTAGGGTTAGATTTTCTGACAGTGTTTGGGCAAAATGAATCTAGTATCGCTTGAAGCAAAACGGTAAAGACTAAATTTAAACGTGTTTCTATAGCAACCTTTGACCCCCTAATTTTTTATGAATTGATCGGCTGAGATCCTTCACCACCGTCTGAATGGGTGCAACGCCATTTAAAATCCCCATGTACAGACTGTGTTAGCCCGAGACTATAGAACATTCTACAGACGTTGGTAGAACTTCCAGATTATAGATGTAGACCTACAAATACTTTCTATCTTTGTGCAGCATCGTCCATCAATTTGTTACAGTGAAGTCGTTAAATAAAAAAGAATTTAATTAACTACGTTTAATCACTAATTTTAGTGTACGTAATTTCGAGGTTTGTTAACCGTTGCAACTATACAAAATTCTCTTCTATCGATGTCAACCATAAGATGTCAATATTCAACGATATCGTTAGACACCTTTTAAACGGTTTCATCCTATGCTATATATTCTTTAATTTCGCTCAACCTGCGCTCGATCACCCGAAAGGACAAAACAATAAGGTGAGACCGAGGTAAACGGCCTTGCCATAAGATGTCAACGATATCGTTAGACACCTTTAAAACGTTTGCCCCCAATGCTATATGTTCTTCAACTTTCATTAATCGCTAGCAGCACGCAGGGTAAACAAATAAAGCCAGATTGAGGTGAACGGGCTTGACCAGCCATACGATGTCGTTAAACAATAGAAAAATAATCCAGAGTTGTGAACTTCACAATGACTTAAATAGGCCTACTCTCTTCCTGCCAGGATTTCCATCGAGCATTAGATGGAACCCGTATACGCTGTATATGGGTCCCAAATGAGAAAATCGGTCGTATATGGGCTCTAGGGGGCACCCTGGCAGGGGCTGTGCTACCGTGGAAATAATTAAAAAAATTCATATTGACGTCAATGGCCTTTGATGTAATAAGCCGTCATTAATCTTTTGGAATATATTTGATCTTAGGATGAACACCGCCATTGCTAAATCTCTTGTGCAGCAGCCTCGATAAAGTAGAAGGGCAGCATTGGTAATCTGTGTTATGCCACAGATTAGATTCCACACCTTATCATGGGTGAACCTATAGTTCGTATTATGCTAAGCATTGAGAACTGTTGCAAATAATTTATTCCTATGCTGTAAGATGTCGTTAAAATGTTGGACTCATCCAATCATAGGATCGGCAATGCCACTGTATCTGTAATAAACATGGTGCCATTACACAACTGTATAGTAAGTTTGATTATATGATCTGCCTTTGACTCTAATTGATGCACTGTATTCTTTCATTGGATGGATCCAGAGTTGAACTACATCTCATGGCAACCAAGACCGTTGACGTCGACAGAAATCTGTTTCATTATTTATCAGTTGGTTGCTGTTTCTGCTTCTTTGACGTAATCAAAGTGTTACTATTCGGGTGGTGCCAGTCCAAAGCCTCGATAAAGTAGGCGCGGAACGCTAATCGTTTTCGTTATGATACAGCTTCGGTAAACAGAAGCTATCACCAATAATTGGAGCATCGTCAAACAAGAAAATATAATAACCTAAGAAGTCAACACCCTGGCAGTCGTTACACATTAGAGACTACTATAGGCAAATACACGGATACACGCAACAAGAAAATTAGACACCTTTAATACACTTACATTCCAAGGTACATGTATATATTCACAAATTGCGTCGGTGGAACTATCTGATAAGTTAATACAACAGAACGGTACCCCTCAGGGATCGATAATATCACCCTTACTTTTCTTAATAATGATTAATGATATTCCCTCAGGTCCGGATGGAGTAGAGATGTCACTTTTTGCAGATGATAGTGCTGTATATACAAGCCACAGAAATATAAAATATTTAATAAAAAAAATTCAAAAGTCAATTGACATAATACATAATTGGTGTAATCAAAATGGGTTTAAAATATCTGTAAATAAAACAATAGGAGTACTATTTACTAATAAAAGAAAAATTCCCACAGTAAATATTAAAATTGATCAAAAACTTATTAAGATGGAAAATAAAGCCAAATTCCTAGGAATAATTTTTGATCGTAAACTGAGTTGGAAGCCTCACATAGAGTATGTAATAGAAAAATGTAAAAAAAGACTAAACCTTATGAGGGCTGTTTCAGGTTACCATTGGGGAGCATCCAAAAAATCTCTTTTGGCCATATATAAAGCCTTAATAAGATCGATTTTAGATTATGGGGATGTAGCATTTTCGTCTGCTTCAAAAACACTTCTAAATAAGTTAAATATAATTCAGAGTGAGGCTTTAAGAATGTGTTGTGGTGCACCAAGGGGTACAACATTATCAATCCTTCAGAATGAATGTGGAGAATTACCTCTTCACTTAAGAAGAACACAAAATTCTATCAAATTAGGAATAAAAATTCTGGGTAATAGTGATCACACATGTAAAGATTGCATTCAACCACATTGGACAGACACATATAAAACACCAATTAACAGTAATCAAACAATTTATTATCGCACCAATGAATTCATTTCCTCCATCAATTCATCATTTATCGGACCTTCATTTCCCCCTTCTCCTCCTTGGACTGATAGGCAAATAGAAGTAGATATAAGTCTTAAAAAGCAGATAAATAAAAAACTTGATAACCCTGAATATTTAAAAATAGCGGCCCTTGCATTAATATCAAAATATAACTTATTTACACAAATATATACAGATGGATCAAAGGTAGATAGCATGGTAGCAGCAGCCTTCACTATTCCAAGTTTAAGCATAGATAAAAAATTTAAATTATGTAATAACTCAAGTATATATGCTGCAGAGTTAACTGCAATTAAAGAAGCAGTAGGGTGGATTTTGAGTTCTGAAGAATATAAAGACTGCCAATTTGCTATTTTCTCTGATTCCCTGAGTGTATTAACAACTATAAAAAATCATAATACTAATTCTCGACCCCATTTATTCAATGACTTGTTATTGCAAATGAACTGTTTGGAACCCAATAAAATTAAATTGATTTGGATTCCAAGTCATATAGGTATAAAAGGTAATGAAAGAGCAGACAAATTAGCCAAAGAAGCTCTAGATATAGTCAATGTTAATTCGACCGATTACTTAGAATTATCAGAAATATTTAATATGATGACACCTTATATTATAAATAAATGGCAAATGGTATATGATATGGACCACAGAGGACATTTCTATAAATCCCTATGCCCAATTATTACTACAAACATAAAATTTTCAGATCCTAATAGGCAGAAGGAAGTCCAGATATCAAGATTGAGATTGGGGATGGCAAATACTAATAGTAGATTATTTCGTATGGGTAAACACCCCACTGGACTCTGTGATGCTTGTCAGTCCAAGGAAAACATGGAACATCTTCTATTAGAATGTAAACAAAATAATTTGTCTACTGCCTTACGAAATCTATGTACAACATATAAATTAGATTTTAACCTAAAAACCCTGCTTGGGGTGGGTTGCATACAAAATACAGTTTATAATCTTGTGAAACGTCACAATAAAGGAAAAATCCTTTAACTATATAAATAAATAGTATCATATAAATGTATATAAATCTGTGTATATAATTTTGTTTGTTAAGATTTATATGTAATTAATTGAATATAATTACATGGAGTATATTAATGTGATTGCATATGTATTATTGACATAAAACAATAATACATAAATATGATTAATGAACGTTGTATGTAAATAGAAGTTTGATTTTATTCTGTGTAAATAACTGTGATTAAAAAAAAAAAAAAAAAAAAAAAAAAAAAAGAGCCATGTGTGGCCACCAAAAGAGCTGTAATGGCCATCGAAAAAAAAAAAAAAAAAAAAAAAAAAAAAAAATCTATAAAATACAAAAGAGCCGAGGAAAAAAAAAAAAAAAAAAAAAAAACGGAAGGAAAAAAGAAGAAGAAAAAAAAAAAAAAAAAAAAAAAAAAGGAAAAAAGAGAGAGAGAAAAAAAAAAAAAAAAAAAAAAGGAAAAAAAAAAAAAAAATATATATATATATATATATATAAATATATATCAAAAGGGACAAAAGATCTCAATATGAAGATAAGAAAGAAAACTCAAAGACGTCAACGGCCTTAGTAGCCAAAAGATGTCGTTAAACTTTAGAAGAAGAAGAAGCGTCGGTAGTCGATAGTGATGGCTTGTTAACTTTCGCGTCTTATGCAAGTTATGCAACATTCATTAGGAACTAGAAGTAACTTACTAAACAGTGAGAGAAAACGTTTCCTAACTTAAACTGTTTATGTCAGAGGGTAATCCAGGCTGTAGCGGGACTTTTGACCCTTTTGGATTGCCCCTTTGACGCCAGCACTTGAAATGCTATAGGCGAAACTGTCATAATTTGATTTGTCTGTTGTGTGGTGTTTCAATAAACGATTCAATCAATCAAATCAATTAACACTGGATAATTCGATGATCTAGTTAAATACCGTTAAAACGTTAGCAACCGATGCTATGCAAACCTCGTAACCAGACATTAGAACCACATATACATACATTAGAATCAGTCGAGCACTCACTCTCAAAAGTCTGCT
The DNA here is from genome assembly GCA_963556255.1 of Allolobophora icterica. Lineage (NCBI taxonomy): Eukaryota > Metazoa > Annelida > Clitellata > Crassiclitellata > Lumbricidae > Allolobophora > Allolobophora icterica. The sequence continues at coordinate 49,861,410 of OY744612.1, forward strand.
CACACTTTCCCGCCCTCCATCGTTTGATGGTAGAATCGGCTGATCCAGTCAGCATGTGTCCTCCTACGGGCATCAACAGGATCGACAAGACTGCTCCCTCGTGTCCTGCACACATTCAACATAAGCTCTGCATTTGAAGAAAAACCATGCAACACCTCCCACAATAAAATCTCCTATTCTCCAATTCTGCCGCTACAGAAATCTCCTATTCTCCAATTCTCCAATTCTCCTATTCTCCAATTCTCCTATTCTCCAATTCTACAATGCCTGATCTAATCTAATCTGCAGTTGTATGTCATGTTATATTTTGCCATGACATGCTATATATGTCGGGGAACGGACATTATCCCCCGGACAAAAGCCCCCCCCCGGACAAAAGCCCCCCGGACAGAACCCCCGATTTTAGCTAGGACAAAAACCCCCGGACAAAATCCCCCCTCTGTGTGATAAGCCTATTTCTACATTTAATTGAGAAACTTTAATAGCCCTGTTGCCCTCGTGTCAGCTTGTTATTGTTGTACACGTATAGACTAAAGACTTGTTAGTGTCATTCAGGTGTAAAAATAAGACTTGTTAGTCGCCTAGTTCTTAACTTAAAGCTTGTTAATGTCAGGATTCGCGAGGTCCGCTGCCCAAAAAGCGGGTCAGGCACAGCGCCAAGCAGCTACAAGCCGTCTCCCGCACCCTTGTTAGCGTCACTATAGGTTAACGAATGAAAGGAACTTAACTGAACGAATTTAAGTTTGTGATGTGTAAATGTAATTGATAAAACTTAATAGTCCTGTTGCCCTAGTGTCAGGTTGTTTGGTCAGCTTATATGTATATTATGCATGTATGTATACATGTTTGTATGTATATATGTATTTTATGCGTTTATGTATATATATGTATGTTTGATATATATGTGTGAAATATAGGTTATTATTTCCTAGCCGGGGGATAATGTCCTACCCCAGGGGGGATTCTGTCCGGGGGGGCTTTTGTCCGGGGGATAATGTCCGGGGGGATAATGTCCGGGGGATAATGTCCTACACTCATATATGTCATGTTGTGATAAGGCAGAGGATTCCCAATCTCTCTCTTACTAAAAGTCACTAAGCCAACTGCACCTGGCCTTAATTTCATTTATATTTCTTCCAATTAGTTCTTTATTTTAATGACGAGCAGCGTTCCTTGTATTCAACCGCAGTTTTGCGAACATTTACACACTACCTTAAGTATTTAAAAATAGTACTAGGTCTATGTCAGTGGTTGTAACGAGTAGTTTCACTGCGCCTTGGCGCCTAGGTTGGGACACATTTTGATAACGTATGGTATGTCATGTCATGTCATGTCATGTTATGTTATGCATATATCAATGATCCTTTGGAGCGAAACTTAAAAGGTGCATTGGGGGTCATCCATTAAGGACGCCTATAGAGGAGGATACGGAGGGTCACGTGTCTAAATTTCAAACCAGCTTATCAGTGGATTATGATTTTCGATTGCACTTTCACTTCACCAAAACAAGCCACATCAAGTCAACGCCAACAGAGACAGTCAGCTGAGATGAGAAGGCAGCCAATCCAATCCAATCCAATCCAATCCAATCCAATCCAATCCAATCCAATCCAATCCAATCCAATCCAATCCAATCCAATCCAATCCAATCCAATCCAATCCAATCCATCGACTTCTATAGCACCGTTAAAAATAATGTCCAAGATCATCAGTAGATCATAGATACCAGTTCAGCAAGGTTTTACTGGGTGGATCAAGGGTAAATCTTAAGTATGAGACCAGAATTGTGTACTGATAGTTAAGTTCTTCAGTTAAGAGTTCTATCGTTGTTTCTTTTACCTGCTGATCGTATAACTTGATCGATGTTACCGTTAAAAGTATTGATTGTGCTGCCATTTACTTGTATTACGATAAATGTTAACTAGGTGGCCCTGCTAAGCGGGATCAAGATCCCTTTTGGGTCTCCTCTTGTTGCCAAAGTTCGAACTTTTATGTTGTATTTTCCTGTACTTCAAATGGCTTCAATAAAAGGATTGATTGATTTATATGAGACCAGAATTATAAAACACACTGAACAGAAAATCAGTCAACAAAGCCCTCTAACGGTGGGAGGATAAACTAAATCGTAGGAACCAACCAGTCAGCGTCATCGTGCACTTCTGATTGTACCAGACTTTGGCAGTTTCGTCCCACGACCCACTGACGACTGTCCCGAATCGGCCAACCGCCAGGGAACAAACTGAAAACGAAACGAAACCATACAGTTGATATTTCATTTTTGCAGCAACACACACACGCACGGGGCACACACGCACACACTGCCTCTCAAATGAGAGTAGCTAGAAAGCATATTTTAATGTATTGTATTAAATTGTATTGTATTGTATTGTATTGTAAACACGTGTATTGCATTATTGAGCACTAGCGTAAGTCCACCACTGCCCGTACTCTGACAGTGCCAGTCCAAAGCCTGGATAAAGGAGGAGGGCGACGTTAAACATCTTTGTTATGACAAAGCGTCGTTAAACAGAAACTAACCAATCAATTGGTGAATATTAATTTCATAACTGTCATCCCTAAGAAGTCGCTAATAATGGAAACTAAATATAGGCTATAAACGTTGAATGAGGTAAATACACGTTTTCAATGAATTGATCTGGTGAGATCATTTACAGTTCACACCTCTGTAAACAAATTTCCTGTTGGTCTCTGAGATCACAAGCTCTTGGAATTCAATCCAATCAATGATTGACCTCTTTTAAGGTGTGTAGCGAGATCGTGGAAAATTAAGCGTTTCTCGACATTTTACGACTTCAAAGGCCGTTGACGTGTATAGAGAATATTGTTTGCAGTTCTCATTAAATCCAGCTGATGATTGGCAATCATCAGCTGGATTTAATGAGAACTGCAAACAATATTCTCTATACACGTCAACGGCCTTTGAAGTCGTAAAATGTCGAGAAACGCTTAATTTTCCACGATCTCGCTACACACCTTAAAAGAGGTCACAACCGATGCTATATATTTCTCAGCCGCGCTTAATTTTTATTGTGACCACAACATGTGTATCATAGATAGTCAGATATAGTATTTTAAGTCGTTAAACAATGAATATTAATGACATTATTGTATTGTATTGTATTGTATTGTATTCGGATATTTATAAAGCGCTTCTAGCGGGAGGGCCATTCAGAAGCGCTCCCAGTGCGATAGACCCCGAGAGAAAAAGCAAGTTTTAAGAAAGGTAAAAGAGGAAGAGACGCTACCTGAGAGAATAGAAGAACGAACAAACGGAGGAAGCCCATTCCAAAGAGCAGGGCCAATGGAAGCAAACGACCTAGATTGAGCCAGTGAAGTCCTGACACGGGGAACGAGGAGGTCCAAACGGTCAGATGAACGAAGAGGACGAAGAGAAGCCGCAGAGTGAGGGCGATGAAATAAGTCACATAAATATTTTGGAGCGAAACCAAGCTGAGCCTTAGAGACAAGGATGAGGACCTTAAATTGGATGCGGGCAGAAAGCGGGAGCCAGTGACATATGACATATTCTGCACTTGTGAATAAGCTGGCTACCGCGACTTAGCTTTTTTGGGCGCTGTACGATTACAATTGTAAAGTTCTACTTTGACACCTTGTTTAATGGTGTCAATTTCGGACGCTACAAGTTTCTCGTTTTCTTTGTATTGTATACGTTTCTAAATTGTCGTCAAACGGCCTCTGATGTCTTAAGACGACGCTAAACCTTGGAATAAATAAATTGCTAAATTGTCGGAATTCTTTAATTGTTTAATTGCAATAAACTCCCTCACAGCCACTACTGTGATCGTGCCAGACCCGCGTCTGGGAAAAAGACGATACAGCGTCGTTAAATAGGGTTAATGGCCAAATGTTTCCACAGATGAGAGGAAAAATACAAATGCATAGCATTGGTGTCAACGGCCGAAGTTGTCATATGATGACGTTAAACCCTGAAAGTCAGATTTAGAACTGTACCAAATTTCTCCTCGTACCACACCCTTAAAACGGTTGCAACCGATGCTATAATAATCTTCAACTCGCTAGCTAAGTAACTACAGACTGGTCGTAACAGTAAGAATTGTACGAAGTTCTTTCTATTGACGTCAACGGCATTTTACGCCAGAAGATGTCGTTAAACATTGAATGATTCGACAATAGCGTTAGACACCTTTAAAACGATACAAACCAATGCTATATATAAAAACCTCAAACGCGTGTAATTAATGATCGATTGAAGCCATAATTATATATAGCGAAGTATGCTGTATTACGCCATAGAAACGGTGAGAACAGTACTGTTCTACTGTTCTAAACAATTTCTGTCAATGTCAACGGTCTTTGTTGCCGTAAGATGTCGTTAAATTGATAGGTCCAACCCAATCGTACGATAAAGTCCTCCACTGCCCATGCATACTCTGGTAATGCCAGTCCCAATTCTGGAAAAAGGAGGAGGGCAATGTTAATCAGCTTTGATCAGCAAGTATAATCAACCGAGCACTAGACTCAAACAAAGTATCTGTCAGTTATCAGACATTAATTTAAGGAGGTCACCGACAGTTTCCTGGTTTTGACATAGAAGAATGGTAATGGTCTCAAAGTCCTTTCGAATAGGAGAGTCATGCTGTGTAGGTCACAATCAAATTAATCAAATCGAGGATATTATTCATACTGTCTTGTACTTTCTGGAAATTCATTGTGATGGCTAAACAGTGTTATAAGATGGGTTTCTAAGGGGAACACCCAAAAGAAATGGGGAACTTCATCCTGACTGGTTAAGATCATCCCCATTGCATTGTATTTCCCCCATTCATTAAAAGCCAGCCCACAGCTAGTTTGTTTACCCCAGGGCATCTAGCCACAGGCCACATCCATATATGATATTTTGCATGTATTTATACATGCAAACATTGTGTGTATTACTGTTCATGCATGTGTAGCGTGCTCGTCCCGCTCTAGCGAGTGCCCGCGCTGTTGTGAGAGAACATCTGAAGAGTATACAAGCCCTGGTTTTGAACCCAGCTTGCTGGCGCTGTGGGCCTGTTCTCTTCTCTCTATCTGCTGCAACCGCTGTCGCCTTCTCTTACTAGGACGAGAGCAAGGCTTCACGTCCGGTTGCGTTATACTAGGTCCCTGAGGCATTCTTCTACCATGGATGACGAGTGGCATGTCCGCGGCTTCCGTTGCTGGCGCAGCAGGGCTTAGTGTCAAGCCCTCACTAGGGTTCGGCGCTCTCACAACAGACTCAATTTCTTTCTTCTGCTCTCTTCTCTCAGGGACCCTATCTGATAACAGGCGCTCCATAAATACGTGTTGAGTTTCCATGAAGGTCTGTTGAGATTCGAATAATGAACGCATAAGAGTTTCCTGATTTGTTTGGCGCTCTATAAATGCCCCTAGTATCGAGTCTTGATTTGTCTGGCGCTCTACAAATGAACTTAATACAGATTCTTGAGTCGACTGGCGTTCTAGAAACATCGTTTGAGCTTCTACAAAGGTTCGTTGGGATTCAACCAATGTACTTAATAAAGAGTCTTGATTTATCTGGCGCTCTACAAGCTTTTCCTGGGTTCCTACCACCCTTTCCAAAATGTCGCCTATTCGGCTAGTTTCGTGTTCAGATAAAATCTCTTCTTCCATTATAATTATTTATTGAACAGAAATGAAATTATCGAATTATACTATCGCCATATGTTCATTTACATTTATATAGCACAGGTGAATCTAAACTATCGACTTATCTATCGCTGTATGTTTCCTGACTAAGTTAACGTGTACATTTATATAGCACATGAACTTAACCTATCGCCTTATCGCTTCACAACATATCTAATCTATCTAAGTATCGCTGGAGATTTCAATATACGACTCAAAAGAATAAGGGGTTGTACTCCCTGAACTTCCAAGATATAGATATTCTTCCCAATTGCCAATATTTGCGATTCCGGTCAAATCCAGTAAATATCAATCCACATCAAGGTTATCCAAGGTCACTGGAGTTTCGTTGCCCAAATTCGAAGAAACATCGAACGCCCGTCGATAAATTCGACGCCCGATCCTCTCGGATGTAGTTACGAAGAAATATTGTCCCTAAGTTTCGACAATTCCTATCGTTTTAATCGTAAAATCCCTTATTGCGCAGTTAAGACCATTTCACGCTCAACTTAGCTCTAAGGACACCGATTCCTTCCTTCTTCGTTCACGTCTAGGCTGAAACTGCTTACAGGCCACACAAAATGGCGCAAAAGTTCGCACGTGATCACCTCTAGCCAATCACGAACCAGCACGGCCTACGTGACGTCTTCCCATTGGTTGACTCGCATGCCACAGCGCTACAGCTGCCTGCACTGTACTGCACTACCACAGTGGCCTCTAGCGAATAACATTGACTTCACAATCTTAATAAAAATAATATACTTAAGGCTTGTAACGATTCGTTACACCCTCCCCCACTTAGCTCAAATTTCCAGACACTCTGGAAATTTGCTGGGAACAATCCCAGAGTCATCCAGGAAATCTCCAGATTTTAGTACAATGTCACTTAACTACAACATCGATACTAGTTAACAGCAAGGTTTCAAAAGCATCACTCAATCCTGCGAGAAGTCAACAATGTCTACTACCATTACATCAGAAGCAGAAGAGCTCTTACACAACTAATGTCAAGCTAAGGTAAGACTGTTCTATTAAGCAAAGTACAATAGCTTAACAAATTTATACTAGCAATAAAGTAAACACCTATTCATCAAAATAAAACTAAGAGACATAGCATCTCGCTCCTTTCAACAATAGTCGCCATTAAGCGGCGCAGAACTAGACTTACAAAACTAAATCCTTATGAATGTCACATTATACCGACTCTCTAGTGACAGGCACAGGGTAATGGCATTATTGCAATACATCACTCTCAAATCTCCTTACCTTATCTCATACTTATACAGTGTAAGGTTGACACTGTATCTTATCGGTTTCCTACTTAACTCTAGACCTAGAGCGCCATATAAAAATTATGCTCCAACACACACAATTCACAATGCAAGAGATACAATTGCAACTAACAAAGCAACCATATTCATAAAGCAATGATTTCACAATAAGCAATTTAATTCCTTTGCTTCTGTGTCGCAGTATACCCCCCTCGACAACGGCAGATGCAGAAGGCAGATGCGCATCCCATTCTCGTGGATTTTGAGAAGAACGCCACCCGGTTCTAGCGTGTAAAAACTCCATAGATTCTTTGAGTAGGTCGAATATGTCTTTGAATCTGGATCGAGCGTTTTCTAATATCCATTTCACTTCGAACAGGCACTTTCACGTCGTTAGCCACTGCTATCCTCCGACAGGCTACTACTTGACGTCGACCTTGGATAGGAATAGTGTGACCTTGAACCTGAACCCACCTCGCTCCAAGGTTCCATAGAACACTATTTTTCTCCATCCAGTCCATTCCGATTATAAGCTCTGTAACTTGTTCAGTGGCCAAACACTTGACTTCAAAAGAGAAATTGTCCACCGTACAATTAAGAGTAACTTCGCCCAATACGCGGATTTCGGAACCATTTGCCGTCCTCACTAGCTGTCGAGATTCTCTCATATCTTCTTTACGTACCAACGAAGCTGGAGTCAAGGACAATTCACTCCCTGTGTCCAGTAATGCGAAGGTAGGCTTTCCATTCACACTCAACGAGAGATAGGCGTTGCTACATCCTTGAATATGTCGATTGCTTGCCGGTTCTTGTTGGTTCGGAGTTCCATCTACATCGGTCGGAACATTCTGTCGAAACGGACATGACCTGGCTAAGTGTCCGGGTTGATTGCACTCAAAGCAGAGCTTGGTAGACCGCCATGACTTTCGGTTGTCCTGCCGTTGTCCATTATTAGGATAACTGGTCGCACCTTCCATTCTCCAACGAGGCGGAACTTCTCGCTGAGCTTGCGGCTGAAAAGGAGGAGGAGGAATTCTAAAGGCTGACGAATTTTGCCAGGATTCCAAGGCTTTCTCCATTTTCTCCAACCTCTTCTGCTGTGTTTCGATAAGTTGACGAAGCGACGCCCAATTCGGATCATTTTCCTTCACAGCCTTCACACGTGCCGGTCGACGTTCAAATTGATCTGAACTGTCCTTGTCAACTCGAGAATAGCCTTCTAAACGCAAAGCAAGTTTGTACGCTTGATCAAGTGTCTCTGGCTCGCGTTCCCGTAGCTTCAAGGCTAATTCTTTATCTTTTAAGGCATCCACGAAAGCACGTATCGCAATAGTTTCACTATGTTGCGACGGTGGTCCAGGGTATGCCAAAGTTAGCAGTCTTCGAATGTCCTGAACTAAGCTTCCAAGATCCTCTCCATCTTTCTGTCTTCTTGTGCTCAATTGAGTCTGATATAACGCAGCTTGCTCTGCACTTCCGTAACGAGATCGAAGTTTCTTAACCAAGTCCGACCAGGTAACCATAGTAGCAGAGTCGAATTCCCATAACAGCTGATTTGCCGGTTCTGTTAAAGAACACGTTAACTGGTTTAATTTCTCTTCATCTGTCCAACCGTTATTTCTCGAACACACCTCAAATTTTCGAAGAAAAGCTTCTATTGGGGTTCGACCATTGTAACCACCAAGCTTAATCCATTGTCTACTTCTCTCCGGTGTTACATTCGTCGAGGTAGACGTTAGAATTGGCTTCACCGTAGCTTCCGCAGTAGAAATTGTCTCACCCGTTGCAGCTTGTTTAACTTTAGCCACAACCGGTTTATTCTCCATTGCGATTAAACAGTCATCAGGAACAACAGTTTGGGTTGCCACTGACGTCACTATTTTCTGAAGCATCATCTTCTGTTGAGGCTTTGGCTCCATGTTGCAAACAACTTCCGGTTTGGACATTGAGGCAGCTGTGGGTATCCGAGGCCCATTAATGTCTGGAGTATGAACAGGCATAAGCATAAACATGTTGCTTGACTTCTTTATTTCTCCTGCATCAACAATACTAACATACTGAGGCGGAAAGGACGCTGCGACTTTTGACGGCATCATCAAAGATTCGATTTGTCCACCAGTAGATCGAGGCATAGTCAGCGACGACGAAGGCAGATGCTGAGAAAGTGTTACTATTCTTGGCTCAGATGACATGGCATAGACAGGAGTATTCGTCATTGGAAGTCGTTCATCTTGGCTCCAACTGACTTGTCCAACTGTAGGCCTTGTTTCTGTCCAAGTTCTAGGCAAGGTGGTCGCTCTCATGTCGACAGGTACATTTCGACTGGGATGCGCATCTCTGCCTGTTCTTCCCCCTTGAGAGACTTGAGAAGCCAAGTCTTCTCGTACTGTTGGCCGTCGAGAGTCTTCTCCCAAGCTTTGACCAACACCTGCAACTGAAAACTCCAGGTTAGTATATGATCGTATATTCTTTTGATCTACACCTACTGGGTTAACCTTAGTATCTACATTATGTGTTGACCTAGCATTACTAACATCAGAGTCTGTACTATTAGTTTCACTGAGACTCTCAATTGCATCCGCGTCTGAAGCAGAATTTAGTTCTATCTCTGTTTGTGTAGGCATAGCCCAGTTAAACATTTTATTTTCTAACTCTGCTGGTCCTAAGTCCATTAAGTTTGCCCTATCCATCCTATAGAAAATTTCATTATCTTCTGTATAGTAGGCTGGCTTCGGTTCTTCTATAGTTCTAACTAAATCTTCTCTAGTTCTAACCAAATCTTCTCTAGTTCTAACCCCACTTCTGGTACCAAGTGTAGCGTGCTCGTCCCGCTCTAGCGAGTGCCCGCGCTGTTGTGAGAGAACATCTGAAGAGTATACAAGCCCTGGTTTTGAACCCAGCTTGCTGGCGCTGTGGGCCTGTTCTCTTCTCTCTATCTGCTGCAACCGCTGTCGCCTTCTCTTACTAGGACGAGAGCAAGGCTTCACGTCCGGTTGCGTTATACTAGGTCCCTGAGGCATTCTTCTACCATGGATGACGAGTGGCATGTCCGCGGCTTCCGTTGCTGGCGCAGCAGGGCTTAGTGTCAAGCCCTCACTAGGGTTCGGCGCTCTCACAACAGACTCAATTTCTTTCTTCTGCTCTCTTCTCTCAGGGACCCTATCTGATAACAGGCGCTCCATAAATACGTGTTGAGTTTCCATGAAGGTCTGTTGAGATTCGAATAATGAACGCATAAGAGTTTCCTGATTTGTTTGGCGCTCTATAAATGCCCCTAGTATCGAGTCTTGATTTGTCTGGCGCTCTACAAATGAACTTAATACAGATTCTTGAGTCGACTGGCGTTCTAGAAACATCGTTTGAGCTTCTACAAAGGTTCGTTGGGATTCAACCAATGTACTTAATAAAGAGTCTTGATTTATCTGGCGCTCTACAAGCTTTTCCTGGGTTCCTACCACCCTTTCCAAAATGTCGCCTATTCGGCTAGTTTCGTGTTCAGATAAAATCTCTTCTTCCATTATAATTATTTATTGAACAGAAATGAAATTATCGAATTATACTATCGCCATATGTTCATTTACATTTATATAGCACAGGTGAATCTAAACTATCGACTTATCTATCGCTGTATGTTTCCTGACTAAGTTAACGTGTACATTTATATAGCACATGAACTTAACCTATCGCCTTATCGCTTCACAACATATCTAATCTATCTAAGTATCGCTGGAGATTTCAATATACGACTCAAAAGAATAAGGGGTTGTACTCCCTGAACTTCCAAGATATAGATATTCTTCCCAATTGCCAATATTTGCGATTCCGGTCAAATCCAGTAAATATCAATCCACATCAAGGTTATCCAAGGTCACTGGAGTTTCGTTGCCCAAATTCGAAGAAACATCGAACGCCCGTCGATAAATTCGACGCCCGATCCTCTCGGATGTAGTTACGAAGAAATATTGTCCCTAAGTTTCGACAATTCCTATCGTTTTAATCGTAAAATCCCTTATTGCGCAGTTAAGACCATTTCACGCTCAACTTAGCTCTAAGGACACCGATTCCTTCCTTCTTCGTTCACGTCTAGGCTGAAACTGCTTACAGGCCACACAAAATGGCGCAAAAGTTCGCACGTGATCACCTCTAGCCAATCACGAACCAGCACGGCCTACGTGACGTCTTCCCATTGGTTGACTCGCATGCCACAGCGCTACAGCTGCCTGCACTGTACTGCACTACCACAGTGGCCTCTAGCGAATAACATTGACTTCACAATCTTAATAAAAATAATATACTTAAGGCTTGTAACGATTCGTTACACATGCATGTATGGCTGTGTGTGTATGTACGGATGTGTGTATAAGTGTATGCATACATGTATGTGTATATGCATGTATTTGTGTATGTATGTATGTATGTATGTATGTATGTATTATTATTATTATTACGGAGCTTTTATATAGCGCCCCTTCAAGGTGATCTACTCAGGAGTGCTCCTAGTCCAAACACGGCTACAGAGAGTAGTCTTTAGGTTTGTGAAGAACAAGGTACTTTGAGTCAAAGGGACCAGGCGGAGTGCAACAGGAAGGCCATTCCAGGTTGCGGGACCAGCGACCGAAAAAGACCAATAGCTCGGCCTGGTCAGCCGAGCGAAGAGCAGATCGCCGCAAGACCCCCGAGGTAGGGCGACACAACTCCCGCAGGTATAAGGGGGGGCAAGTCCCTCCAGACAACGCCTAACCAGCGCAGAGACCCTGTAGGCGATCCGCAGCGGGAAAGGGAGCCAGTGCAGAACATCCCGCATATAAAGAGAGACCTGGCCAAATCTCGGGATGCAATCAATAAGACGTGCGACTGCACGCAAAACCCGGTCCAAGCACCCAAGGCAGGCAGCTGGGAGGCCAGCGTAAAGGCGCTACAATAGTCCAGATGGGAAACCACAAACGCATGGACAAGGGTGGAAGCAGCCGCCTGCGTCAGAGTGCGAGAGAATACCCTTAACTGACGAAGTTGATAATAAGAGTCCCGACAAAGCAAATTAATATGTCGCATGTCGTATGTAGGTATGTGTGCATGTAGGCATGTATTGGGACATTTCAAGAACTTCTAAGAGACACTGTGACTGTCTATGTGACATATCTAAAAGGGTTCTTGACACATTGTACCCATAGCATACCACAAGTTGCCACAAGTGGTAAAATAGAGGAACAACTATAGCATGGCTGTCTGGGGTTTACCTGGTAAATTCTGTCCACATAAACGTGGTGTATATAGACCGGATATATATATATGATTACACAATTATATATATATATGTGTATATATATATATATATTACGCACTTATATATATATTACGCACTTATATATATATATATATGATTATGCACCTATATATATATTATGCACTTATATATATATATATATGATTACGCACTTATGCACACACACATACATGTATGTGTGTGTGCATAAGTGTGTAATCATCATTACATCATATATCTATATAATATATATATACACAGTATGAGAATTGTAGAAAAAAGACTGGGGGGGTTATACCTTGATTCATGTGGAGTTTTGGTATGCAATTAAGACTTTACTATGGGGTCAGAAGAAAGACTAGGGGGATTGAACCCCCCAACCCCCCGACAATTCTCACCCTGTATATACATAAATATAAATGCACAATCATCATCATCATCATCACCGTAATCATCAGCAGCATTCTAACTGTTAAGAGTAGAGAGCGATGTTGGCTACCGATGTCGCTGTGCTCCTTCAGAGTGTAAATCGGTTCATCAGATGGCGCCACATACGCCTGAACGCTCGGTTCGTCTGTTCCGATGAGGATGAGACCTGATGGATGTTCATCGCTGGGAGCAACAACGCACAACGAGTGCACTGTGTTGCACCGACAACGGATGACGGAGTCTTTGCTGAATCCAGCGCCATTCCTATGAAACAAGGATTTATCAGTATCACGTTGTTGTTGTCATCATCATCCTCATTGCCATCATCATAGCTAAGTCATTATAATCATCATCTTCTTCATTCTCATCATCATAGCTGAGTCATTATCATCATCATCGTTATCATCATCTTCATTCTCATCATCATCGTAGCTAAGTCATCATCATCATCATCGTCATCAACATCAATCAATCAATCAATCAATCAAGTTTTTTTATTAAAACACAACACGATAGGGTAATAACATACGTACAGAACGAAATATGATACATGGAGTGTTTTAATGGGATGCCCCTAAGGGAGGGTCCTGCTGATTGGGGCACCCCAAGAATCGCAGGCAGAAACGGGTTTTATTTGTGTATCGCCAAGTGTGTTAGGACTTATACTATGACTTAACTAAGAACACGAATATTCAAAAACTATACCAGAATGTCAGAGTCAGAAAAAAATGTGTAAACATCTTTATTCTCATTATCATTGCTGAGTCTTTATCAGCATCATCTTCATCATCGTCATTCTCATCATCAATGATGAGTCATAATCATCACCACCATATACATTTTCATCATCATAGCTGATATTTTATGATCTTAGCTAAGTCATTATCATCATAAGCCCATTACCACAACCATCATCATCATCAGCAGCAGCAGCAACAACAACAACAACAACATTACGTCACTGATACTTCTGCTTTTGCCAAATCCCGCAAGATGGCCGATCACGAAAACCAAAAGTGGTGGTTAAAGGAAATGTAACTTCTCAAAACTCATCGTCTTACTTCTCAGGCGTCCACACAACGATCCGTTCCGTACAGATAGAAACAAAAGCGCCCTCTGGCTGTGACAAGGGTGCGACCGAACGGATTTCACGATCATGTCCAGAAAGACGACATCTTAGACCAAAGTTTTCCGATCTCTTTCCAGCCATTTTCCGCCGGAATATAAACGATTACAAACTGCTGTGAAAGTGAAACTGGGTTCAGCTTAAACAACCAACGAGGTTTTATTACGCAATGAAACCACACAAACACGGATTACATATTTCGCAAGGATACTACACAGTGTAAGCAAGTAAGAAAGTGTGTGTTCATTAATAAACGCTAGCAAACGCACAGTGTTTTATATACAATGTTACGCAGAGGGAAAGAAAAATAGAGCAATGAAGTAATATTGACGTTATATGAAAAGCGAAATAATTGTAGCAGATGCCTAACTGCACAGCATCCTAGCCAGGGAACCTCGTTGGGTAAGAGAGTCGGAAATGACATGTTTATGATTCGTGGCGTTTTGATTTGTTTATTTAAGCGTAATCGTAAACGCTAAAATTTGTAAAGCGCTACTGAATAATAGCACAGTATAAATAATTACACAGTACGTCGACTCGCATTGCTAAGTGTTGACTAGTTTTTGGGGTTACGCCATTTTGAATCCGAGCTCTTGAATTATAGATTTAAGCTTAAATTAAGGTTAAAAATAATATTGTTAATTCTAATGAAGTCCTCGATGTTGTTGTAACGTTTAAAAAATATTTTATGTGATGGATTCCGGTGTATCGGCGTGTAGTCCTCAACGTTGTTGTAACATTTAACAATATTTGATGTGATGGGTTCCGGTGTATCGACGTGTAAGAGCTCGTGTTCAAAATGGCGGTCGGTCACACATTCTGACTGTTGCATCGGCCGGGAGTCGACGTACTGTGTATTAATTATACTGTGATAATAGCATAGGTTTCATTTAAAGCAATTAAGCCATGACGTAGGCCTATAGTTAGGACCAGCTTGGATGGGCTCGCCGGTTCTCGATCCCTGGCAGCCCTAACGATAGTTCCCTGGTATGCGACTGCATTAAAACGTTGAACTGTTACTGATATGCTCTGGAAGAGGAAGGCTGTCTCTATTATTATTATTATTATTATTATTATTATTATTATTATTATTATCATTATTTTTTTTTTTAATTTTTAATTTATTTTATTATTATTATTATTATTATTATTATTATTATTATTATTATTATTATTATTATTATTATTATCATTATTATTATTATTATTATACTAATCACTCAGTACTGCGGCTAATAGCATGTTTTATTTAGACACCTTTAAATTGGTTGTTTAAAATATTATATAAGTCGTCAATCTAGTTATATTGACAGTGCTTGATCGCCACGTGTTCGGAAGTCAATGTCAAAGGTCTTTGACAGCCAATAGATGTCGCTAAAAACAAATACGCGTATTATCGTAGTCGTAATCTCGAAACTTCTACAGCGCCCACAAAAGCGAAGACGCGGGAACCCTTCAGCTTATTCACAGGCGCACGTATGCCGTATATCCCTCGCGGTTGTCATGCTGTGAGCGCCTCTGAATAACCTATACTGTGAGCGGCTCAGATACGAATGATGTGATTATGTCAAAGTAATTTCAGTCGACGTCAACGGCCTTTGTTGCCATAAGATGTCGTTAAATTTTGGATCCATCATTCCAAATGTATAGTTCTTGTTGGCACCGTTAGGAATTGAATTCCACGTCAAAGTTTTGACAGCCAAAACATGTTGCTTCCACTTAGAACTACGTTTAATACCATCCTTTTAGACACCTTTAAATCGCACTTTCCAATTCTATTTATTAACGTCAATCCGGTTTAACACAGAAGTGTGTTTACCATATCGCCAGCAGAGGCGTAGCTAGGGGGAGAGCAGGGGGAGCGGCCGCTCCCCCTGAGACCATTTTCCAAGATGTGGGGCCTTTTCACAGTTTATTCCAATCATTCAAAATTTATATATTCCAAGCGTTCGAACGATAAAATTTGTTTTCTGGAACTCTAGAAAGTCTCTATACATTTTCTTTTGGCAGTTTACCTCGTCTTTTCAATATCAAACGAAGAACATTGCAATCGTATAGAATCTTTCGCGTTGACTCTACAATACTTTGCGATACCAGATGGGCATTCAGGATTTTGCAGAATTTATCATCACTAATAATTGCCCTGCATAGAATCGTGGATGGTGAGATTAACGGCACTACGAAATAGTTGGCTGAGGCAAAGTGTATACTATGCTTGTTGCACTTGATATGTTCAAATTCTTTGTTCTTCTAATAGGCCTATTCTGGAAAAAAAGTGCTAGAGAAGGCTTTCAGTCTATCCATATATTCACAGAGAAGTAGCATTGATTTGGTAACACCTTCTCATTTGATTCAACTTTATGAAAACGATATTAAAATATGCGAACTGAATTCAAATCTGAGTTTGAACGTATTGAGAATGAAGCAACTGAGCTGGCTCAAAATGCGATATTGTTACCGACTATTATAAGCAACATAGTGTTCGAAAAAGAACGAGCTTCTATGAGCAAATGTCAGTGGATGATGGAATATCTGATTCATGGTTGAAACCTATAGATATATAAATAGTGTCACTAGATTGTGTCATAAATCTTGACTTGACTACTGTTCCTCACTCCAAGGGCGTCTAGGTCATAGAAACCTTGCAGCAAATGCTCCATCCAAGAAATGGGGGGGGGATCTGTCAGTGTGTGCGCCACCATTTTAGGGGGGAAGGAACGGGAAGGGGGAAGAAAAGGGGGAAAAGGGACGTTGCTCCAATGACTTAGGGGGATAGACGCCCCTGCCTCACTCTACTATGGCCTACCTTCTAATCGAGTGCAACGCTCTGCGGCGCGCCTTATTGGTCGTATACCAAAATTTGGTCAGGTCTCTGGTTATATGCTGGATGTCCTGCATTGGCTCCAGCCAACTGTCAGCCAGTGTGTAGTATAATAAGTGTTGTTACCTGGTCTGGAGGTGTTTGCTGGGATGTGCTCCAGCTTATCTGCGGGTCCTTTGCCGCCCCATGCTGGGAGTTCAAGGTAGTCGCCAGTGGCCACCTCAGATATTCGGGCCAGTGCGTCTACACCATAGAAACCTTGGAGCAAATGCTCCATCCAAGAAACAGAGGGAGATCTGTCAGTGTGTGTGCCACCATTTTAGGGTGGGGGGGGGGGAGGAAAGGAAGGGGAAGAAGAGGGGGAAAGGGGAAGTTGCTCCAATGACTTAGGGGGGATAGACGCCTCTGCTTCGGGCAAAGAGGTACTCGTGCCTTTTGCTCGCACAACCACCATGCAGAACCGTTTTTTTCAGTGGTGGGCCCGACGACATGGAACGGACCCCGGGGATTATTCGCCTATAATGCGGCCTATTCCCCAGAACTCCCTGTGATACGTTCTATACTCGATTGAAACTGTCGTGTTTGGCCGTGCTGGAGTCGGGAGCACAGGTCTCTGAGTAGCCCCTTGAAGAGGTGCTATATAAATAGCCAAATGAGTGAATGAAGGATTGAATAGCACAACTAACATATTTGAGCATTTTACAAATGTGGCTTCCAAATTTAGTTGTTTCAATAATATTATTAGATCCAAAGCATTTTTACAATGTGAATGCCAATAATGTGACCAGTCTAGAATTGTTGGCAGACATGTACTCAGATAATTATCATCGAACGTCGAAGTGAAATTGTGCAAGAGTTTATTTCATTTAAAGACATGTACAAAGAAATAATCAGTATTATCAACACGGAAAGTTCCGGTGCTGAAGAAGTGACCATCAGTAATGTACTAAAATATTGAATGTAATTTATTGAAATAATTTTTTGGTAGTTGGGACCTTTTTATGTGCTCGCTCCCCCTGGTGTTAAAACCTGGCTACGCCACTGATCGCCAGTGTAGTTTAAAAGTCAACGTCAAAGTTCTTTGACAGACAACAGATGTCGCTAAATACTAAGATCTACAACCAACATTACGTTTTGGTTGTCTTGTCTTGTCTTGTCTTCAACTGTCCTCGATCCAATGAATTGACCGCACCACGCACTAATTTATACGATGCGCTTCTGTTTCATATGATATCTCTTTCAAGTTTCAATAATCATTCAAATGCTAATCAAGCCCATGACTTTTTGTTATCAAACCACGTCACTTTAGATCTTCCTTGAGCTCTTGATGAAGAAATTGTGCCCTGGATAGGCCTATATATCTCCCTCACCAGAAAATCTGCACTCTTCCGCTGCACATGCCAGTAACATGTACTGATAGGCTCTGTTTAAAAACCTTTTTAATCGTTTATTCAAAATGCTATATATAATCATCAATTTACTTTGTAACACCGCCATGTCCGTGCCTAAATGCAGGAAGTGCTAGTCCCAAGCCTGGACGAAGGAGGAGGAGGGCGACTCTAATGATCTTTATTACCACACAGTGTCGTTAAACTGAAACTACCACTACTCACACGCTTGCAAACTCCGCCACTGCTCGTACTCTGGCAGTGCCAGTCCCAAGCCTGGAGAAAGTAGGAGGATCACGCTAATCATCGTTGTTATGACAAGTACAGTGTCGTTAAACAGCACCTAACCAACCATCAATCGCTCGCCAATAGGGCCCCTATGGCTCGTTGTCGTCAACTCCGCATACGGCCTACTCCCGCACAGTGTTACCACTCATAAAAAATGAAAAACCCAAGTTAGGACGTTGAAAAAACCCAAGAAAACCCAAGGTTGTTTTTCTGCAGACTTTGTTTTAAATTAATAAACACATCATAAGATAAAATATAATAATATAATTCAATTATACCAATTTTTGTAATAAAAATGTTGTTTTATCTTTCAGTTTTACAATTTTATGGGTAATCGCTATTTGTTAGAAGTTATTAGTAAATATTCAAAGCAAATTAAAAATGTTTATATACATGTTTTTATTTTCATCAGATTCCGAATCACTGAATTATTACTTCTATCGCATACTTTGTTTAAAAACAAGAATAAAGATAAAAGACTATGAAACTCAAAGGAGGGGCCCCTGGATTTTGCAACTATTTTACAAAAATAAAATCATTTGATTATTATGATTATTACAACAGAAAAAGTACAATCTGAGTCTGCAGTTTCCTTTAGTCGTTAGAGTTATATTTTCGAAATATAGCAGTAGAGAAGAGTAGCAAATTTAGTCTTTCGAGTTATATATTAAATATAGCAATAGATTTGAATAATACATGCTTGCACACATATTGCGCCATTTAATTATTGACCTCAATCATCTAGACCGTTGCAAAAATTGAGTAAAATAATGAAAAATAAGGTTTAAATAAAAACAAGAAAAAACCCAAGCAAAAAACCCAAGGTCTCCAAGAAAAAACCCCATTTCCCAAGTTCGGATTAAAAAACCCAAGATCTTGTGAAAAAACCCAAGGAGTGGTAACGCTGCTCCCGCAGTGCCAGTCCCAAGTTTGGAGAAAGGAGGGCGACGCTATAATCATCTGTGTTATGACACAGCGTGGATAAACAGCAACTAACAAAATGCTATTTATAGGCTTATACAATTTCGTCCGTTCACCAATGAGGACTGTTACAGTAGGCCTACTCATTTCCGTAATCGTCAAAATCGTAATTATGGCAATTTCAAATTTTTACAGTAACTGTGCCAAAAAGTGAGGAGTATCGGGATCAAGCTTATTCATAGGCGCTTAGTCAAAAGTCTCAAAACATACGTCAACGTCCTTCAGTGTTACAAGTCTTCACAAGACTGGATAAGGTGAACTCGTTAAGACACCTTTAAAACGACTACTACCGACATTATATATTCCTCAACCGCGCGATTTGAAATAATAGCCAATGGTCTGAGATAAAAGCCAACTGTCGTCGTATTCGGATGGTGCCAGACTGCCAGTTCCAAGCCTGGATAAAAGAGGAGGGTGACGCTAATCACATTTGCAATGACACATTATGCAGGGTCGCTAAACAGTTAGGGCCCTACTAACCAATCTGTCGTTCGCATGGATCGCCTCAGACTGCAGATATCATGCTACGTACGGCGGAAACTACAAAATTTATTCCTATCGACATCAACGGCCTTTGCTGCCACTAGGCCTAGATGTCGTTAAACTGTTGAATCCAATCGCTAATTACAGTACAACTCAATATACTGCGGTGAAAACTGAGTTTCTATTGAAATGAACGGCCTTTTATATCATGTCATTAAGCACTTAGAATCCAATCCTATGTTCAGTTGGATCCAATGGACCTTCGGTGATAAATGTACAAATATTATTATAGACGTCAACGGCCTTTGATGTCACAAGATGTCGTTAAACGTTGGAAAATTCGATGAACTCGTGACACCTTTAAAACAGTTGCAACCGATGCTATTTATAATCCTCAACAATGCGGTATATACAATGATGAAAGCAGTGCGGATCGCGGTCAGGTTGTATGAAACTGTGCTTATGGCGTCCAGGGCCTTGATGTTATACGATGTACAAAAAACTCGCATAGGGGCCGAGCGGCTAATGCTTCCGCTCTTAAACTTCAAGGCCTATCATACGTGCAATGAAGAAACGTTTGGGACACAAAACAGAAAACACCGAACAGCCGTAAATTCTGACAGTTTCTTATCATCCCATAAAACAACACGCGTTAGAGTATCAATTTCGTATTAAACAATTTATAATGCACATAGTACATAATAAGAACTTCGCAATGCCAAGCACACACGCGTTTTAATTGATACACATAGCTTAAGAGTGTCTTCTCACCACGATCCTATTGTATTTCCTGTGCATGGTGAACTTATATTTATAAAACCATAAAAGTTCGATTTCCCACTGAGATACATTGTAAACAAGCAGAGGTCGTCCGTCAAGGACGTCCACAAAAGGGGAGGGAGAGGTCACCCAAATGTGGACAGGGAAGGGGGTTTATCCACAATGCGGACGTCACATCTGCATTTGGTACGTAGCTATATATCAACAGAGCCTGTGCCAAAAAAACAAACTACAGTCCACAGAAGTCTTTATTACATTGCATCTAATTATAGCACATACACCTTTGCTGGACGAGTAGTACCCCAAACCCTACTAGCATGCCCATATGGAGCTAATACAAGACCCATATTCCCATATGGGACCCGTATAGAGCCCATATCCTGCCATCATGCCCAGGTGGCTCTATACAGGACCCATATTCCCATTAGGGACCCACACAGAGCCCATAAGGGTCCCACTTAATGCCCACAGAAATGCTAGTAGGGAGGTACCCCACTCGATAGCAAAGTTAGCCCTGCAAGATCAAAATGGCAGCCTAACCTAGGCCCTAGTATGCCATTCGAATGCAAAACCCTGCAAAGGGTGGATGGGGAGATTAATGCCAAATGGTGACAAGCAGGGAGGGGGAGGTCCAACATAGGTAATTTTTGTCAACGTCATTTATGGACGACCCCACACTTAAAACATACCAAAGAACTGTTAAAACTACAATCTTCAAGCCACGCCAAAAGTGTTAGTGACTAATCGAAACAAGCAGATCCAAAAAAATAAATAAACAGCTAACTAGCAGTAAACGCAAGTAACAAAATGTGAATAGCATTCTACAAGGATCTCTAATCGATTAAAGTAATTCATAGTATCCATACATTTTCAAGCAATGTTTTAAGATATTCCCAATGGCGCTCCTTGCTACAGCGGCTAAACAACGTTCAGGAAGAATGCACATTTCACTTTGCGGTTGAACGATATCAGCAGAGAATGTATGTAAGCACGCATATGGTTATTTATCTAGCACATTTTAAGGAACCTTTCAGACAATACAGAAGTTGAATGAAATTACTTCATGATCCTAGTTTGGTTCAACTGTCTACGTTCACTGGTTTCGCAGCATACTGCAAAATGCCCTGTTACTGCAAAACGCCATGCCTGAGAAAAACTTAAATGCATATAATTTGCAATTGTAGTTAAACATTTATAAAAGGGTCACTCAATGATTCAGGGGCACTCCTGACCAAAGTCAGTGCTGGCACTAACAAATAAAATGGTCTTCAGGCATTTCTGGAACATGGGGGAGAGAAGGGTTGAGGAGCTGGGACCTCCCTATGCTGCTAACTTGGACGCCAGTCTGCAACGCGTCACTTTATAAAGGTGCTGCATTCAGAACTAGCTAAACTGAATTTCAGATCCGAGTTAAAAGACAAGCTACATTAGACTTCATGTTTTTATAATGATACTAGTTATGAGGTGGTACTGGTTGATATGCTTCAGAGATAACTCCATCCTGTTCCTACCATACTACCTTCAAGCAAGGCGATTCCAGACAAGTAACTTGGTAAGCTACACACCTAAAAGTCTGCATAGCAAACACCGGTGGAGATCAAAGTGTTCCTGGGTGTTGTCTGGCCAATGTGCCATTATGATGTGCACAGACAAAAGTTTCTGGTTACAAGTAACAAAATGTGTATAGCATTCTATAAAGATATCTAATCGATTTATGCAACTCATGGTATCGAGACAAAAATATATACATGGTTTGACACCAGCAAGTCTCTTCACAAGCATTCAAGCAACAATAGTGTCAGGCAAGTTAGCTACAGTGGTTAGAGCATAGACTGTGCCCCACGCATCTCTGTGCATGCGGATCACGATTCACCTCCTGAAGATGGCTTATTTCAGAGATTTAAATCTCGGGCTAGCACGGTCCGTACAGGGCGACTTTAAATGGTGTGGTGCCCATTCAAAAAGATTTCATCCGATGAATTCATTGAAAAAATAGGCAGGGTCGAAGCCACAGGGTTGTTATATAAAAACATGTACATTTACATTTGCACAAGTTTCTGGCCACAGGCAACAGCAAATGTTGTCTGACACCAGTAAATTTGTCCACAAGCATTCTAGCAAGACGAGTGTCTACTTTAAGCAGATATTACTTTTAATACACAGTGGCTGAGAGAGGAGACACTTTCCATCAATGCATAGAGTTATCTTCTCTGTTACACCAGACACTCATTATAACACAACTTCTGATACAACATGGTCAAGGCAAAGATCACTGTAGAAAATGACCTCATTATAATGGTCGCAGATTTCATCCACGGTTGAGCGAAGTGTGGCTGTGGTCAGCCCACCCTCCTGAAATATTGCCTAAAAACATACATAGTGAACTACTCTGCCTCTTTTTAACTCTTTTCAGTAAACCCTTGAAGACCACTGTGCCCAGTTATGGCTTCATTGTGTCAGGTCAGAAATGCCTGACGAGTCTCTCTTGAAGTGGTGCTATATAAATTTGCAATTACCATTACCATTGTGGTAAAGAGGCAAAAAGAGGCTAAGTTGTTCATGTGGCAGGTTTTTAGGTGACTTATTACAGGAGATTGGGTCAACCACAAGCACTTGAGGACCATTCTGCTCAATCATGGTTTCACTGTGTTAGGTCAGAAATGCCTATGATGAGTCCGTCATGAAGTGGAGCTCTCTAGATTTTCAAGTACGATTGCAATTACCAGTAAAATGCGGTCTTGTTATACTGCAGTTCTTCGTATAACTCCCAGGAAGTGTTTTAACCAACTCCTGGTGCATATTGAAACACTTAAGTCATCCTACTACATGTATACATATTCGAAATTCTGATTTCAATTTCAGCAGTTTTATAGAAAATCAGGATTCTCATTTGTCAACCAAACATAAAGTCAGCTGCACAACAAAAATAGCGAGTGTCATGCTTTGTCAAATATCTTTGTCAAATTCACAAACAACGTTACACCATACCTCAGAGGCGCAAACAAATCTATCTACTTGAAAATTTAACATTCCTTTCTTGGCCAATGCAACATAAACATGCAACATAACATTGCCAATTGAAAGATCGCCATCGGCCGGATTCTATACAAAGTAACTTATAAAAATTAGGTTGAAAAACGTGCAAGATTTTGCCAAGAGGAGATTTGAATTTGGCTCATGTGGTGAAGAACTGAGCATATTTCCATATTACCACTTGCCTCTCGAGTCCAAACAGCTGGACTGTTTTGCACCAACTAGAAAGACGTTTCAAGAAAAACTTGTGCGAGGCAAAAGCTCAGCAATCTTATCGCGTGCCGATTTCGATAGGGTGTCCGGAAATTGGATGTCAAACTCGACGACGAGGTCGCCGCGTTTACTCGGTTGCTTTGGAAACGGCAGGCCCTCGCCCGCTACGCGCCTCGTCGTCGAGGGCTTCACAATTTCTGAGAGCTGGAGCGAGAGTTTTCGGCCATCGAGGGTTGGCACGGTAACCGTTCCCCCTGTAAGCGCCTAAAAAGAAAAGGCATGTTCAACTTTTAAAAGCAGTTTACAGGTTAGTTGCTGTTTAATGATGCTGTGTTACAAGAAAGATGATATAGTGTCACCTTCCTGCTGTATCCAGGTTTTGGACTGGCACCACAGAATACAGCAGTGGTGGAGTTAGCAGTTTACAATGTGAAGAACTGGATCTTGATCAGAAACTACTGGAAAGCATTTTGTTTCTGATACAAGTCATATCTTTGGTCATTTTCCTCTCACGACTCTCTTTTCAAAACCATCATTCACTCTTAACTGAAAAACTTACTTCTTTCAGACTGTTTACGACCTTTTGCCTCTTATAGAAACACTGACATCTGACACGTAAATCTCACATAAACATCTCACATACATCTCATGATCTCACATAGATCTCACATAAATCTCACGTAAATCTCACACAAATCTCATGTAAACCTAATGTAAATTTCACGTAAATCTCACGTAAATCTGTCTCTTAATGTTTCCCATTGCCCATCTTTAGTGTGCACTTCTGAACTTAGTAAGGGAGGGTTACCGAAATCAGTTGTATCTTATTGTATTACTATATAACCTCAATATTTGTGAAGCCACGATGGGTCCCCATCCGCGTTCATAAGTATGCAAAAATGCTATTTTTCAGAACCACACAAGTTACTGTATTACAGAGGTCACTCTTTAAAGCTAAAGGATTTTTGGTCCAATTTTTACAATCAAAGTAGATTACATTTATAACGAAGCTCAAATTTCATACGCACCTCCCTGAGGCCAATCCGCGCCTTATACTTGATGTCGGAACCATCTCGTTTAAAGACTGGATGGGCCTTGTCCTTAATAACGAATACGACATCCGCAGGTATGTTGTTTGGTGTTTGATCGCCCTCTTTTGGAAACGTAACCTTCGTTCCTTCCTTCCAACCTGGCTTCACTTCGATCGAAATCATCTTGTCTTCGGAACGGGTCGTTCTGCCATCCGGGTTCAACACCTTACGAGTTATTTTCATTTTTTTCGTTGTACCTTTTAAGATGTCTTCAAGGCTAACCAGCAGGTCATGAGTGATTGTGGGATCTTGCCGACGGTGACCCCCTGTGGTCCCACCTCCTGCGCCACCCATATTGAAACCATGGTGGCCACCCATCATGTTGGTAAACCCTCCAAAGGGGTCGTCATCAACATCCATGTCTTCGCCCCCAAACATTCGATTCGCCCCACCGGGCCGGCCACCCGAACTGAACTGAAAAAATTGACCAAACGGATTTTCGTCACCAAAAAACATTCGAAATGTTTCGTGCGGGTCGCCGTGAAATGCGTACGTGAAATTTCCGCCCGGTCCACCGCCGCCGCCGCCACCTCCCATGCCCCCCTTTAATCCCTCCTCCCCGTATTTGTCGTAGATTTCTCGTTTCTTTGGGTCGTTCAGAACCTCGTACGCCTCGGCTATTTCCTTGAACTTATCCTCAGCACCAGGAGATTTGTTTTTGTCCGGGTGATATTTCAGCGCCATCTTGCGGTAGGCCTTTTTCAGTTCATCGTCAGTTGCCCCTTTCTGGAGGCCCAGGGTCTTGTAGTAGTCCTTTCCCATCATGTGGTCAAGTACTGTTATGAGCCGTCAAAGACCGATCTGCAATAGATACAGCACAAAGAAAGTATTTTAGTAATGACCAGCAGCGCCGGCAGCGTGACGCCCTGGACGCACGTGCGTCCACCCACCAAATCAAATCCACACAAGAATTAGGCATCGCATCGATATTTTTGACAATTTCACTGTGTAATTTTGGTTTACCATACAGCATATATGAATAATATCATATGATATCAATGCATGTGTTGTACTGTACTTTTATGAGTCACTCTGAGTCATTTTCAGTGTATGACTACGAGTGGCAGACAGGGGACGGGTTTGGATGGGAGGAGACGGGAGGGGTGTGTGTCCAATTTTTTAAGCCTGGCGGCGCTCCTGGTAATGACTCCTGTACATTTGACTGTATAACTGCACAATATTAACACCATTGATTGATGCTTGGCCATTAGACAGTGATGCTTAATAAATGCATAATAATAACAACGATAATGATTATACTCATAGTTGTTAAAACCGTTTTTTTTCGGATTTTATCTTCTCCAAAAATCTTGTTTTTTTCGTTTTATATTTTTCTTTAGGATTTCCGTCTTTTATTTTTTGTGTATGTTACTTTATTTACTTATTTACTGTCTGTTATTATTCTGCTTAATTTTATTTTTGTCTGATGTCCCTAAAGCTGTCTCCGTACATTCAAGGATTCAGTTAATTTACGTCACTATTTAACGTAATCCGTTGAGAAATAAATAGCACAGTACAAGAAATAAATTTTTTTTTAAATTTTAAATTGCAGTACAAGATACAACAATGTCAAATTATGTTCGTTTTTTCCATTTCTTTTTTTTATTTCTTTGAAAAAATGATTTTTTCCGTCGTTTATTTAGTGTCTTACGCTTTTAACAACTATGATAATAATACTATAATAAAACATGGGTGTGGCTACTATTTAACTAACTTTGAATTAGGCCTAATCCCCTAGATGACTAGAGTGCAGTTGGCTGCATGTTTGTTACTACCTAATGATGAACTCTCAGGTAGTAAGTTCAGTATGCAAGCAAAATGGACTCATGCAACAAGGTCATAGTCTACCAGAATTTTAACAGATCTCTATGTTAAACTACAACACTGTAAGCCATATTTATTAGTAACAGCTACATGTTGTACTACAATGGTGGAAACAATAATAGCTGTGTATCATTACTGTAACATTGGGTATATATTATACCACATCTATTGTTATTAATTAGTAACTTCTATCGCACTCAACTAAACTACCTGACAACCACACAATTAAGCAAAGGCTTGTCACAATAAATGATGAATTGCAGACTTTCTTTGGCTAACTTAACAGGTTTCTGGTCCCATGACAGATTAAAATTTTCAATAATTTTTTTCTGATGACATGACAGAATAAAATTCATCATTTTATTTCCTTATACCAGTTGCACGGATTAAAATATGAACCAGAATCATGAAAGGTACCTGGAACTCATCACATACTTACTACACCTAGTGTTAGTTTCCGCAACTGTTATAAATCACACACGTGGATAACAGTAAATAACCATAAATTAGACTTCTGGTTTAAATATTCTTTGAGAATTTAACAACATATCTAAACTGTAGAAACCATGTTGAAAGTAATCAGTATGTATTTAGTCCGATACTACGCATAGATCAATAGAAGATTCTAGAAAGTAGGGCGTTTGCAATGGTGATTATAAGCACATCACGCGAAGATCGAACGCTGCATATTTATTTCTGATACACTGCACAAGAAATAACACACACATGAAGCATGAAATATATACTATTGTAAAAACAGACGCCTTTTGGTGAGATTAATCGACCCGAGGTAAAATACCACACATGCCGAAAGAGTGCATCACAACACGAATAAGATAGGCATACAAAACTTCTTGCAGCTTGTCAGACTATATTAGCATCAAACCAGTTCCGAACCGATAAACGCCTTTAAAAAGTCTAAAAGTGTTTCGTAGCTCGAAACGATCGCTAAGAAATCGTTAAAACGTATAGAATAATCTTACATTTAGAACTCTGTTATGTCCCCCAAAACACTTGCAAATGACGTCACATCCGAAGTTAGAACGCTACAAATGGGTGCGTTCATGCATACAAGCTGATCGAGGAGGATAAAAAATTATATTCATCTAATTTACATGTATACATTACATAATTGACGGAGCTGTGCAGAATTTCTTCAGAAATTTTGACACAAACCAGCTATGAGTAAAGACTAAGTAATCACCTATCCTATTCATAGTAGCTCATGCAGGGCATTTCCAGAGGGCGCATCCAAGCCATGGGGGCATGGTCCATTGAGTCGGGGGAGGGAGCTCGGGGAATCCACTGAAGTTCCAGACTAGCTGGTTAGTGTGAGCCTGATGGGTAGGGCCTACCTTGTACATAAAAGGTAATGAAAATCTGAAAACTAAAAATAGTCTGTAAAATAGACGAACAAGTTTATATCCTTTTCACCCGGAACGTGAAATCGATAAAGGCTCGTTGACCCTTAACTTGCAATGACTCCAGAGCCTCGCTTGACTATATTGCTTAATCCACCATTGACGAGTAGGATTAAGATTAGGGCTTACTTAGTACACATTCGCAGTAGCCTTCTCAACGTCGTAACTTCAATTTAACAAGCTGGCTTTACACGTAGGCCTATACGCCTATTCCTCGCCGAAGATTTCTTCGCTCTGCTGCGCAGGGTGACCTGGTTATTCCTAGGGTACTATGCAGGCGCATACTCTGAAAGCAAGGCAGTCTCGGCATTAGTTTGACCGCCACGCCCACGCCCACGTCTGCGATTGACTAGCGGTCCATAGCTGCTGCAGTCTTCAGGCCTAGACCCCATATTTTCCATAGATTTATTTTTTTCTTACTATTTGTTCTTGTACATGAATGCAGTGTGCCATTCTTATATAATAAACGAATTTATTTATTTATTTATTTGTGCGCACTTGTGCGAAAACTTGCCCAGGGTCGTTACACTGAGTCGAACCCGCAACCACATGCTCTGTGAGCAGACGTGTTACCGTTAGACCACCACGTAGAGTGCTGAACGTTTGACTTTACATATTACTAGCTATGCGAAACTGGCTGTCTTAGGGATAAACATGGTTGTAGCAAATGTGAAAATTCAATCAATTTTTATATGAATGAATCAGCATTGAAATGAAATATTATTACAGTGTAGTTGTTACGGAGCTAAATAATGAGCACGGTAAAGTCTCGCGAGAGTTTTACGTTTACGCGAGATCAGCTGTATATAGTCCAGATGCATTGTTTGTTTTTCGATTTAGTACAGTTTTTCGTATAAAACTGTAGTAAATGAATTATTCAGCGATCAGTAATGTTTCTGGTAACAGCCGTGCTGATTAATTGTTATACTTAAAAGGTTTCTTGTAAATTTTAACGACTTCTTAACAAACCAGTTGTCTTGTTTGCAAGCCCTCCCCCGCGTTTGTCGGGTGCCTGCTTGGCGAGTTCGTGTCATTGAAAATGCAGTACGAAATCCAGTCGGCTTAAAATACAGATATAACAGATAAATAAATGAATTGATGATTATACAAATATATAAGATGCAAATAGAGAATATGACCCTCTAGTACTTTTTTCTTGAGATGTCAGTAAAGTTGGAGGTTGACCTATGCCATAAGAAATGAATGAAATCACAAAGCTTGTGTTCATTTCAGGTGTTGACACATCATTCTCTTGACGGGAAACTTTGAGTTTGGCGATACAAGGAATAAAAGAGAATGTATTTTGCTGTTGGTTGGCCAAAGCTGCTTCAGGTGGCACACAAGGATAGTTCCCTTGTGCAGATTTCATCCAGTTATGACAGACTGCTCTTTGTTGTACTCACGCAGAGTACAGTCAGCATCTGGTTTTGTAAGGTTAGTTTTGATATGTTTGATGCTTAGTGATGTCGAAGGCTGGGACAGTGTGCACGCACTTCTGAACTTTGTGAGGAGTGCATTATCAAATTACAGTTGTTTTGCATTGTACTGTAATGCCGAATGTGCCATGCTGTGGTGCCCTCCAGTTCTACTGCTAATAGTTTGTTAACAATTTTGTATTATTATTTTTGACTGACTCTGTCATTGTTTCCTTCCTTGCCACAACATGACTGAAAGTCATAGCAGTATGTACTTTCACGCAAATATGCTATCTCATGAATCAGTGTATGGCATTCCCCATGCAAGGTGATGCTGATGAGTTTTATGTTGCTCGTTAGTATGATGATGATGATGCTTGATGGTCACAGTGATTGTGATAACTTGAACTGAGCATTGATCGATGATGGTGACTGCAGAGGTGAAGACCTCTAAACTTAAGACTCGTCTCTACTCATTTACTTGCCGTAGCCTGGCTTCTGGTTCCACTGATCTGTTGGATTTGAAAAGGTTGGGCTTCTCCCGTGCATTGCGATTGTTTGTCGTGATTTTGCTTGAAATGACACGTGGGACATTAATATTACGGCACTATAGAAGTCATTGGATGGGATTAGTTGTATGACACATGGTCTTTCAGTAATACAGTTGGTTGCGGGTTGCGGGTTTGAATCCGTTTAATGACCCTGAGCAAGTTACTTGTGCATTCGTGCCTCTCTCACCAAGCGGTATAATTTGTTACTGGCATATGCTTGGAAGGAAGTGGCAAGTCCTGCAATGTGCTGGCCCCGTGTCCCTGACCATGGGATTCATGACTGCTGCCTCAAGGGCCTAGTAAGTCAATGAGTCCCTTCCATAATTATCCTGTTGTTAGTTGTGTGAAATTAGTGGTTCATTGAATCATTGTCAAGTAACATTAATTGTAATCCAGTTGTTGATTATGGGAAATTAGTGTTTACTGTTAAGATGTGTTATTTGTGATCCTGTTGTTGTTTATGTGAAATTAACAGTTTACTGTTGACACTTGTTATGTGTGATCGTGTTGTTTATCATGTGAATTTAGCAGTTCATTGTCAATATGCTTTGTATGTGATCCTGTTGTTCATCATGTGAAATTAACTGTTTACTGTTGAGACATGTTATGTGATTTTATTGTTTATCATGTGAAATTAACAGTTCGTCGTTAAGATGCTTAATTTGGGATCGTGTTCTTTATCAATGGACAGTAACTGATCTTTGTTGTAACATGTCACATATTACTCTCGAGTGCCTCTGATGACCCTCTTGAAGTGGTGCTATATAAATTTGCAATAACCATTACCATTACTCTGTTGTTTGATTGGCATGTTGTGCTTAAGCGTAAGCATGCCTCCTTCAGTCCCCTTTCCCAGGTCAATGCCCATAAGTTGTTACTGATAGTTGCATTTAACAAATTAATGCAGATAGCTACAGAGAATGCTTTGCAAGCGCTCTTAAGAGATGCTTCATAAATGATCTGTTACAATTACTTTGTAACTGTGATGAAGAGAATTGGCCACCTTAAGATGTGTAACATGGTAGCCCAGTGGTTCGAGTGCTAACCTTGCAACACAGGGTGTGCAAGTTGGATCCTTTCCTGAAGATGGTTACTCTGTATGGACCTTGTGTAGCAAGTCCTTCACTCACAATTGCTTTGTGCCACCAACTGATGCTTTGTCATTAGATAGTTGCTCTTAATAAGTGCTGATAACATAAGAATATTCTCGCTAATTAACAACTTCCACAGTGCTGGTGTCTAATGCATGAGGCATTAATCGATGGCACACCAAAACCAAGCCGTAATCAGGTCAACACCCAGACAATTGGCCTGCCAAGACTGATAATAAAAGTCTAATTCAATGTGATTTAGAACCTGTTATCTTGCATTGATAATTCTCACGTCTGTTCAGTACAATATGACTGTACAATATGACTGTATTTGATAAATTGTCCTCCTTCCCAAAAGTCCAGAAAGGCACACGACCATATATCTAAACATCGCTGGCACTGAGCAGTTGTGAGTGTTGGACTTGCTCAAGGTCCCTACACAGTAACTGCCTTGGGCAAGGCTTGAACCCTTACTCTCTGCAAGCTAACCAATCGGCCACAGTGTAGTCTGCCAAGATAGATAATAACAAGGTATCTTGTAATGTAGTCTGCTCACTGTGCTCAGTCGCTTTGCCATTTCATTCTCAACTTAAAACTTACCTCATTAAAATTGCTTATCGACCATGGGCTGCCTCTTTGTCTAACAGATTCAACTTCTGGATTTGACCTGATAACAGCTTGATTTTGGCATGCCATTTGTTGATGCCTTGTGCATTAGACACCAGCGCAATAGAAGTTACTAATTACAATTACAATTAGTCTGCCAAGACAGATGATAACAGGATATTTCGTAATGTGCTCTTCTGTAGCCATCTGTGGAGATAGTGAGCTATCGGCGCTCACTCAAGTCTCTAGATGAATTGGGGACGAACGAATTGGGCCAGTGGAAGCCAGATTCCAGCAAGATTGCTGTAACGGTATGCACGAAATTTTGATTATTCAGAAACTTCTATTCTGTTTTGATGTATTTGCAGTCTTAACCTGTCATGGAAATCCAATTTAATGTATCTTACATTACTGAAATCTGATTTAATGTGATTTAGAACCTGTAATCTTGCATTCGTAATTCTCACGTCTTGTCAAAATGAAGGATTTCTGAAGGAGAAAAGCTAAAATTACTTTACAAAAGCAGTGGCATGACTACTTACTTGGTTAGTTCTTACTTACCGCAGGCAATCTCCGAGTCGTCTGGAAAGGGTCTCCGCAAAAATTACCTACTGTGGGCCCTCCCTCTAGTCAGTATTTGGCATTACCCGCTTATCCCTCTGTGCCACCTGTTGATCTGCAGCATCAAACAAAGGGGCTCTAATTAGATCCAAGGCTGCACATACTGCTGTCTACCATATACTGAACTCACTGAAGTTGGTGTTTAAAGGCACAGGCTTTAATTAACAACTTATTAGCTGTACCATATCCAAGTGCAGACATCCACATTGGGAATACCCCTTCCCACGCCTGCATTTGTCTGGATTTGGGTAACCCCATCCCCTCTTTGCGGCTGTTTTTAATGAACGACCGCTTACTAGTTGAGAAATGTGCCCCAGTGTTTTGCCTGGGTCTTTCCAATAATGAGTTCTATGTTTGCACGGTTTTGCTGTAAGTAACTTGATAATGCTATGCTTTACAGCACCTAATGCAAAAAGCACTTTAAAACAATGCCTTACAGCACCTAATGCAAAAGGTAGTTTCCCAGTCATACTGGCTTTGGTTCATGGTGATCTTTCAATCTAACATTTCACAATAACAATTACCTAAAGTTTATTACTGATGTAACCATATCTGATCTTCCTTTGCTCAATTGCTAATGTTGTGTAATCTGGTATCTTTTAAATCGTTTTTCAAATGACTGATTTGAACTAACCCATGATTTAATCTCACGCATAGCATGATCAAGGCTGGTGTGGTTTTGAAAGATATATATGAGGTGTCAAGGGCATAAATCATCTTGTGTTTGCACAAGGAATTTAGAGCTCGTAGACTAAGTACAATTGATGTGATTGACAGTTATGTTTAAGTAATAGGGGAACATTTGGTTGAGTGACAGTCAGGCAACTGAAGGTTGATTGACAAGCTGGCAATTGAGGGTTGATTGACAGGTAGGCAATTGAGGTTACAGTTTGCAAGCTGGTGCAATTCAATCGAATTTTTTCACTTAGAGCCTGATTTGATTCAATATTTTGCTGATATGTTTTACCAGATGTTGAATCGTGGAGTAGATTTTTGGTGTCATATTGAATGAAAGTAAAATTTAGACAATTTTTGCATGATATTCTGATTTTTGCAGACCTCCAAAGGCTACATTGTCTTCTACCAGATCGAGTTTGACAAGAACAATAGCAAACAGACATTATTCAACAAGAGGGAAGACAGGTAAACTAATTAGTTAAAATTGTGTCTTATTCTATTTATAATTATAATCACAAATTTATGTTCTGCCACTTCGAGAAAAACTCATCAGGCAGTTAATGAGTCGTTAATTGCATGTAGATTAACTCTGCACATTTTAATATATGCATGAATGTTAATGTAATGATGATGACAGTAGTGCTTTCGATAGTGTAGTGGTTAGCGCACTGGACTACCAACCGAGAGGTTGGGGTTCAAATCCTGCCAGTACAGAAAATTTGATTCAAGATTTCTGTTCCACCTGTGCCCCCTAGCCAACTCAGCTATAATGAGTACACTGACTATAAACTGTCGGTCGGTAGATGAGATGGCGAGGGAGATGGCCACTCGCCCTCATATGCCGAGGCTAAGAAAATGAAGTCGCTAACACTTCATACTCATGGCTGCCTCACAGACTGGCTCAAGGGACTGCTCTTCTTATTCTTGGCACAGCCAAGGTCGACAAAAGGGCACTGTACAAGAGTTGAAAAATGATATGTATGATATATGAAGAACTTGGTTTTGAGCTGTATTTATTTGTAGAAGTTCCTACTGAAACACTAGATCAATGTTTGATGCATGCCTGCTTACTGTACATGGACACGTGTGTAAAGAATTTGGCTTTTATATAGCACCATTTAGGGCCTCTCGGAAGGGTTGTTGTCTAACATATCTAAGCAGGTGTGCTATAAACAATGTGGAAAGATGTATTGCAAGGTCTTGTTGTAAATAAAACTTGCCGAGTGTGTTATCTGTTGCGATGCAATGATAAATTTATCTGTGCAGGTAAACTTAACTGTGCAGATTTATATAGCCCAGTACAAGATAACTTGTTCTCGTAAATATGTTACAGCAAGTTTTGAGTAAGCATTTGTAAAGGACATTGGTTTCTTATTCATTCATATCAGCAAAATATTGAATCAAATCAGACTCTTAAGTGAAAAAATTCGATTGAATTGCTGTGTACAATTTAGTGATGCTTTGTTTATGGCTGTTTATGGATTGTAGTGTAATATAGGGCCAGACCCTTAGCCAGAAATAAAGAGTAGGGCGTCCAAAAGCATTCAAAGTCATGACCACTCGATGCCGTGAGCGTAAGAAGTCGTGACCGCCCGATGCCACGACCGTATGAGTCCAAAAGTCTGCAATGCCCCTACACTGAATAACTTTTGGGTTTTGATCACAATTGTAACAGTTTTGTTTTATATACAATGATACAAACAACAATCTGTTGACTTCAGATTGTAATTTTTAATTCCCTTATTTGATTATTATAGCCTATAGGGAACAGACGTTACTTGTTATCAATCCAAACCCCTATAATTATTCATAAGGTCAAGGTATTTATATAGTCAAATCAGTTACCAATTACCATGAAACAACCTCATCTAATTGGCACTTAATTACACCTATCCTAGGTCATAAATAGCTGCTAGAGAAGTGTATCTTGTGTGGGAAAAGGAACATCGTTACACAGATGAAGGGGAATGGATTATACATTATAGCCTATCACATTTAGGACGTCTTGTCCATGCACAATTTATGGCCGTCCAAAGTGGTTGGCTAAGGGCCTGCACTTACGCGGAACGCGTTGTAGAAATAATTCGGCAACCCGTCCAATCGGCAACCCGTCCAATGCGTCCATGCACAATTTATACCCGTCCAAAATAATTTTCACCCGTCCAAAGGACGCGTGGACGTATGGCTGGCTAAGGGCCTGTATAGGGCTGTTTGGGGATGGTATTGGAATGTTAGATTGTTTAGACAAGCCAAGATTGTAATGTAATGTAATACAGTCAGTTTGTAAGGCATCGTAAATATTGGGTTTGTTAGATAGATGTTCTGGTGTGTTGTAGGCCAATCGAACAGAGAGACGACTTAGACTCACACTATGTGGATTATATTCCCGCTCTTACAATTACGCTGTCGTCATACTTGCAAGTACCTGGATCTGTCACCAGGTGGGTTATACATTTGCATTTACATTTTATAAATTACAATTGCACACTAATGACTGCTGTCATCATACCTGAAGGTACATGTATCTGGATATGACGCTAGGTGGGGTGTACTGTTTTGTAACTGTGATTCCTGGTATTTTTTTTACCTGCTTGCCTGCCAGAAATATTCTTTTTTCTACAATATCCTATTATCAGAAACTTCTATAGCGCCATTGTCTAGTGGGTCAAGTCAATGCTCTGAGGGTCAGTTCACTAATGTGTCTAAATTAGATGTTTGCCCATCCTAAGATGGTTTAGAAAGAATTTTAAAATAATTACATTTAGAATTACATTTGAGTTACATTTACAGTTACAGTACTGAATGTGGGGATTTGTTTCAGCCTGGTCTGTCTTCGAGAGGAGCTTCTTGTCTCGACCGGTCGGGGCATTCTGCAGCGCATACGATGGTCAGACGGACTGGTCAACAGCGATCTGACCATCGAGCTCGCGTCCATTCCATTCTCTACGGATCTACAACATTCCCGATGTGAGTCCTTTCACCAGCAAATGCTGAACGAGCAGACGAAATTATGCTCCGCTTAGAAAGTCAAGTCATTAAACTTTTTAAGGAGAAATATGCTGGAGTATTCATCGGCTCTTGCCACCTCTTTGTGATGATAAGTACTTCCAAGAGAGGACATCCGTTCATGCTCCCAATTGTTAAATCTAGACTGTTTAAAAGTAGTTCTGCTAATCGACGTACCTTTAGTTATATTTATTTGTGTATGTGTGAATTTATAATTTGCTCCTGTTGTTTTCTATGTCACATAATTATGTATGTAATCATTGTGTACAATGCCACAAAGGATTACGAAGGAATTTGTTCAGCTCTTATGTGAATATTGCACACACTCAACCTTTGCTCAGCAGGTTGAGTGGTGTTATGGCAAGTATGAATATTAGCTGAGAAATTGTTCTTGGGTGCTTCATATAGGGTTCCTGTGTCATCTGTCAATGTAGCCTAGAAGCAACACTTTGTAAGGTCCATTTGTGTCAGATGATGTCATTGTTACTCTGATGTTTTCAGCGTCACAGCTCAGCAACCCTGACATCTGCATCAAAGCCCTCAAGTACAGTCCACTCCTCGGAGGGTTCACGGCTGTCCTGTCCAATGGCAAGGCTGCTTTCATCACGGCCAGAAGTCTCAAGTTCGAGCCAAATGTGAGTTGAAAGAATATTGGAGATTGGATCGAGACTCGCATAAATTGAGTTGGAATCAAGGAGCGTTGGGTTTGACTACAGTGGAGTAGGTTAGGTTGCCTTGTAGATGGGATTGGATATCATAAATTGAGTTAAAATTGCAGAGTATAGGAATGTTAACATTTGGTAAGGTTATAGTATAGAAGAGTAGGTTGGCTTCTAGACTGGATTGGATTTCACATAAATCGAGTTGGAATTGACGAGTGGAGTAGATTAGGTTGACTTGTTTTAAACTGGATTATATTGAAGTTGGATTGGATGACATTAGAATGCTGGAGTAAGGTAAGTTATGGTAAGGTGATTGGCAATTTATTATGCCCAAAGGAAGAGATAATTGCATGCTACAACCATCCTACAGAGACAAATGGTGCCTCAAAACCAAAGCACAAACTGCAAAAGTATTGTTATTTTATTCAGCTAAGTCATATGTT
Organism: Allolobophora icterica; assembly: GCA_963556255.1. Classification (NCBI taxonomy): domain Eukaryota; kingdom Metazoa; phylum Annelida; class Clitellata; order Crassiclitellata; family Lumbricidae; genus Allolobophora; species Allolobophora icterica. The sequence goes on from OY744612.1 coordinate 49,898,565, forward strand.
TATCTTTCTAAGTAAGTAAGTATATTCTTTATTATACCAGTTGCATACCTGCACTCTGGCTGGTGGTTCAGAGTGAGTTGGCTGGTGGTTCAGAGTGAGTTGGCTGGTGGTGGTTCAAAGAGTGATTTGGCTGGTGGTGGTGGTGTTGTAGGAAGTGGTTGGCGTGTGGTCGCAGGAGGTGAGTGGGGCAACGACAACGGCCATCAACCACAAGTACGCCCTCATGGCATTCGGCTGTACCAGGTAGACGGCATTTACATATTTCCCATCTTTTAATCTAATTACAGGTAAGGTAAGTAAGGTGATATCCTGTTTTTTGTCACATGCTTCTGTAAGCAGTTGTCCTGAGAGGTGTTTGCATTAGAAACGAGTGCTATAGAAGTTTGTTATTACATTTGCAATGGTTTACGTGAGTTGTCCATTTCATGCCGTGGAATTAATTTGTGCGATTTTTTCACTACTGTGACTCTAGATCTTCCACGTTGAAACTTAAGTACACACTATCATCGAAACTTTGACTTGTTTTACTTAAGCTGGTCATCCAAGTTTTCATCATTTGTTGGAGGTTCAGGAGTTCAGAAAACTTTTGAAAGATACTGTTTAGCACGGAGATAAGTTTTGCCATACTTTAAGGAGTTGATTGTTGTGAAGTATGTAATTTGGTTAACGATCATGATTTTACTTGTAGCGGTGAAGGTGTTGTCTGTCACCTGGACGAGTTAACAGGTGCGCTGGTTGTGTCTCATCGGCTTGTCATCTCCAGTAAGGATTACCCAGGTGAGTTGTAATTGTAATTGTAATTGCAAATTTATATAGCACCACTTCATGAGAGACTTGTAAGAGGCGCTCAGTTAAGCTAATTTGGATGTTTGCATTTCGACCATATTATTTATTGAAGTCACATTTCAACAGTGGTATAGCTATTCTATGCAAAAACGTCTCCCCCACAAAATGTTTGCCCCCTACAAAAAAGTTGCCTCCCTACTAAAATTCCTCTGGACACCCATGTACGCAGGTATATGTAAGAATATGTGTGTGTGTATATAGGTATGTGTGTGTATGTATGTGTGATAATGTGTGTGTGTTTGTGTATGTATGTATGTATTTATCTGAACAATTATATAGTGCCTTTTAACATCCGTGTATGTCTGTTGCAGATGCTGGTCAAGTGTGTGGTGCGGTCAGTCAGATGAAGTGGACACCAGATGGAACGGCGCTTGCCATGTCGTGGGAGAGAGGCGGTTTCTCCATCTGGAGTGTTTTCGGATCGCTGCTGCTGCTTTCCATCGGAGTCGAGGAAGGGTAGGCAGAAGCAACCTCTACTAAGCCTATGTCAGTAACTATTACTGTTCAGTTAACAAGGATTTTCTGGCAGCAGGTTAAGAATTGAGTTAATAACTGAGTTAAGAACAGTTAAGAACTGATTTAAGAATTGAGTTAAGAATTGATTTTTGAGTTGAGTTAAGAATTATGTTAAGAACTGATTTATGAATTGAGTGAAGAATTGAGTTAAGAATTGAGTTAATAACTGAGTTAAGAACTGATTTAAGAATTGAGTTAAGAATTGATTTTTGAGTTGAGTTAAGAATTGAGTTAAGAATTATGTTAAGAACTGATTTATGAATTGAGTGAAGAATTGAGTTAAGAATTGAGTTAATAACTGAGTTAAGAACTGATTTAAGAATTGAGTTAAGAATTGATTTTTGAGTTGAGTTAAGAATTGAGTTAAGAATTATGTTAAGAACTGATTTATGAATTGAGTGAAGAATTGAGTTAAGAATTGAGTTAATAACTGAGTTAAGAACTGATTTAAGAATTGAGTTAAGAATTGATTTTTGAGTTGAGTTAAGAATTGAGTTAAGAATTATGTTAAGAACTGATTTATGAATTGAGTGAAGAATTGAGTTAAGAATTGAGTTATGAACTGAGTTAAGAACTGATTTAAGAACTGATTTAAGAGTTGAGTTAAGAATTAAGAACTGGGTTAAGAATTGATTTAAGAATTGAGTTATTCTGGTGTGACCGTAAAATTTTGTTTTAAGAATTACTTTAGCAGTAGTTTCCTGAAAGTATTATATAAGGTTTTCATTTGTATTTTTGCATTAGAAGTAGTTTGCTGAAGATAAAATGTGGTTTTCTAATAGAACTCTGACATTTCTGCAACGAAGGCCAGAACTCGGACAATGTGTAATTGTGGACTTGTTGTGTTTGCATGACATGCTAGGATTCGAACCCCAGTAATTTTTTAAATGTCTGCAACTTTGATTTTAGGCAAAATGTATCTGAACATTGGTCTGGAAGGCCAATGATGAAAGTCAAGTCAATGGTAAGTGTCGGGATCAATCAGTTTTATATGATTATATATATCTAGTGCGTAGTAAGGACCCTATTAGGACCTTTTCAGGCCTATTAAGGCCTATTAAGACCTTTTCAGACCTCTTAAGACCTTTCAAGACCTATTAAAATAGGGTAAGTTGACCTTTAAACTGTCCAATCAAACTTAACCTGATTTGTGCTTAACGCATTTGTGGTTTGTTTAGTTACATTAACTTGTGGTGCACAATAGTCTAGAGCTTTGCGTACTGGACTGTGAGCCGAGATGTCAGGGGTTCAAATCCCCACCAGGGCAGACATTTGTTTAGAGATTTCTGCTCTATCTGCGCCTCTAGCCAACTCAGCTATAATGAGTACACTGACTGTACACCGCCGATGGGAAAATGAGATGGCAACGGAGTTGACTGGCCACCCACCCAGCCTCATATTCCGAGGCTAAGGAAATGAAGTTGGTAACATTTCATGCTCATGGCAGCCTCCCAGGCTAGCTTAAAGGACTGCTCTTCTCTTCTAACATACACTTTATGAATCCTCATATATGATAGTAATAGCTAAATTCATTTTGGTCTAGGCAGAAATTTGCGGGTAACTGTTGCTTGGGAAACATTTTAGGAATGGGGATGTGAGGGTTATCATCTTTGGATGGTGAGCGAGCGTCTGCCTGGCGTCTGCGATGCTCAGCCAATGCAGACTGCCAGTGATGCGGAGGATGCAGCCGTTGCCAACGACAATGGGCCATCCAACCAGGACCAGCAGCAGCAACCAGTGCCAACTACTGCCAAGCTCCTCCAGCTTCAGTTCATCAAAAGCTCACTGGCCGTCAATCGTTGCATGGTACGCATTGTGAAGAGATAACATGTGCTTATCTAATGACTTCTGAAGCACCATTATCACAATGCGTGAAGCATTAGTCGATGGTCACTTGTTGTGATATCTTAGTCAAAGTTATAATCTATCCAAGAAGCCCGGTAGAAGTCAGATAAAGCAGAAAGCTACAGAGCTTAAGAAAGCTGTAGCATTTAAGTTTTAAGTCTAGTTCTGGATGACATTAGGGAAATGAAAGAACGCATGAAAGTGGGCAGTGGTTCCAAAGCTGTTGGACTATCCACCAGCCAAACAGACCACCATGTCAAATATTTGTCAACCAATGACCACCATGTCAAATATTTGTCAACCAATGACCACCATGTCAAATATTTCTCTTAACCAATCATTTATTCTGACCACTATTGTTTGAAACTTTTCATTGTCTTCCAGACGAATCACTTCCACCTGCTGCTTCAGGGCGAGGACCGTCTCTACCTGAATCCGGAGGATGGAAGTCCACAGGTGTTCAACTCGGCGTCCTCTCTGCCTCAGCAGCCCACACCTGTTTCTCCATCAGCATTCGTGGGTAACAAACAGTGGCATGTGATGCACATTCCACACACCTATCTGATGCACAACTGGCCGATCAGAGTAAGAATAAATTAAAATTCCATTGTTTAAAAATTCCATTGTTTAAAATTCCATTGTTTCATAGTCTTGTAATCATATAGACTCGTAGTCTCCTAGTCTTGTGGGCATGTTTTCTCGTATTCAAATCTCCTAATATTACACCAGGTCTGATTGTATTGACTTGATTATGGTGTTATTTTGGTGTGCTGTCAGTTGATGCCTTGCACATTAGACACTGGCGCTGTAAGAGGATTTAATTAATTACAGATAATAAAAAAATAGTCATAAACTGAAATGCAGACTAAAATATTGTCAAATAAATAATTATATTAAAACTCCATAAGTTCCTGTTATGTTACTGATGTCACTGATATGGTCCTGATATGTTACTGATAGGTTCCTGATATGTTACTGATATGTTACTGATATGTTACAGTTTGCTGCAATGAGTATGTCGGGTCATAACATAGCTGTCGCTGGCAAGTCTGGTCTAGCACATTACTCGCTTTTCTCACGAAAGTGGAAGCTGTTTGGCAACGAGACGCAGGTGAGGAATGAAATGCCGGATTCTTTATTTAACTACCTTGATAGTTGAGTAAATAATTACCTTCTAAGGTAAGTAATTAACTTCCTTGAATAGGGAACTGATTAACTACCTTGAATTACCGATTAACTACTTTGAATAGGTAACTGATTAACTTTCTTGAATTGGTAACTGATGAACTTTCTCGAATGATTGATTAACTGATTTACTACGCTACCAGTATGTAACTAATTTACTACCTGATAGGTAGCTGCTTAACTATCTTGAATTCAAGTTAATTAATTAATTTGAATGAGTCACCTCACTTGGCATCTGATGAATGAGCAGTAGTTGCCTTTCTTATAAGCGCAGATTCGTGACTCTAAGACTCGGCTTAAGAACTAAGTTACTGAAATTTCTAGAAAAATTCCTTTGTATATCCTCTGGCAATGTTGTCTTTAGGAACGGGACATGGTTGTGACCCAGGGAGGGTTGACGTGGTGGAGGGACTTCATCTGTTGTGCTTGCTACAACCTCTTGGATCAGAGAGACGAGGTACGAGAAAACAAACTGATCTAATCTTATCCGATGACCTCTAGCTTCTTAATTAATTCAGTGGCTTAATTTGACGAAAATTGTAATGCACGAGGTGTCAGTGGGTAGTCGCTTGAGGTAAAGCAAAAGGTAGAAATCGTTATCTGTTGCATTAACCAGTTTAAGTTTTATTATTATTACTACTATTATTATTATCATACTATTAATCTAATCTTTCAGTGCACTACTGCCTTGTTTGTATGCATGTGGTGGTATGTATGATTGTGTGTATATATATGTATGCATACATATATATATATATTTATATATATACTATTATTACTACTACTAATTAGTAATTTCTCACCTTACCTACCTAGACACTTGCTACTCTGCCTACTAAGAAACTTCTTACCTTAACTACTGAAATATTTGTTATCTGACCTACCTAGATAGTTCTTACCTTATCTGTGATAGTTAGAAACTTCTTGTCTTACCGACCTAGACTATAAGATTAAGTGAGATACTTAGCGTGACTGCTGTGGTGTGTCAGATTCGATTCTACCCGCGCGATTGCAAGCTGGACAACACGTTTGCACACGTGACACGTGTCCAGTCGCAAGTGCTGCTCATGAACACCTACGTCGATCTGCTCATCGTCCTCTGCGCCGACTGTCACATCGTTCTCTACAGCATTCAGCAGAAGAAGATCCAACACAGTTGTACTATTTCTATTAGTAATTAGTTGTTTGATGTTACAAGTTGCCATTTTGTCAGCTTGCTTTTGGGAATAAACGAAATTGATTGATTGATTGATTGATTGATTGATCGATTGATTGATTGATTGAGTAGGAAGATTCAGGGTTCAGTCTTCGTTTTATACGAATAAATTCAAGTGGTTGGTCTAACGAAAGACACAGAAAGACAGAGACAGACTGAGAGACAGACTAAGACTCACTAAGAGATAGATGGAGACAGACTGATAGACACAAAATGAAAGAGACAGAAAGATACAGACTCAGACATACAAAGAGAAGACAGAGACAGACTGAGAGACACAAAGACAGAAACAGACTGAGAGATACAAAGAGAAAGACATAGACAGAGTGAGAGACACAAAGAGAAAGATAGAGACAGACTGAGAGACACTTAAGTGTGGAATTATACATTTGAGGTTACCTGAATAGCTATATCTGTTTTCTTGTTTGTTTCTTGAGGTAACATTAAGTTAATCAGTATATTATGTGTTTGTTTTTCATTTTAACATGTTTTGTTTAATTTAACATGTTTTTTTGTCTGTTTGTGTGAAATGTGAACAGCTCCTACGATAGCACTGAACAAAATCCAGGAGTTTGCGCTGAACAAGATCCAGGAATTTGCGATCGAAAACTTTGTGCCTCATCCGGCAAATGTTGTGGCTGTGATGTTGACATCTCTTCGGACAGATGCGGGTCTGTTTCTATGTTTTTGTGATCTCTCAGTCTGTCTCTGTCTTTCTCTTTGTGTGTAGTAGTCTGTCTCTTTCTGTCTATCTTTGTCTTCATGTGTCTCTCAGTCTATGTTTCTGTTATTTTGTCTCCCAGTCTATCGCTCTCTGTCTTTCTGTCTGTCTCTTAGTCTGTCTGTGTCTTTCTCGTGTGTCTCTCAGTCTGTCTGTGTCTCTCTGCCATTCTCTTTGTGTAACACAGTCTGCCTTTATCTGGTTTCCCTTATGTCTTTCAGTCTGTCTTTCTCTTAGTGACTCTCAGTCTGTCTCTGTCTTTCCCTTAATGTCTCTCAGTCTGTCTCTGTCTTTTTCTTAGTGTCTCTCAGTCTGCCTCTGTTTTTCTGTGTCCATCTAAATCTTTGGCTATGATACATTTCCCATACTGCTTTCATACCAGGGTCAGCAAAAACAGCCGTTGAGTCAAAAGACGCAGAGAGTATTCTCATCAATGTTGCCGGTCGACTTCTGCTTTTTCAGACGGATCGTTCCGCATCAGCGGGCAAAGCTGCCAATGCCCGCGAGAAATGGGTGAATAGTCTCATCTTTGATCCGAGTCTTAGACGGATTATGGCTTCCTAGAGCTGTTCTTGAATGTAGTTGGTGATCAGGCGGATCTGCATTGCAGTGTTTTCTGTAGATAGTCTGTGCTCTGATACAGATTGTTGTCAAGTCTATAGTTAGGTAAGCAGTTTCTTTAAGTGGTATGGTAAGTAGATAAGGTAAGTGTCTAGGTAGGTAGAGTAAAGAGTCTAGGTGGGTAAGGTAAGAAGTTTCTAACTATCAGTAGATAAGGTAAGAACTATCTAGGTAGATCAGATACAAAATCTTTAGGTAGTTATGGTAAGAAGTTTTTAAGTTTGTAATACAAACGATGGCGTTATAATTATTTAACAGTCGTGAAGCTGAAACAATGCTAAATTTGGTACCCCCCACTTTCTAGACCAAAGTTGCGCCCCTGTTTATATATAGTTTATAGTTGGTGCTTTATTTTTGCATTTTCAGTTGACCTTCAATCCGCCAGTGATCGTGGCGTCCTCTGTGGAGAGCATGTGGCTCAACACGCATGCTAGCCGTGTCAAACCACATCTCACGGAAGCATTGTGGCTTGGTTGTGGAGCGGCTGGAATGAAGGTATCTGCTATATCTAGACATTTAAGTTTTCCGGTGTGAGTTCATCATAAAAGAATTATAGTTAATCATGTATAATATATTCATGTTTATTGACAAGCTCACTGACAAACCACAGTAAGTAACAGATTGTAGGAAACGGATATTTTCGAGGCAGGCAGGAGGAGTGTCATTGTAAGAGCTGTAGATTTAATATTGCAGTTTATTTGAATAATATTGTAGGACAGTGTTGATGCGTTTGTAGAGCTGGCTTCTGAGATAGATAGGCAGATAGATATATAGATAATTAGATAGATTCATGGATACATAGATTGATACATAGATACAAGATACATAGATGTTGATGCATTTGTAGGTGTGGCTTCCTCTCCAGCCAAAGGAGGAAGGCATTAAGAGCCGAGGATTCCTGTCCAAACGCATAATGCTGCCTTTTACAATCGACATCTATCCGCTGGGCAAGTTAACGAAGCTCACAAAATCTTTGAATAGTCTTGCCTTACAAAATGGAGTAACAGTTTGGTGGATACGAATAGCTGTGATTTATGAAATTGAATTGTTAAACTGAGGTTTATAAAGTTGAATAGTTAAGCTGAATAGGTTATGAAATTGAATGGTTAAGTAGAGGTTTATGAAATTGAATAGTTGATTGAAATTGAATTGTTGATTGATATTGAATAGTTAATTGAAATTGAATAGTTAGTTGATTGATTGAAATTGAATAGTTGATTGAAATTGAATAGTTGATTGAAATTGAATTGCTGTTGTTGTTGTTTGCAGCGATGTTATTTGAAGCGGGAATCATTCTTGGTGCCAACAGTGAAGCCGTTCCATATCCGACTCATGGAGAAAGTCCTGATGACTGCTGGCCATACCTCCAGCTGGAAAGGACGGTCCGTCTTTAGTCTTCATTCGCCTGAACTCGGCTATTCTCTCGCTCTTCCTTATACAAATCTTCATATGGTTGCCACTGTTGTTTGAAGAGTTCTTGAGTTGCTGAATCTGTGTATTTGTATGTATGTATGGTGTGCATGTATTATTTATGTATGTATAATAATAATAATAGTAATAATAATAATTATAATAATTCCTGTTCCAAAGACCCTCGGTAGCTGTCCAACGTGGGAACACCATCTGCTTCTCATCGACCTTTCCATGATAAATTGTTCACCGATATAATAATAATAATTATAATAATAATAAAATAAGATGATTTGTGTAGTGTCAAAGCAGAACTAAGTATTTTCTGGATGTTGGTCTGATTGTGGCTTGTTTTTGGTGTGCTGTCAGTTGATGTGTGGTAGATACCGGCATGACAAAGTTGCTAAGTAATTACTATAATTAATTAATAATATTTTGGTTTTAGCAATTTAGTCCAATGTCACTAATCGGTACTTTGATTAAACTGCTTTGAAATAGGCAACTGTTTGTGAACAAACAGTTGCCTTTCTTGAGAGCTGCGGCTTGAGCTCGTCAGTTTGTCCCTTCCACAGTTTCGTAAGCGCCTGAAGTTTGTTTTATTTTCACTGGTTTGGGTTGGGAGCGCCACTGATGAGTTTTTTCTTGAAGTGGTGCTTTACAATTACAGGTGACCAGTCTGCCTCATATCTGTAAGTGCTTGAAAACCATCTGCTCAATCATGGTTTTGTTTTGTCAGGTCGGGAGCTCCTCTGCTTTGTACTTCTTGAAGTGGTACTTTATAAATTTGCAAGTACAGTCACAATTAAAACCTGTTTCTTCCTGTTTCATTTTCTGTAGAGTCAAGTCTATCTGCATCATATTCTTCGACAACTTCTACGCCGCAAGTGAGTAATTTCGACCGCATCGAAACGCCTCATTGAGTAATGTAGGTTCACTGGACACTTGTTCAATGCCATTTTTACATTACTACCTTGCACAAATCTAAATTTTGCATCTTATCATGAACTTATCTACCTTTATTCATCATTGTGTGTTGTATATATGTATGTATTTATATTTGTATATGCGAATGAAAGTACATGTATGTATGCATGCATTCATGTGCATAAAAGAAGTTCTAAGAATGGATAATGTCTCCGACTGAATGCTCTCTCAAACATGTTGAACGAAAACAATGGATTATCACTCACTGTTAAAAGTTTTGATACACAATACGCTGGAATCTCGTTTGTTGCGTTATAAGGAGACTGTAATATATTTGCCGTAATGTGGTGTAACTTTTATCTGGCACCAGTTCAAAGAAATGCCCCAGCATCCTAAAAACTGACCTGTTATCGAAAATGAAATTTCTGTTTTCATGTTGCATGGTTCTGGATTTTGTTTTAACGTTGGCTGATGGTTTCATTTTGTTGTTTTCCAGCCTGGGTGTTCACGCCTTGGAGGTTGCTAGGAGTTGTACAGATCTGCCCTACTTTCCTCATGTCCTGGAACTACTCATCCACGAAGTCTTGGAAGAGGAAGCCACTTCCAAGGAACCAATTCCAGGTGAGGCTGGTTTGCAAGGAACCTACCGTATTCTTTAAATTTTTCTAATTTTTGTTTAACGCGTATATTTTAAATGTTGCCGTGAGATTTTCTTATAACAAGGGTGAATTTGTTTTGTTGTTCAACGATGTTGACTTACGTTTTTCTTTTCTTGACTTTTCAGATGCTCTGCTTCCGAGGGTCGTTGCCTTTGTGGAAGAGTTTCCGGAATATCTGCAGACAATCGCCCACTGCGCCCGAAAGTCAGACGTGGCCGTCTGGCAATACTTCTTCTCCGTCGTGGGAAACCCAGTTGACCTTTTCCAGGTTCGTTTCAGGGCGTGTCTATTGAGAAACCATTTGTTGAACATTTAAGGTGAGGTCAGGCAAGTCAGCGTTTATTCAGTACAAGCACTCGTGCACTTTTGAGGGCTGCTTAGTAGACACTGAATTCAGTGTATGAGTGCAAACATACATGACCCATTTCTTTATATATATATATATGACCTTGGCGGAGAAAAGGGACAACTTGTTGCTTACTCGATCAGCTGAAAAATGTTCTTTTTTGTAAGACCATAAATATTGAATTTTGTGCATAGCATGATGAATGTTGCATCTAATTAATGCATCTGCAGCTTGTATACCAACTGTAATATATGCCACATGTTGGTATTAAGGTAAAATTCAGGTATTAATGCATCAGTCAGAGACAAGGTTGAATTTTTATATGCGATTTCCTGGCAAATGATATTATATATTTTTTGTAAAAAGTGTATAAACCATCGACCAAAAAAATTTTTTTGACTGATTTCCTTAAGGTAGACGCTTATGGAAAATGTTAGTGAGTCTATTCCAGAACAGTGGTCCTTTTTCTTGGCCAAGGTCACGTATGTACATTTGCATTTTCAGACTACCTACACGTTAGTATGTGCGTATGTTCATGTAGGAATGCCTTGTTTCAAAGCGACTGGAAACGGCTGCATCATACCTGATCATCCTCCAGAACCTCGAGAAGCCAACCTTAGCCAGACAGGTAATCGTAATCACACCTTTATATATTGCCTTTGAGTTATTATTATTATGATTATTATTACAAAGATTTTTAACACGTGCAAGGTCACACAGATATGCAAATTGGAGGCATGGTTAGGCAGTCGCCAGGTGAAGAGCTGTTAGACAAGGTGCGACCGTACGTACGGTACGTATGTGATTTTTTTCTATAACGTACGTACGGTACGCATACGTTATTATGCCGTACGTTACCGTACGTTCACATCAGTTCATGACGAAAATAAAATACATAACATTATGCACAAGAGAGTCAATAATAGTTGGTGATTGACAGTCGTAAACAAGTTTAACCATTACATCAGTCATCTGTGGCTGTTCAATGATCTCTACTTTCAAACTTTTAAATTCCAAATTGTTAATATTCTGTCTAATGTATAGGCCCCCCTAGTGTGGAGAATATTAAGATTTTATGGCACACTTTATAGGATGGTCAGTGCCAGTGGTAATTTTATTGGTGATACTAAATTTCGGTACCGTTCGTAAATAACGAGGCCTGCGTACGGGGAGACCAATACTGTAGAGCTAAACTGATCATTTTTGACGTCCTCGTACGGTACGCGTACCTTATAAGACTATAGTTATATTGAAGTTCTTTGTGAATGATCAGATAAATTTGTGGCATTTTTAACGTACGCGTACGTTATTTTTCTCGATAACGTACGTACAGTACGCGTACGTTATTCCGGGAGGTAACGTACGGTCGCACTATGCTGTTAGATATCCAAATTCATAAACCCAGTGAAGTGTTTCTTACAAGAAGAGAAAGAGTTTGAACTTGGAACAAAAACATTGATAGTCGGTTCCATTCCTTAGGGCAGCAGAATGGAATCCACGAGCGCTGCACTGAGGCTCAGCCAAAAACCATATCCGAAAATGTCAGCAAGCATTTAACATAACATAACATGTAGCATAATTTCATGAAATACATGCTGCTGTAGTGTGTTTCTAATTACATTACATTACCAGCGTGTTTGTGTTTTCGTGTGGTTTCAGCACGCCTCACTGCTGCTGGACGCGGCCCTCGAGCAGTTTACGTGGGATCTGGCACGGGATCTCATCCGATTCCTCTCAGCCATTGGTTAGCAGATTTAGATACAGTGCTAGAATTTCATACCATACCATCTACTGCTTTCCGTTGACCTTTACCACACCATCTGCTTTATATTGACCTTTATCACACCATTTGCTGCTTTGTATTGACCTTTACCATACCATCTACTGCTTTCTATATACAATTACCATACCATGTACTGCTTTTTATTGACCTGTGCCACACCATCTACTGCTTTCTATATACAATTACCACACCACCTTTCTATTGACCTTTACCCTGCCATGTATTGCTTTTTTATGTGCAATTACCTACCGTTTACTGCTTTCTATAAACCATTACTATACCATAAATCAATCAATTTCGTTTATTCTCAAAATCAAGCTGACAAATTCGCAACTTGTACTGCATGCTAGAGATTCCTGATGCATATTGCATATTTTTGTCTCAATGCACACCCAACAGATGACGAGGAATCACCGACGATGATGCGCCGAGTGCGACAGAACAGTACGAGCAAGTACCCGGTCCACTACCCATCTCCTCCGGTCACCCCCGAGGACTCTGACTCCTACATGTACCCTCCAGTCGTCCGGGGGCGAAGTATGAGCAAGGACGATGCCTCCAAGGATGCGACCAAAGCCACCAAGGATGCGGCCAAGGCCACCAAGGACGCGGCCAAGGCAAAGGAGAAATCAAAGACCTACGTGAGAAGCGATAGCTTTGGTGGATTTAAAAGGTATTCAAATCCATTGTGTAATCTAATCACAGTCTGATCCAATGCTATGTAATCTGCTGAGTTGGCGAGGGGGGTGCAGGTGGGGAAGAAATCTCAAACCAAATTTCTGCCGTGGCGGGTTTGAACCCCCAACCTCTGGATTGGCAGTCCGGCATGCTAACCACTGCACCATTGAGCACCACCTCCATTGTAATATATCACACTGATCTAATCAGTTCTTTGTGATGACCTTAAAAGGTTATGTGTAACTGTTCAGTTACATGCATACATACTTAATCAAATCAAGTGTAATCTGATCATGAACTCTAATCAACTATAATCAGCTGAATGCAAGTCATTCTGATCAGTGCCGGTCTTAGGGGTGTGTGAACCGTGCGGTTGCACAGGGCCCGCAAAAAAAATGTCACAGAAAATTAACATGAACAAGACTCCCTAATAAATAGTATACTCTGCACGGGGCCCGAAATATCCTAATGCCATGTTCTGATGTATGCCAGTTCAGTGTACTATGATCCAGAATATCAAACTATGATGCTGTTTGTATCGTCTGTGTAGTCGGCATACATCAGGTGGTGGATCAGCGGACAGTCCAGACAAGATGAATGTTGATGTGATACTCAATCGTCATGCGTGTCGTCTGCTCTCTTCGTATCGTCTCTTCGACTTGGCCTGCTTTGCGGCCAATCTCGACGACTACCAGCTCGTTAGCTGGCTGCGCAAAGAAAGGTTTTCCCATCTTTTCATAATAAGCTACCTTGTAATCTGCGACTTGAGCTGCTTGGCTTTCTGTACTGCGTTTCTGCGTGCGAAAACCGTTCTGTTTAATCGTGGTTTTTGTTGAGTGTGGAGCACCTCTGACTTGTTTCTCTTGATGTAGTGCTATATAAATTTGCAATTAAAAAAATTTCGATCTGTCTATGTCTGTGTCCCTTTGTCCGTTGGTCTTGCTGTGAGTCTGTTGATGTTCATCGCATGCCTCAACTTGTTTGACCATCTGAGGGCTGTCCATTCTACTTATGTCATCATTTTTTGTTGTGTCCATCCACTACTGGCTTAACTGTGTCCCTTCACGCCTACATGCCACATGCCACCTGGATACCTCACTCTATACCTTTGTTTATAACTCTTTATCTTTGAGCGTGGAGCTGTTGTTGCCAAAGAATTCTGATTGCATTTGACATGAAATTTTATCATATGTCGTTTATGGTGTATGTAGGTTGCGATCGGCCAAAGTGGAAGACTTTGTGAGTGCCTTGAAAAAGTTGCACGAAGACTTCCGCTGGCCTCTGCCAATTCTCTCCCTCAGTGCCTTGCGTCACATCTCCTCAGGTACTGCCAACACAATTCAGGCTAGCAGCTGCTTTCCCACTAGAGAATCCATAGCGGTACCTAAATTGTAATGTAATGTAATTGGACATTTACGTAGCGCCATTCAAAGGGCAAACCAAATCAGAGGCGCTCTCTGTGCTTGCCTATATGATGCTAAATGTCATTAAGAATGAGGATATTACATCAGTTAGCAAAACAATGCACGGTACTCTGAAAGAGTCGCCAGTATAACTGATTTGAATGAATGAATGAATGATTGAAAAGTCTAAAATAATGAGTCACTAACAGTTCCTATGAGCTGCTTGAGTGCTGTGTTAATCGTAATAAATGCTTGATAAAAATTTTATTAGGTAAATTGCCTGTCGTATGCTAGTTGTAAATTTTCCTTTAGATGTGAGTTTTAAAATTTTCATTTGAGTTTAATATTGTTGTTGTCATTAATTCTTCTTTGGGCTATGAACAGTTGCAAGTTTAGAATCTCATTCAAGTTCAATGGAGCAGGGGAGCCAGAGATCAAAGCTTGATGGTATCGACATCTGTAGCACATCTTCGAACACGGACAAACTGACGCCAAACTCGACCAACATCAGTGACTCGGAACTCCTCCAGACACGACCAGGTGAGGCAAATTTTAATTCAGATGGAACCATCTCCAAGAAAAGTGTTTGAGTTTGAAATTTTCTTGGTTGTTGAGGTTATTATGAGCATCTTGGAATGTGCTTTTACATATCTCTCATTCATGTCTGCGTCAATTTGCAGAATTTGAAATTATATTGAGGCGGGCATATGTCTTGAGCTTGAATGTCTTGAGTGTGATTAGTGTAGCTAGAGGAGGCATCATATCAATCAATCAATCAATAAATCAACTGAGCATTTATATAGCGCCCTTAGGGCGACTATTCGGAGGTGCCCCAGCCCAACTCCAGTGAAAAAGAGTGCTCAGCCTTAAGAGCAGAGAAGAAAGAGGTAGACTGGTCACGAGGAAGGGACCGCACATATCCGATTACGTTACATATTTTACGTTACATTGATTTTTCTAATGTAATTAATGTCTAGTTACATTTCTGACATTGTGTTACGTTAAAGATGTGCAGTGAGAGTGAGTGCGTGTTGAATGTTTCAGAGGATGGCAGTTTGCCACCTGTCGATTCAGATGCTGGATCGTTGCTGGAAGAGGTGGATAGCATTGATTCCAGCACTTGGTCGGATGCCCTCTGCCTCTCCGAACTCGACCAACTCAGCGTCGAACTTGTCAACCGCGGACCTCCGGAATCCGATCTGAGACTTAGGTGACTGAGTTTGCCTTGTGCTTTTAGCAGATTTCATCAAGTGTACTACAGATGAACGTCTAAGTTTACACTTAACAGCAAATACATACAGCAGTACCGTAATACAAATACATACAGCATTCAAATACTTGTGGTAGCGCATTTACCATGTATTTAGTTAAATTTTTCGTGTGCTTTATTAATCTCTATACAATAATTATAATAATATGATAAAGTTATTTAAAATATAAATTTGTGAAATAAAATTCAAATGATCTTTTTTCTGTTTCATTGCGTTTTCAATTTATAAGTCATTTTGACTGCTTCCTGGCTCATTTAGTGTCATTTTAACTAAAGCTGGCACATTTTTCTTCATCTGGGGCACACGAACTTCACCTTCTGGCATGTTTCTTCATCATGTGGCATTTTTCTTCGTCATGTGGCAGTTTTTCTTTACCTGGTTGCATTTTTACTTCAACATGTGGCATTTTTGTCTACCTTGTGGCATTTCTTTATCACGGTTTGGCATTTTTTCTCCACCTTGGGACATTTTCGCTTCATCCAAACAGCATTTTAACTGCATTCTGTGTTCCTTCGTTTCAGATACCTCTTCCAGATCCTGGTTGAGGCTGGATGCCTGGAGTGGTCAGCACTGGTCAGTTTGATCCTTCGTGACACGGTGCTCTTCCTCCGAGTAGTGACCATCGCCTGTCTGGCGGACACGTCCTACGAAGCAGTCATTCGACTGCGCAACGGTCTGACTGCATTCGAAACATGGACCAACTGCGACTGGTTAGTGAAGACTTTGACATGGGAGTTATAGAAACATTGGCGTCTATCCCCCTAAGTCATTGGAGCAACGTTCCTTTTCCCCCTCTTCTTCCCTCTTCCTGTTCCTTCCCCCTAAAATGGTGGCACACACACTGACGGATCTTCCCCCCCTATTTCTTGGATGGAGCATTTGCTCCAAGGTTTCTATGGTGTAGATGGCCCTGGATAGAAATACACTGGATCCTCCGTATTACACACTTTCTTATTACGTGAATTCTGATATAAAGTGGTTGGGTACATGGATCTTAAAATTGCTTTAGAAAATAAATATAAATGTAAACGTTTTTCTAAATTATTATTATTACGAACACTTTTTAACGCGTGCAAAGTCACGCAGAAATGTGAATCTTAGGCATGGTTAATATGAACCAGTGTGAAGTGAGTTTTTAACTAAGAAAACAGCATAGGCCTGGTAAGAGTGTTGCAAAAGGAGCAGTTTTGGCAGGACTCAAAATAAAATGTGGACTCGTTAACGCAAAGTCATCGGGTAATAAGCCATCTGACACAGCGTTGGCTATAATAAACGCCGAGGCGAATATTAGCGGGAGCATAACCTCAATCCATGTAAAAGATGGTAAGATATGCGGAAAGTTAATAAATATTGCAAGTTTAACAATGGCTAATATAATGAGCGTCGCAGCGGATATTAGAGAACATACATCTTCCATAGCTATAATAAGCTCCGGGGCTAATTTTATGGAGAGTAGAACCTAGATTCATGTAAAAGGTGTCAATGTATACGGTAAGTTAATAAATATTGCAAGTTCAACAATGGCTATTATAAAAAGTGTCGATGCGAATATTAGTGAACATATCTTCGATCCATGTAAATGATGGAAATATTTATGATAATTTACTGTATACTGCAGGGTCGACAAAATGTAAATATTTAGCGATACACTACAGTGTTTGTGTTGTGTGTTAACCAGTATGATGTGGTAAGTGAATAGCTTTGTGGGACATAGCACCACTTCGCTTTACGCGGAATGGCGCGTAAACCGGGAGCATGTAAACGAGTCCCAACTGTAGTTCTGGACACAGTTACAGTTAATAATGGACATGATGCTTTGTTGTTGTAGCCCTGGCTATCGTCCGTTCCAACTTCTAATACAACCCCACTTTGCGATCTTAAAAGACATCAAGCCACAGACCTCATCGTTGTCATCATCGATGTCATCGGCCCAACGCAGCAACATGACCAAGTGTTCCGGTAACTTCTCGCCAGATGATGGCTCATCTCCACTCAACCGGAACAGCGAAAACGACACGGCGCCGCCGCTCAAGTGTAACCGAGATGGTGCTGACAACGCAGAAATCTCTCAAGCAGACCAGGAGAACAGCAGCGAGAGAGGCTGCATGATTTCGTAGAGACAGACGTTGCGATGCGTGATTAACAAAGGGAACAAGGAATTCATCTCCGCGTGTGCGATGGGTCCACTTTTCTTTTGTTTCTACTGACTGGCCTCCGACGTTGCAGATGCCAGAGGAGCTCGTTCGGCACGAAGCGATTCCAAGAACGGGGCGTGTTTTTGTGAGAATTCTTTTGCCGGCATTGTAAATCGATGACAGTGAAAGCTGGAATGGTGACTATCCTGACTCTGTGGTTTGTTTGAGGTTGTGTCCAATGGTATTTCTTAGTTGATCTGAAGCTGTACTGGCTTCTTAAGACTCAGAATTTAGCGAA